>JAQPZY010000431.1:0-167896 GCA_029931535.1 Margaritifera margaritifera | reverse complement strand
CCCTCATTATGTTCACCATAGCTTCATTCAACTTTGTAATCTTGGTGGCAGCCATCTTCTTTTTCTTTCTTCTTGGAACACTGTTGAGATCTTGACGAGTCAACGAGAATGACTACACTGGCTAGTGAACCGCCTTATATGCTTAACGCGCGGACGCGATGGAAAACATGGTAAGATTTTTTTCAGATGATCGACAGGGAGATCATAGATAGATAGAGAGGTTTTTTAGATCGATAGAAAGAGAGAGAAAAGAACATATTCATTATTTTTTTTCAAATTTCAATAAAAAACCACACAACACCATTTTTTTCAAACAATTCACAAAAAATGATATTTATTCAACAAGAACTATGTTAACAATTAACAAGTAACTATGAAAATTTTTTTCAAACAGGAACATATTTACAAGGTTGACAACGTTGAGAAGGTAAAGTAAATGTGAAACTTTCTACATCGACATCATTTTGATGTACATTACGATGGTGAGCTAAAGACAAGAGATAACCATAACGTTCACAAAACCATCGTTGTACTTTAGCATCATTTCTAACATAGTCACTATCAAAATAAGTGAGTAAATGTTCTAAAGAATATCCAAGACTGCGTTGATGAAGATAATGAACACAATATTGTCCACACACCATTGAATCGGATCCTTGTAGTCTCACATTATTGAATCGAGTCGAGACGGCATTTCTTCTCATAAACTCGATAATGTCTTTTTCCAAAGGAGGTAATCCATATGAATCAAAATATTCCACACAGTGTTCATTGGGAAAGTACACGGCAATCCAATGGCTTCCTGGTAGATGACTGTCGTCAGTATTGATGACATAAGCATGAACGTTTTTTGGTTTACGATGAGGTAGTTCATCTTTAGCACATACCACAGGATTCCAAGAAGAAGTATAGGAACTACGATTCAATAAGTAATGAAGTTCCCTGGTATCCATTTTTTTTCTCCTTCTTCAACAACAGAAATATTGAGTCACCAATGCACACCTGACTTTGAACTTGAATTGATCTGTCTTGTAATTCCAGGAAAATTTATCTCGGATAGGTTTTTCACTCTGTTCAATGAGTCCTTCGATCCGTTTGATCTCCTTAGGAATGAGTGGAGGAGAAGAATATTTCTGCAAGATTTTATACCACTTTGTCAACACGTCTGTTTCTGAGATGTTTGACCAGGCATCTTCCAAAAATTCATCCAATTGTTCTTCGCCTGTCAACATCAAACATTTGTCGTGTTGTATCTGACTGGGATGATCGGTTTGACATCCATAACATTGTTCTTTAATCAGTCTGTTAATGATGAATTTCAATTCCTCAGCATAACAGTCCACTAACTGTTTTTCGTGTTCTGGCCATCGAGAAGGATAAAATCCAACAAACTCAGTAACAACAGTATTAGTCTCTTCTTTTTTAGGTTCTGAACGAATGACTTCGTCATCATTATCATCCTCTTTGGTGATAGTAGTTGGTGACTGGTGAATTACTTCACAAAATCCCTCATCTATCTCCATAGGTTCTTTTTCTTTGTGCTGCTGCATCTTTTCTTCTAATAGTCTAGAATGACTTCTCTCAAACTGTTGATCTCTAGAGTATTATCAAATTCTGCAAACAAGACGACGTTCACTGTCTCGGCTAGAGGTTGACCAAACTGAAGTTCCACACGAAGAGGGCCTGATTTTATAGGGTGGAAATGTCCTTCATCGCTGCCTTGGTCCGGAGTGAAATCAAAAACCCCACAAGGCATACCCTCCTGCAAAATCCTCGTACGAAATGCCGTGGCTGGTGTCGCGCCCTAACTGGCCTGTGGCTTCATACAGGGTCAAGTAAGATCGTAAGTAATTTTTATGGCCGTCGCTAAAGTCAGGTTCAAAAGGTCTGGTACACAAGGTCTTACCATCTCGACTGACATCTATCTTGGTGACGTTAAAGTGTTCAAACTGGAATGGATTCTGGCTGATGTTTCCGTTGAAGGCTGAATTTCTGACCATACCAATGATCAAACGTTTAGGGAGCTGTCCTTGGAAGATGTGATCTTCGACTATGGATCGGAGTCCAGAGGCTGCAGTAAAGGTTTTCACTTCCACGCGTCTAAGAGGATACTTAGCAGTGGTTCTGCTCAAGGTTTGACTGATGTCGTTAGCTACTTTGGGTAAGACTTCTACACGTCGCACATAAAGTTTGGCTTGTTGAATGATGGTTTTCCACTCGTTAGCAAAAGCTATCAAATGGAAAGCGGCACTACTGCGATTTAGTCTCAGACGTACATCGACTCCGTTCAACAAATACTTGTCTTGCAACCACATGTCCAAATGCAAACGATCCATCAGTTCTAAACTTCGTCTGATTTTCTTTCGGCGTTCGTTAAATCCCACATTATGGGGCTCTGCTGGAATTATTTTATGAGCAGCATCATCAGTCTGGTCAATCCTCACCCCTGTTGACGGGGCTATGTCGTTGAAGGCACCCGCGGTGTCAGGTTTCCAGATCACAGAAGCATCCAGATGAGTGTTCTTGGCATCTTTTCCGTACGACAAGAGATTTTCCAAATAAGCACGGTAAGGGTAAGTATCCAAACTGCTGCTGATCAGTTTGTTATTCAAGTACAAATCTATTCCACTGAACAAAGAATGAAAGAAATTATTGACGGGAGCTACTAGGGAAGCTTCCACAGGAAGGGTGTTGTCACTTTTTTGTACTAGCAGTTTCAGGTACAAGTAACTGTTATTCAGATCGATGTAATCTTCGGTTTGTCCTTTGATATCAAATTCGATAGGAGCTGAATCCGTCAAAGACGATACAGGATGAAATTCTACCCATTGGGATTCTTGCATTGTCATCATGGTGGGACGCATAGAAAACAGTTCTAGTTCGGACTTGGTACATTCGCAAGAATCTCGGTGCATCATTTTCAATGGTTTAATAATCAAATACGTCTAATTCTCTACCAGTTCTTCTTCTTTTTCTATTCTTTCTGGAAGTACTACTACCGTGTGTTCTTTTATGAACTTTGAAAGGATTTCGAGCTTTTCGTCGTCGTCTCTTTCTACCTTGTCCTTGCTGCTGTGAAGTAATGCCAGAGTCTGAAGCGTGAAGCGTATTTATAGGATTTTCTCGGAGACCTAAAAGATCTTTACCAGTCGTCATCAACACATTTTTGCCTGCTCTCAAAAAGGCTTCTTTTGGATTTTGTTTGTCGATGAGGACATTTTGCAAAAATTCTTTTCCTTGTGTCAAAGCGGCATCTTTTAAGGCATGAAATCCTCGAGTCACCATCGGTTTCAAAATAGGAGCTACCGTCCGAAAAGCTGATTTTAACATATCTCCTAAACCATGTCCTCGTTGTCGAGCCACTCCTTGGTACACTGGATACATTTTTTTTTTTTTTTGAGGAATGTTAGAGAATTTGTTGTTTTTTTCGAAAATGTAGTTTCACCGTGACTTTTCCTTGGTCAATGAATGGTACATCTTGTCCTAAATCTCCTTTTATACTAATCTGGACACTGTCAAAATACGATTTACTGACTGGAAGATATTGAGGATGAACAAATTCACGGTGAACGTGAAAGGTGTTGCCACCAACACTAGAATTACTAGTGGTAGTACTTCCACCCTCTTCGTCCACAGTAACACTAGAACCACCACCACCACCAATATCCAATTTGAAAGGCATGACTCTCAGTAACGGAGCGGAGGTGTGTCCCACCACGTTGTACTCCACCACATCGGAGTACACAAACATTAAATTCAGTCCACCATTCAATTCAATAGGATGTTTAAATTTATGTCCAAATTCTACGTTGGTTCCAAACTCTAAATCACTTTCAGCAGTAAAATCTTTATTTCCACCCAAAATACCAAACAATCCAGAGCAAAATTCAATGGTCAAGTATTTTCTCTCTTCCAAAGGTAAACCTTTATCTTTCTCAGTAAGGAGTTGCCCTCTCTCTTTGAAAAATTGGACAATTAAACGTCGTGCCAAAGCATGGTAAGCAATTCTTACAAATTTATTGGCTGCTGATATGGCTTGGCTAAATTGGCGTGCAAACTGGGTTCTAATGGTGTCCACCAAATGTTCAGGACTAAAATAATATCCTGTAGGAATTCTCAGAGTAATCTGAGAATAGACAGTAGGTTGAGTAGATTTAGGATCTGGTACTAACTTTTTGAATGATCCTTTCATGTCTGGATCGCTCAGGGTCTTCTTTCCAGATTTCATGATCTTTATTTACCAAGTGATCATTTATTTTTTTGTTCAATATTTGTACAACCATAGTGTTTTGAGTTTTGTTGATGTTTATGATTTGCGTAGGATGAATGATTTCTACCAAACTCACTTCCAAATGAGTATTCGTGATCCAATTGAATGGGCTTGAGGGTAATTTGGCCGATGACACAACATAAGCGGTTGTTGGGAAACACATCCATGGAAACTGTCACTAGGTAACGTTAAATAAAATTGGTCATTCATTGATTCCACATTGGTTGGTTGTGGTGTCGGAGTGAGTCACTCACGTGGCGAAAAAGAAGAATGGATGTTCACAACAAGGTTCCAAAAGAGGACTGGTAGTATTTTTGGTGGTGGTTTAACTGGACGAAGAGATGAAGAGGTGAACTAAAGCGTTGTTAGTGGTGACTGTTGTCGTGTCCGTAGACGTAAATTTCAAAGCTCCAGGGAAACCTTTTAGGTAAAAGATACCCCGCACCGATGCAACTGTCTGAGTAAAATGGTCCCACAATTGATTTGTCTCCTTGATGTACAACTCCAAATTGGCAATCGGCTGCTCCGATGGACACAATACACTACAAAGATTTTGGCAGAAATAAGGACGATTTGATTTTTAGGCACACGTTCTCCGCAACCACACCCAAAGGGGTTGTATTTTCGTAATTTATTGAAGAGAAGAACCTTTGACCCGAAGGAGTCGTCTGGGTGGCTTACTGTGTTAGAATGGCAGGGTTGTGAGTTTACTTCTTTTTTTTTTTATAGTCGACGACTTTGAGGATGCTGCCAAATCCAAGAATCAACCACTAGGAGGATATCCATCCCAACGTACTTTGACTTCTTCTACTTCCTCGGTTTACATACTTTGCGTGTTCCTTTGTTCGTAGAATGGCTTATCGATGTCGTTCCAAGGTTATCTTCTTTTTTAGTCACTCGTTGTAACTCAGGCAAGTAAAATGTTCCTTTGAGTACTTCACCTCGTGCATGTCTTCCAATTTATAGCACGGGAGGATCACGTCCACGGACGGGGGTAGTGACCACGAAACAATTCAGTCGGTCCAGTTTAGGTAAACTAACCTTTGTCAAAAGTCACGTTTGGTTTTTTCCGAATAGCGACAACCCCAATCTCCCGTCTTTAATAACTCCAACACAGGTGTCTTCCTTTTTTTCTTTTTTTGGGTCTGCTGGGGTCGAACCAAATAATTTAATCAAACACGGCACTTCGATGTCAGGGCTGACCTCTTCGGGGGTACATCCACTACTACGATGGGTACGATATGATTGTTACGCTTTGACCAAACGATGGTAACACGTCAATGTACTTGCGAGTATGTTGATGTGTAAAATATTTCCACATGCGTTCTTTCAAAGTTCATTGAAACCGTTCCACCGATACTGGCTTTGGTTTCAGGATTTTACTCGGTCGTAAAAAAATGAATGTGTCTTTGTTTCAATTCTTTTTGAAAAGCTTGGCTTGTAGAAATTCGGTACCTTTGTCCGTTTGCCATCGGTAAAAGGTTGACGTTTACTGACTTTGTTTCAAGACCAATTTTAAGGCTCTTACCAAATTCGGTACTGCTTTTAGTGAAGTCAAAGTACGACCCAAGCATAATTTGGAAAACCCCCCCCCCCCCCCCCCCCCCCCCCCCCCCCACCCCCCCCCCCCCCCCCCCCCCCCCCCCCCCCCCCCCCCCCCCCCCCCCCCCCCCCCCCCCACCCCCCCCCCCCCCCCCCCCCCCCCCCCCCCCCCCCCCCCCCCCCCACCCCCCAATCGATGACACAAAAACACAATATTTGTAACCACGATTGTAAGCAGCTAAATGAGACTCGTACCGCTAAAAATCAGCTTGACATTGATGATGCGAATTCCTTTACTTGAGTGCGGTACTAAATCTAGAAAATTTTACGTCGAATGGGTTATGTGTAAACGTGTACGTCGTTTGTTCTTGTAACCATCGTGTAACTTCTGGTAAACGTACTGAACTTTCAATTGACTTTTAGCAGCTCGATATAATTTTTGAACTCCTCCGTAAACCCAGCAGCTTTGACCAGGATTGTAATAATATGGTGGACTAACAGGGTTTCTCCATGATGATTATTCCTCAAGAATAAGTAAACCAAGTTCCAATCACTCTTTTTCTTGTTTTTGGGGTGGGGTTTTTTTTTTTTTTATCTTTTTGGATTGTTGTTGTTTACGTGTCCGAAGTGCTACTGGGGTACCGTAGATGTGGTTTGACACAGGGGTAATCGGTTCTGTTTTGACTTCTTTCTTCACTTCTTTCTTTTATCTCTTCTGAGTGGTAAAGGGGTAGACCTTTTCTTTTTTATCCCCAATCCGGGTGGTGGCTAACTTTATTATTTTTTTAAGAGGTGGGAGTATAGTAAATAACCCTTCTCATCTTCTTCTTCTTCTTCTTTTTCTTTTTAGATAGATCACTTTTAGGTTCGCTTTTCATGAGAGCCTTAAAATCTCTCAGAGTGGGTGGAGCTGTTTCGTTGACTGCTTTTTGACGAAAGAGTTTAGTAGACGTTGTAAAAGGTTGGACCGTACCGTTGGTTTTTTTCTGTTTCGGGACCCACATAGTTACGTTCCATCAGGGATTGTATTTCTTGATTGTAAACTGCGGGACCATTTCGTTGAGATTAGGATTGGGTGGTAAACTTGAGGTATCCGTTGTTCGTTCCAACGATGCAACATTCCATCCATCGTTTGGTAAGGTTACTAACATTCAGTTTTCGTCCTGCCATGTCATTCAAGGGTACCAAAAAGGGTGTGGACATTTTCAGAGGCCGGGTGGTACCTATTTTATCTTCTTTTTTTTTATTCGCATGACTCCTCCATACAAGTTGGTCCAGCAAATGTTTCCTAACAAAGGCCCGCTATTTTAACTAACGGTCCTAACAGCATAGGTAGAACTCCACCTTTTGTTGTACCAACATTTTTTTCTTTTGTTGACGAGGTATTTTCTTTTTCACCATTTGACGAAGAACCTTCCGCATGTTTAGCGTAATTTGTGATTTCTGTATCTTGAGACAAAGGTACCGTTCCTTTCAACACGTTCACCAACAACATTCACACACAGTTATTCGAATGAATTCTTTAGGATCTGTTTGAATGAGTTCGTGTTTTAGATGGGAGGTTAATGGATTTGGTCAGGACCGGAAAGAACATCCCAATGTTTCCGCCAGACGAGGTTTACCAGGAAGTCGTCCTTTTTTGGTGGTTTTCTACAATTTTTTTGGTGGTGTGTGCCTGTTTGGGAGCCATCTTTTTTAGTCGGTAGAAAACAAGTCTGAAGTCTTTTCGGAGGGTACCCTTATCTATATTTCATACTGGCAACAGTAACTCACACTGATTGTCTGCACGACGTACCAACTTAGCAACGGACAGGTCTGATTGGACGTTGAGGTGTTTTCAGGTGGACTAAATCGACTCAATTCTTGTTTGGATACAATTCTTACTAAACTTTGTAAAGATTACCTGTTCTGTACTTGGGACTTTGGTTTTAGGGGATGGTAAATATTTATAATGCTAGCTGCTGCCATGCGCGTAAATCAGATGAATGTCGGACGGTCCCGACGCGGTCACTTTCGAACAATTGGATTTCCATTTTTGCTATCAAATTAGGAAAACGGATTCTTATGTCTGGTTTGACAGGCATCATGGTAAAAGAGGGTGGTGAAGACGAAGACAAAGAGGAAGAGGTGGACCGCCAAAGTAGACCTTGCCATCATCATGGGGGACCTGTGAATGCTGATGATGGTTTGTAACGGTGGTGGTGTTTTGCGGGTGTACGTTTGCGTCCTGGCTGCAGTACCTCTATTACGTCGGGTGGTGAGCTGACAGGTGTGGTTGTTTTCCTTCTTCTTCTTCTGGGCACGACTTTATCTTTTTCTTAGGGCTGGTTTTTCTTCTTCTTCTTTGGGACTTTTTTTTTCTTTCTTCTTTTTAGGTGCATGATATTTGAGGGTTTTTAGGCTTTGGTATCATTAGGATCCCATTTCCAAAAGGGGAAACGAATCATAACCCTCTGCTAAGAACCACTTCCACCAGGGAGATAAAAATGATTTGTTTTTATCTAGTCCAGTGAATCGATTCTACGGATCAGCAAGTCTGTGACAATGGCTCCTTTATGTTTTATGAAATACAATTTGAGTTTGATGAGGGATGTTGAACTGATGCCTTGTTGACCTAATTGACGTTGCCGTCAAAGTATAACCCCATCGTAACCTCTTCTTTCGACTCGCTTCTCAAACAAATGAGCTGAAGGACTTGTGGAAGGGCATTTTTTTCACGACTGATGCCATACAAGGCACGAATCAATTTAGCCGAAGGATGAGATTGAAAGGAAGGTACCATCACCCAAAAGAGTGTGTGACAGATATGACGTTGTACGGTTGTTTTATATAGTTTTTTTTTAAAACTGGGTGATGGGGACGTGTAAAATGACAGGACCTCCTTCTTGGCCCCAAGAGTGAAATAGATACTGGCACGAAATCTCAAATAGTCAGGAGATGGTCGGTTTTAAGTCAAGGAGTAAATACTCGTGAGGGGTTTGAGTGTGCATCGATCGATACGCATACATTGAGCCAAGGAGCTCCTAACTGTTTGGCTAACTAACTGTGTACTAGAGATTTGTCTCTGGGGCTTTTAACCAAGACCCCACCATGAGCATTCAAAACCTAATGGTTCGATGTGCAATACTTTGTTTGAAATAAATTTAGTATGTAATGTAGACAATACTAGCATTACCGATGGTGTCCTTTTCGTGTAAACTCAAAAGGTTTAATTTCTTCTTCGTCTTCTCCTAACATGTCATCAAAAATAACATAAATGAGATTGTGACCTCACGTCAGACTCGATTCCATCGTCTTCGTGAGGCATACAATCAGCCACACGCAAAATAGTTTCTCCTTGACTTTCTTTCAATAATACGTGTAAGCTTGTTTTGCCACTCTTTGTAACACACACGATACGTTGAGGTGGACGAACCCTTCAATCAAATCCAGTTTTGTGTTCGATCAATCGTTATAACAAATATCGGTTTTCCCTGAACCACTCGGTCCAGCAATTAAACATGTTAAATGGGATGGCGCAGAGATTACAAAGCATTCCAACTTTGACGATCTAACTTTTTCGTCAATCACTTTCACCACAGAAGAGGAGGAAAGCAGCCAGACTGAGTACGAAGAAGAACGATGTAGCCATGATTGAGGTAAGACGATTTTTGAGAAGAAGACAAAAAACCCCGGCATTTTATACGTTTTACTATTCACGTTTATTTTTTTTAGGTAATAAACAAACCAACCCACAACAAACTAATAACATATTTTACCAATTTGCATGAAGAAGTGCCAATTTGTGAGAAAATATAACCAATTAAACCGAACACGTACACAATGAATGGACTATCACTTAAAAACAGCTAAAGTTCTCTCTAAACAAGGAAAAGGAACAACAATTGTTTAGAGGTCATTTTCAAGTCATGAAGGACACCACTGTTGTGGGTAACATTCTTCTTCCTAAAATCTGAAAGACATTTTTGAATCTCAACTGGACGGAACTAGCTATGCGGTGGTACCGGAATGGAGTCGGTGTTCCTCCTAAAGAGGTATTGGAACCACAGCCGTTAGTATGCGTATTTGGTCGTCAGGTACTTCTTCTTCTACTTTTAAGCGTTTCCCATGGAGTGTTCCCTTATTTTTTTTTTTCAACTATATAGAATGTTATCAATAAGGTGGTTGCCAAATCTTGGCTTGAACATGGGCTCCACTTCTTGTAACCACAATATTGGAAACCAAGGTTTACTCCAGTGGTCGCTAACATCTTTCCCAAATGGAAAAAGATTGTTGGTTTTTTTTGTAACTCACTAGCAGTACACACTTCTTGAAAATGTTTTATGCTCAGATCGTTGTGGACGAATGTCTTCTTCACAAGACTGATAGTTCGTCACTAATTTTCATCACCACTCTCACACGCTACAAACGTACAATGTTTCTTTCGTGCCCAGCCCCAACTTTTTAAAATCAGGTTTTTATAGTCTTCTTCTTCTAACTAAGTCCGAAGAAGAACACTTACGGTCATATTGTTTTTTGGTACTCATCCACAATTGAGTCAAAAACAACCACGGATCCTTCAAAAGGCATACCCAAGGCAAAACACTTGTCCTCAAAAATAACCCACGTCCACAAGGACAACTCCTGGATAAACGAACTTCCAAGATAAGAAGTCACTTTAATGAAACATACCACATACAACGTCCAAAAATTCAATGGACACAGTTCTTGTATCACTTGTTTATAATCCTCTAAGGTCTGGAATTTTATCTATAGCTTTCCTTCCACGGAATCTAGTTTCACAACTGGTGTGTAGAGTTTAGGCATACCCACTCTTCTTTATCAGATTCAGGCTCATTGTTTGGACTTCCTTCACAAAATCCGTTTCACGAGTAAAGATGATTTGAGACGTGCCCGCCTCTCTTTATAGGGGTCGATTGGGGAATGGTCTGGTATCTTGGGTGGCATGTTTATATAGTGCCAGGCTCCCAAGGTTGGTACTTTTGAGGACAGTTCTCCTTCAGGATTAGAAGTTGTGATAGACGGTTTCCCAATGGACCATTCTTCTATGCCCTTGCAAAGAGGGTATTAGTGTAAAATCGAGAAATGACTTTGAGTTTACCGTTTCATTGTAATTTCACAAACTCTCGGGTTAAATCTGGTTCGCGGCACATTCTAAAGGCATGACACTAATCGTACTTGGGTAAAAGTTTCCGATTTGGAAAGAAATACTTCTCTTTTGTATTCTTCACGATACTGGTGATAGTCGTTGTTCAGCTCCCCAATCAATTTTCTTGATAGCTCGCGCGAAAGTAGCCATAGCCTTGAAAATCGTAGCGAATCACTTGAAGTTTACGGTTCACTTGTATCTGAGAACCAACTCATTGTAAATTTCCGTTTTTTGCAACTTTGAAGGCTAGTCACGAAATGCGATCTTGTAGAGTAGGTTTCTTGGTGACAAAATACACTCACACCAATAACAAAACGGAATCGGTAGGTAAAGGCTGATCTCTAGGATTCCATACACCAGTTTCAGTGATTATCCTATCTAATTTCAACACACAAAAAGGTTGATTTGTACTTCAGGAGGGACAGTTTTCTAACAGTTTTTGGTATTCGTCTATGTTAGTCACCATTTTTTTTTCCTTCACTTCCTCCCATGGAATTTCTATATTCCACTGCTACATTGTAGGTAAGCCCCCACCAATTTCTTTAAAATTGGTGATTGTAAGATTTTCATCCTAGTCTCTGACCATTTGAATATCTTCTTAGGCAAGAAAATGTTTTATTACCTTCAAATACCATTGGTTCTACAACAAGTCTGTCGAAACGGATGTCACTCTTTTTTACGTTTCAGTTGAATGTGAAACAAATTCTTGGTAAATCCGTTCTCGTAGCTCCAACAGGTAATCCACGAATACGATCTTCTAAAGTAGGATAAATTATACTGAAAAAATACGATCTTGTAACCTCTAAAGGTAAACCACAAATAAAGTTCATCTAAAGAATAAGTTTTATTTCTCTCTCCATTGTAATTACTTCTTGGTATAATGGTTCATCGTATCCGTATTCTTCTCGAGCCACTAAAGGTTAAGAACTGACCATGCGGAGACCATCGAGAATGTTCGATGCCAGCTAGAGTCGTAAGGCTCCAAATAGCGAAAGGGCGTCTCACACCGCAACTGAAACACTTCACTTGATCTCAAACTCCCACGTAAAAAAATCGCAGATCTGGCTAAAGCTTCGGGTTTAGGGGCCATTTAAATATTTTGGCCACTTGTTCTTTTGAACGACCTCGAGACGATTTTCATACTTGGAATAGCCAGACACAGCCAAGGGTATCATCCATCCATTTAGAGGGTCTGCAGGGGAGTACCGTTTTGTGCACGATTAGTAAAAACATAAAGGGTTTTTTGTCCTGCATCTTTGAGTTGGGATCGACGGTGAGTTGACTGGGGGGAAAAATATATCACGATGTCACAAGTACGGATCTGGTCTCGTCATGGCATGGTTCAGCATCACACTCAAATTCCTCAAAACTGGAAAAAAAAATTACTCATCTATTTTTTTTTTCTTCTTGCTCGGTTCACGTGAAAAGTCAGAATGAAGGTTTAGGCTTGGACAGGGGTTCCTTTTTATACCTGTCGACTGTACCATCCGGAAAACGTATTGTAAGGTAATCGGTGGAAACGCCAAGAAAGGTAAGCACAGTTTGGTGACCATCTGGTATGTTCCACAATAGCTGAAATCTTTAGGACTCATACGAATGCTGTGCACACAACTGAAAACATTTCACTAAACTTCTGTCCAAAGTAAACAAAACCTGCTCTGCTAAAGAGATGGCTGTGGGTAATCGATCAACTTTAGGCCAATTTTTGAACGTCCTTCAATCGACTGTCCACACTCAGCTTAGCTCAGGCAAAACCCATGTTGTTGTTGAAGACATCTTTTCTGTTTTTTTCAGAGGAGGCTTCCTTTTTTTATACTTCTCCAAATCGGCGTGTCCGTAAGGTAAAGTGGTGTGATCTGGAAGTCTCACTCCTTTTTTGGTACACGATACGATACACTTTTTGAACAGGACGAGTCACGATTTTATGAATTTGGTAGGCGAACAATCTTGTGAGTTTCTATCGTGTCTACTTGAAAATCTTTCACTTGTCCAGACAACAGAGCATTTTTTAAAACCTCAAAGTTCACGACTTGGTTAGTTCGATAGTTCAGAGTCAATCCTTTGACTTTACAGGAGGTGTGAAGTTGACCTTGAGGGTCTCGTATCGGTAACCCATAATTTTTAGGACCACCGCTAGCAAAACTCAAGATGGTATCTTGAGGGTGCTCATCTGTCAGGCTCCTAAACGATCTCCTTGAATGGTAGGGTGGGGGCAACCGGGGCGATGAATGTAAATGCAACTGTCAGTATCAAAATACAGAACACGATCTCCCAAGGACTTCTAATGCTTCGTCATACAATTTCAAACGAGCGATGAGCGAGTCACGTAGGCGGCAATGACTACGTTACTAAACTTGTCAGTTTTCACAAACTTGGGTTCATCTTCAAATTAACAATGATCAAATCCTCACGGACGATTTCGACGTGCGTTGACTAGAATACTTTTGTCGTCCACCCAGTTTAAAGTAACGATAAGGATCGTCCACCGTATTCCGTTTTGGGTAAGATCGTACGTTGAGCCATTTTTCCCCACAAACAATTCAAACATCACTTTAGCAAACGATCTTTTTCCTTCATTTTTTTCTATGTCTTCTAAAGTGATGCCTTCGATGTCACGGTATTCTTCTTTGAATCGAACTTTGTCTTCGGGAGTTTGACACCACGAAGGATAACCACTAGCTTCTTGTTTCAGTTAAGAAATTGGTTCACGTACCCGAAAAAATGCTTGGATGATGAGTGGCGTCGTCCTTTTGGTATTGGGCTGTCGTTGGAAAGTGCCAAATTTCATACACGTTCAATAAACGGTATCCACGATCCAATGCCCGAAACAATTCGGCACTAACCCACGTACCTATCATCGACCGTTCTTCCTCTGTGTGGTGACAGGAATGATCTTGGTTACACATTTCGGCACACGTCCGACATAAAGGAAACATCAATTTTCCTTGACAATGGCAAGGTAAGATGGGATGAAACAAGTTTGTGGGAGGTAAAACTTTACATTTGATCAATCCTTCGTATTGACGAATGTGTTCCACGTCGATGTGCTCTGTTAAAATTTCAGGGTGTCCGGTAGGAAAACGAACATATTTACACACCCAAGGATACAAAGAACACACGTCGATGTATTTGATTTCTTCTCCTTGGGATTCGTTCACATCGTACAATAATCGAGTGGCATTGGTTCGTCCTCCAAATAAACTGTGGCGTGGATCTAAAGGTTCGATGTCGGCTGCGTCGTAACTTTGAGTGATGGTTTTAAATTCAGGATCGATTTTCAAACGTCGATCGTACTCGTGTTCCCACATTTCTACCACTTGGTATCCTTGACTTTCTAACTGAAGTCGTCGTTGGTAAGTATGTTAGTATAACTGATCCATGGTAGAATCTGAATAAGGACTTTTCATGTTTCGGTCAGGATAACAAGTAGGGCATCCGTGAAACAAACATCCCTGAAACTCATACACAATGTGCGGGTTTTCTAAATCCCAACCATCCACAGAATAACCTCCAATCTTTTTTTCTCCTCCACCGTTTCTAGCATGTTGTATCCATTTGTCTTCTTTTTCACACAAGTAATGAAGCCAACGTAAAGCTTTGACCGAATATTGACGACTAGCAAAAATTCCCGTGTTGGAATCAATGATGGCTAGTTGGTTTTCGGGCATGAAATGTTGTCTGTAGACTAAGGAACAGGCTTTAGGTAAGGTGGATGCCTCTTTCAAAGGATCGACCTTTGAACTATCGAGAAATAACTCTCGAAATTTTCCACAACAACGCCTTAAAATATCTACATCCGATCGACAATATTTGAGCATCTCCTCTTGAAAGTCAAAGGGATCGGTCTGGTGAGCGCGGTACCAAGCGTGAAAAGCTTCTCGCTGTTCGGGTCGCATTCCATCGGGGTCGTAATCATGAAGGTCAGGTAAATGAGGTAGGACGGCCTGTTGATTAGCTTCCGTGTTAAAGAAGTGAGGAAAGTAACCTTTGGCCATTTCTGTCATACCAAACATTTTTGGCATGCGACTCAAAGGCATGGCCAAATAACTCATCGAATCTTTGAATTGAACTTGTCCTACTTTCATGTAGATGAGCTTTTTTCCATTCATGGTGACTTCAGGACGTTCGGTTCCATGGTTCAAATAATAATTAAGTAAAAACTGTCCATCGTATCCCGAAAAATTGTGAGCTATGACGGTCGCATACCGATGACAATCTCCGTAACGATGAATGTCTTCTTCGCTCCAACTGTCGTGGGTGGTAGGGTCTAAAACCCATTCAGCAAACTCCGACAAAGTATTCACTCCACGAAAGATTTTTTCACGTCCTCCTGGAATCCTACTACAATGAGGACAGTGAAAATGAATCGATTCTTGAATGCACTGATCACAAGCCCGATGGGCTACACAAAAATTAGGAATGTGAGTGCCTGTTTCTTGCATACATTCAAAATCAAAAAAGATGAAATCTACTTGTTTCTTGTTCTTCTTTATTTCTTCTTTCTTCTCTATCTTGTCATGCTTTTGAATAAAACATCGATGATCAAAATCGACGATCTGATGACAAATAGAACATTTTTTCTTGCCAGCACAAACGTGTCTCTTGGAGTTGTTGGAACGAATCAGTTGTCCACACGTAGAACACGATTGTAATAACTCACAAGCACATTTTTGTTGGTGTTGTCCTTGGGTCTTGCGATGTTGTTGATAGCAAGTAGGACTGACAAAACGGCGTCGACAGGTTTTACAATACATGTGATGTTGTTGTGGCTCAGGAAGGCATGGTGTGTTGGCTAAACAACCCCGACATCTTGCTCCACAACCAATGTGTTTCTCCCGACTATTACACCCTTTGTTACATTTCTCACAGAAGTAAGAGTATCCCAAAAATCCAGTAATACTGGTAATGGTATCAAAATGTTCTTGATGGTGATAAAGATGAATGTATTTTCCTTCAGGAAAATCAGGGCCTCGAAACAGTAGATCACCACGCACTTCTTGAGGGTGAACTTTTAACGTATAATGAGGAGCCAAAACATCTTGAAGTTGCTGTAATTGAGAAATGCTACACACGGTCTCTTTAGGGATCCCTGCTTGTTTCAACAAGAGTTCTGCTTCTTTTCGTTGTTGTTTGTATTTGTTAGATCGTCGAATGTTATTCCAGGCTTTTTTCCATTCTTTGCTCTCGTTCTTGTTAGCATAGGTACGACCCACCACGATAGCTCGGGCTAAACACATTGAATCTTCTGTATTGTTAATTTGGACGACACTCTGTTTGGTAGTACGAAGATCTTCCACCAATAAAGTTTTTCTGCTTCGTCCACTTCCTCGAGGTGGAGAAACATGGGTCATGTAAAGGGTGGCCTTTCCATCGGTGATGGTAAATTTGTCGTTGGATTGTTGTACATGTTCTATTTTGGACATGACTTTATCTGGCGTTAATTCTGCCGGAGTGCTGAATTCAATCCAAACAGGACTCTTCAATTGGTCATGATGAATGGCTAGTCTCAACCGATCCTCTTCTTTGGCTCCACATTGCCGTTTCAAGTTCTGTAAGACAGATTCCCACAAATTGGTAATGAACCGCACGGCTTTCTCTGGAGGTACTTGAGACTTGAAGTCTTTGAAGTGAACTGTGTGAGTATACGCTGTGGTCCTAAATTTTCGAGAAGTGATTTTTTGTGTCTCTCGAATCCGATAGTAATTTTCAGGAGCCACGGTAGCGGTAGTAGTAGTAGTAGGACTTTCTTGGTCAGGGGTTTTGGTGTTGGTAGTAGTAGTAGTAGTGACTTTGGTTTTGGTTTTGGGCTTGGGTGGTTTGGAAATTTGGGTTTCAGGTTGTTGTTCGGTCATTTCGTCTTCAAAGTCACTGGTATGGACTTGAGCCAGTAATTCCTCTAAGGGTGTTTCAGGAGGCACGGAATACCTTCGTCGCCGTGGCCTCTTGGTTTGTTCTTGTTCTGGTTTTGATTTATCATGGTTTGGACGTGATCTTTTCATCTTCAACTCTGATTTGAAACTGATTGAGTTTTTTTCCACCCAGGTACCTTTATATAGAGACAGAAGAGTATATAAAGAGAGAGCTTCTTACCTTAAGAATCAGTCTTCTTTTGGTTGATTGAACTTTCAAGCTGTCAAGATGGAAGAGTCAAAAAGACAGATTGCTTTTTTGGTGAGAGATTTACAAACAGTGATTCGAAAGTATACTACGTACAGTAAGAGTAAAGACTACTCCTCCTCTGTCACTAGAGATAAAAGTGATGATACTTGTTACATCTGTCAAGAGAAAGGACATTGGGCTCCAGATTGTCCCAAACGTAATAAAGGGAAACATATCTGCTATCATTGTAAAGGACCAGGACATTGGTCTTCGGAATGCCCTCAGAAAGAACAAGAAGAAGAGGAGAGGGAGGAAGTGGATTCAAAATTAACAAACCTAGAAGAAGAAGAAGAACATATCATCAAGAAAAGTAAGAAGAGAGTAAGAAGAATGGAAGACGAAAGTGAGAATGAAGATGAAGAAAAGGAAAACAGGATTCCTATGAAGACGAAACACAAGAGAGACAGTGAGAAGGAAACTCAAGTGTTTCAATTCAAACCACACAAGCATTACAGAAAGTGAACTTTGTTTTTTCTTGTGTGATTTTTTTTGGTGTTATATGTTATATTGCTGAATTTATTTTGTAAAAAAATTGGATGAATACACCAGACTGGAGAGAAAAAAAGGAAGTGGTTTTGTGTTATTTTGTTTTAGAGTAGAAATGCACGCACGCACGCACACACTCACTCACACTTGTACTATGGTGGTGGGATTTTTTAAAGTTTTAACTTGATTTTTTTTGTTTTTTTGGCAATTTGATTTCTTTTCTAGAAATCTGGGGGCCCTTAAAAGGACCGTTGGGTTGTTTTTGTTTTTTTGGTTTTCAAAAAAACAAAACTTTTCAAATTAACTTCAAATGCCGTAGTCCTTTACCACGGCCCAATCCATATCCTGTTAATGCTGCTGCTACTGATGGTGTTTTCATTATGGTGGTAGTCACTGGTGGTGGTGGTGGTGATATTGGTGACATGGGTGGTGGTGGTGGTGGTGGTATCTCACTAGCACTGGAAGGTTTAGAAGAAGAATGTTGTTTAGCCCGTGATGGTCTTTTCCGTTTAGGTGGTTGATGAGTTAAAGAATACTTATAGAAATTGGTCATCCATTTCAACTCATATAATACCTCTTCTAACAGACTTACAGTTCTTTCTTGAAGACTGATGCTTTCCTTTCCTGTTTCCTTCTTCTTCTCCTCCTCTTGTAACTGCTGCTGCTGCTGCTGCTGTCTGATTTCTTCTTCTTCTTTCTGTTGTTGTTGAAGAAGAAGAAACATTTCTTCCTCTTCCCGTTGCTTTTTGACAAAATTTTCCATCTCTTCCATTTGTCTTCTTTTAAAATCATTCACTATTGGAACAGTAGTAGTAGTATTGTCAAGTTCAATATTGCCGCAGCATTCATTATCGTTGCAGGATCACTCCAATACATTGATGTAGTACTTGTCTTTCCAGTCTCCATGAAGGCTGTCGAAAAAAGTAATAAAGCCTCCTACGAACGCTACGATACCTTTATACCCGAGATGACGTCACACATACGCTCTCTTCCCATTGGAAGAAAACCAAACCGACTTGTAACACGTGTTTGGATTGGTAGTTGATTTGGATCCATTTCAATCCGATCGTAAGGTATATATACAACCGCTGGTTTCATAAAATGCTTCACCGGTTTTTTTCTTCCAAGACGACCAATCCTAAAAACAAATCATGTGGGTTAGTGTGGAATCCTCCAACATTGTTTCAGGAATGCTGTTTAATCCAGCATTCCTTATGTATGTAAAAGCATCATGGACTAAAACCAAAATTACAGACACAGCTACATGGTATAGACAAACTTATGTGGAGAGACAAGGTTGTCTAAAGAGGGTTTTGCTGTATGGACCCGAAGTTAGAAGAAGTTTAAGAAGTAAAAGAAAACCCTCTAGGAGATGCTCCTGTTGTTAAAAAAAAACAACAACAACAACAATAACAAAAAAACAACGGTCCTTTTTAGGGCCACCCATTTTTCAAGAAAAGATTAATTATTTATCAATATTGCCTATATAAGTGTGTGTTTTTTTTATATGTTGTGTGTATATATTTTTTCTTTTTTGTCATAGTCTCCCATGTATGTTATGTGTGGGCTTTTTTTGGAAAAAAGGGGGATGTTTTCCATCACGTCCGCGCTTCTCGCATATAAAGCGGTGTCTTCCACAGTCGCGCCATTCACACTTCACACTGAAGAATGAATACAGTAGAATTGTTGCAGGAAGCTTGGGATAGGATGGTGGATGTTGAGTCGTTGATGGAAAGGTTGGAGTATTGGTGGAGATATCCTACCACCAAACCATTTGTCACCAGCCAACTAGTGGCTCTTATTTCAGCGAGGAGGTTGGTGAATGATGTTTTGGTGGAGGAAAGAGTAAAAACTTCCTCAACCCCTTGCCGTGTGGGGTTCATCAAGAGAAGTCTGGATTTATTGCATGAAGTGGAGAACTTCCTTCACCTTGTTCAACAAGATGAATGGTTGTATCCACCCGCCAGTAACGCCAGGCGAGAAGAGGTGAACCTTCACATGGTGAAGGAATTGTTAAAGAAAGTTTTAGAAAAGGAAGTAGCTCAAATTAAAATCTTGTGGGCTCTTGAACGCTCCAAGAAAGAACAGGCCAGGAAAGAAATGGAGTTTGAACGCCTGAATTTAAATTGGATGAAAATCCAAGATAAATTCAGGCGGATGAAACATCCTGACTGGCTACCACCAACACTACCAACCAAGAAAAAAAGATCCACCACCTTCCTAAACTTTTTTACTAAATGTTGGAGGAAATAAAAATATTCCTCCAACGGTCCTCCTCAGGACCACCCTTTATCAAGAAAGATTAATTCTATTTCCCTCCCCACACCCCACCCCACACTCCCGCCACGTTAAAAAAACTCCCGTAGTAACCCCAAGTGCCCCCTCCATGTTAAACTCCCATAGTAACCCCAAGTGCCCCCGCCATGTTAAACTCCCGTAGTAACCCCAAGTGCCCCCTCCATGTTAAACTCCCGTAGTAACCCAGAGTGCCCCAAATTAACCTCGATACCCCCCCTACACTACTGTCCCTGACGACGTCTGGATTTCTGCGCGTGCTCTTTGTGCGACAGTTTCCGCGCGTGCTGCAGCGTCGACGGCTTCTTGAACTTGTTCTGGTAACGCTTCGAGTGTTGTTTTTTTTTTCTCTGTCATTGTTGTCGCTTGTGCGATTTCTTTGTGGGTTTAATCAGCGGAGCAAATATTTGTTCAAAGCCCGCGGTGAGATCTTCGCGCGTAGATCGTCGCGATATGAACATATCTTTGACTTTTTTTAATGCGCGTCTAAGTATTCGCGAAGTACTTGAAGTCTTTGATTCGTTCGATACGTTTGTGACGACTTCAACATGTTCGCGTTGTCTCTGATAACTTTTGGAATTTGTACGTATTGTTGCGTAATATAAAACACGTCGGTGTTTTTGTGTCGTTCGCGGTAAAATATTTGTGCGGGATATACTGTCTATCAAACATTGCATCCAATGGGAACATCCTCGGCCTTTTCCGTCAAGTCGAGAAAGAAACCTCGGATGTAATTAGTCGCCATTGAGGACTATATTCTGAATTACTTTCGTTCACATGGGACAATGTGGGGGCAGAAGGAGACAAAGTCACAATCGGAACAATCTCAGCCTTTGCTGTCGTAACATATGTGGTTCACTGCACCAGAGCCGAATCACCAAACACATCAAATTGATGTGTATTCCTACAACCACTTCCGATGTTACTTCACAACCTGACGAAAATGGCCGAGCGATGTTCCGATCTGTATTACATCTTCGTACACGACAAAATTATTCACATCGATTATACATAGTCGCACACGACAAGATTATTCACAGACGCGTCAAGATCTGCGAACGGTGCGTCGCTGATGTTTGTCATAAAATTTACCGGAGGATCATTTATTGATTTGGCGCGATTAAATATAATTTATCCCAGTTAAGCCAGCGCATAATAAGATTCAACAACAACTGGGTTTTTTTTGTTTTTTTACCCAGACGGCCTGATAATGCTCTCGTGCACGGAATTCGCAAATGCAGCGTGATGTTATCGTTGCGGGGTCATCGTGAAAAAGTCGATCACGGTGAGAGGACTTTTTCCTCCAAGTGTTTCATTTGATGCTATCGAGTGTAAAAGAAAACCAACATGAGTTATCTTTTGTGTGCGATGTCGAACACGAACCAAAGATGCTACACCGGTGGCGCTCGCGAATGGGAGATTTGCAATCAAATGAATATGCTCACGGTGCGGAATATTAAAATATTCATTCATCGGAATAAACGATCAACGTGCAATCAATTCGCTAGCAAATTGCGCGCCAGATAAATAAAAAAAACAAACAAACAAACAAAAAACAGGCGTTGATATCGCATCTCCGTTATGTAAACTTCTAGGTTTTACAGGTGGAAAGTATCCAGAAGCAAAACATATTCCCGGATACAGTTACTGCGGACCTGGAACACGGCTAGATATACGACTGAACTCCAGCAACCGACCAAAACCTAGCAAAGAACCTGTCAACCGCGTTGATGCTACTTGTTATTGACATTGGTTAGCCTTTAAAAATTCAGCAGACCTACGGCAAAGACAACTCGCTGATGTCAGTTTGATTTATGATTTAAATTTAATAGCAGGACCAACCGTAGGAGAACATGTTACACATTGCATCGTCAAAGGTGGTATGAAAACAAAAATTGCACTTGTTGGGGAAGCGCACCAATGCAATGCGTCAGCGCATCAGACACAATCTCAACGCCCTAGCGCGTCACGTGTTAATAAACCACCACGACAACTTCAACGCGCCTGGCACAGTAGCGTACTGAGCGCGCGTCAGGATGACGTCAACAAAGACGAGAAACTTTTGTGTGAACAACTTCTTTGTTTGCAACAAAAATTGTTAACAAAAAAAATATTTCTCGCAAGATTATTAAAAAGGCACCACTGAAATATACTATCTGCGATGAATGCCAAACTTGCCGCAGTTTATAACAGTCCTCGTGGTTATTGGAAAGGTATCGCAGCCATTGGAAAGTTAGCAAACGCAGTTTATGTCAGTGATAGCGTCACACGAGCGCGGCTGGCTAAACAAGCGTTATGGCCGATTTATTTACTAGCGCCAAAAAAAAAAAAAAAATCCACGAGGAAGGTTTGATGTTAAAATACCCAATGAATTTCACCAGGCTGATATTTTATTTTCACCACACAACAAAGTACGCGTTGATCGCAATCAGCATACATACAAGTACGCGTTAACCGTCGTTGATATCGCCAGCCGATATAAACAAGCCGATCCACTGACATCCAAAGACAAGTATCGCAGACGCATATAAACGTATCTACGCACGTGAACCCTTGACACGGCCAAAACTTGTACAGGTAGATCCTGGTAAAGAATTTTTCGGAGCAGTATCATCGTTGACGAAACAACAACGAGTAAATTCGTCGTGGGAATGTTAGCGTTCATCGCGATCAGGCCATCGTTGAACGATTTAACCGTACACTCGTGGAACGATTATTTGGACATCAATACGCGCAGGAAATGTTAATACAAGCAAATAAACGCTCTAGGATCGCAGAGCGTTCTCGCGAGTGGGTAGCGAGGCTTCACACGGTTGTGTGAATAATGAAATTACACGTGTAACAGGTTGAACACCATCTGGCGCAATTGAGCGAAAATCATCCACAAAATCATTCATTGTTTTTTTATATTTCTATTTCAGCAGTAAGCTAATTTTTCAAGTTGGTTAAGTCTGATATTTAAACATTTTTATTTTGTCGTTTAAATCAGTGACAGATAAATAGTACGTCGTTTTCATATATAGGTCTGGTTATACTTTCATTTGCATTTATGTTCTTTTTATTGAGTTATATAATCTACCAATTTTATTACAGCACTAATTAAGTTTAATTTATTTTTTTTGTGTGGTCTTTTCTTGATCGTTTTCTGGATTTTATCATTTAAATCCTTATTTATTGTTATTGTAAATGTTATTGTAAATTATTGTATTATTCCATTTTTTTATATTTTTTTTTTACGTCTATCTCAGAGTTTATAAATTGTCAAGTTGGTTGTAAGTACTGTTGAATGTTTTGGTATTCATATGCTTTTTCGCTTGCTTCCTGCTTAAACAACTCCTGTGCATCTAATATCTTGTTCTTTCTTTAAAATCAATATTGTTTTGTAACTTTGCAACTCTTCAATTTAAATAGCTCTTTCAATACTACTCTGAATATTCCACAGAAGCTGACTGTCTATTTGTTTTCTCTATATTTTGATATTTTTTGTATTATTATTATTATTTTTATTATTATCCAAAGTCGTGCATATTTTATTTTCAACACATTTCCATACAAATTGTTTAGTAGTGCATCCGATAATTTTAGTGTATAATAATTTGTAATACAGTGGTTATTTATGTTTAGGTCATAGTTTATTGATTGGTCTGGTGTCACACCTTTCTATTGATTGGTCTGGTGTCACATCTTTTTATAAGATTTGTTTGGTGTCACACCTTTCTATTGATTTGTCTGGTGTCACATCTTTCTCTTCCGTTTTCTTTATTAATTTTAAACTAAAATCACTGGAATCTCTAAAGATATTTCTCCCATCACACTTAAGCTATTTACCTAACGTTAAATTAGCAACTTAAACTGCTTGATCTATGCAAAACAAGAACATGTTGCAGGCTTACTGTAGAAATGTATTAGTTTTCTATCTTCATTTTAATGGTTATATTCAATCTGTTTGTAATACTTCTTTGTAATTACTTGTAATGGTTATTGACATATAATGAAACAAAGTCACCATGAAAAAAAACTTCTATAAGGTAGAAACTCTAGCAAAGATTAATTAGTGTAAGTTTTGGTGTTATTTATCTGATCTAGGGGATTGTATAAATGTTTAGGTTTCAAAAATTTACCACTGTATCCAATTCAGTCGAGGTGTATAGATCTCTGCCTATTGAGTTCTAGAAATGCAGAGTTGTAGTTGGTTATGTACAATGTGCAATTATTGCTCAGAGTGATGAGAAATTCTGAGTTGTGTTATAAGCACTGGATATCAATGCTTTCTTAATTTTCATTACTAGCAGTTATTCTCTCTTTATCTTTGTTCATTATATTTTAATGTTGTAATATCCATCAGGAATTATAATAGTTATTTTAATGTTGTGATATCCATCAGGAATTATAACAGTTACCTTAATGTTGTAATATCCATCAGGAATTATAGCAGTTTTTGTTTCATTCTTGTCTTTGCTGCAATTAAATATGTTGTATGTTAGTTCGTTGGCAATACATCCAGCAACAAAATCTATTCTTTGTAATGAAGCTGATAGATCACCAATTCATTTGGCAATTGGATTGTCAATATAAAGTTCCTGTTCAGGAAGTCCTTATATTATGATAAACCTTTCAATTTCTATAGGAGAAATGTACACAGCCAACAGTCAAAACTGTTCTGTTTACTTTGTATCATTTGTTTATGTTGTTAGTAAAGAGTGTATAATTTGTTTGCTGACAATTTATCTAAAATCTCTTTCTCCTTCATTTTCTTTCCCTCCTCTAAAATGTATTTTAATTATCTTTCTATATATTGTCTTTCTGAGTTGCTTATTTTCTTCCTGATTGCATTTCTTTATCTCCGTGTATCTGTTGTACTCAGCAACTATGATATTAAATTCCCCAGGACTAATTTTATTATTGCTTTACTCACCATATCATCATGACTATGCAACTTACTCTTGGTTGATGTTATGATCCTGTTGTGTTTAAAACTGTCTTGTATATCAACTTTGTCTTGAAAGCATTATTTACAAACTATAGTCTAGTTGCACCAGAGCACACTTGAAGCTAAAGAGATGATAAATCCTATTTGCTATTCCTGCAACTACTAATCCAGCCGCTGCAGCACCCACACAATCTAAAGTAGTTGCCATACTCAGTTTTAAAAAAAATTGCATGTCTGTTTTATACTTTTTCTGAAACCTCTGTAATGTTTGATTTTTTCAATCAAACCATTCTTAATTTAATTTATTCATAAACGATAATAACCAATGACATTGTCAGTTGGTGGTGTATCTAAAGGCATTGTAGGATACAATGATGCTGCACTCTGTAGTTTGTATGAAATAGGCAGCTGATATTTAGAATTTTTAATCCATTTGTCAAGCATTTTGGGGGTTTTACAGTGGTGTATTCATCAGCTGTTTTCAAGTTTGTCTTCATGAAATTGCTTCTTTGATTTTATGAAATTTTTCAAACTTTTTTGGGTTGTTATTTAAGACTGAAATGTAATTATCATCATTAAGTCCACTAGTACTCATCATTAAGTCCACCAGTACTCATTTTTCCTTTGTTTTATACATCTTCTGACACCCCTGAAATATTGCATCTTTTAAATCAAACCATTCTTAATTTTGGTGATTTTTAACAACCTTAAATTAATGTCATTGTCTGTTGGCAATGTATCTAATGGCAGTGTACAATACAATAGTGGTGCACCTGAAAATTTATTTCTCATTTAATTTCTTTATTTGTTTCTGGTACAAGTCCCTGTGCTATCAAGTATTCAAATGTAAACTGGCTTCAAGAAACTTGATGGATAAACTTTATTCATTCTTCAAGTCCATGCTTGGTGGTGAAGCTACTGAAATCTTAAAAAGCTTCTTATGAAGCATGCTGTAAGTGATGTAGTCATCATTGCATGGTAAATAGTGATGCCCCAGTGTCTTCATCCATTTCATATGATAAATGCCATACTTTTTGTATAGCAGCTCAATACACCATTTGTTATGTCGATATTCAGCAGAATCTCAAGACACCATTTGTTATATCTATATTCAGCAGAATCTCAAGACACCATTTGTTATGTCTATATTCAGCAGAATCTCAAGACACCATTTGTTATGTCTATATTCAACAGAATCTCAATACACCATTTGTTATGTCTATACTCAACAGAATCTCAATACACCATTTGTTATGTCTATATTCAACAGGAGCTCAATACACCATTTGTTATGTCTATGTTCAGCAGAATCTTGATACTCAAATTGTTGATATTTGTCCATAAATAAAGAGTCTATTACAGGTAGTGTACCTAGCTTAGTATGCTTAAAATATTTTAGAATTTGTGAATTTTATTAAAAGGAATGACAGACTCTGCCAGAAACTGACATAATTAAAGCGTTTATTCAGAATAAATGTATAATCCTATGGTCCAATACATTTTGTACATTAACCTGACATAATTAAAGCATTTATTCAGAATAAATGTAAGTCTATAGATCATACATTCCTACAATAACCTGACATAATTAAAGCATTTATTCAGAATAAATGTAAGTCTACAGATCATACATTCCTACAATAACCTGACATAATTAAAGCATTTATTCAGAATAAATGTATAATCCTATGGTCCAATACATTCTATACAATAACCTGACATAATTAAAGCATTTATTCAGAATAAATGTAAGTCTACAGATCATACATTTCTACAATAACCTGACATAATTAAAGCATTTATTCAGAATAAATGTAAGTCTACAGATCATACATTCCTACAATAACCTGACATAATTAAAGCATTTATTCAGAATAAATGTATAATCCTATGGTCCAATACATTCTATACAATAACCTGACATAATTAAAGCATTTATTCAGAATAATTGTAAGTATACAGATCATACATTTATTCAATAACCTGACATAATTAAAGCATTTATTCAGAATAAATGTAAGTCTACAGATCATACATTTCTACAATAACATAAACAGTATAATCAAAAGTTTTAGTGGAGAACAACTGAGACTGAAAGAAAATTGAAACTATGTATTGAAATAAATTATCAAAATAAATCATCAATTTAAAAAGAAAAATATACTATAAAGAAAAAACTTATACCACAATACAACATCTAAGATGTCTCACAATTATTTCTTAAATAAAAAAGTACAAATAGGTTACATGGGCTTTAAATATTGCTGTACAATTTCTTCGGACATAATTCTGAAATTCATAGAAATAATTTATAAAAATATTGAGTTCACATCTTAAGTTCTGTATAGAGTGGACATTTTACTAATAAGTCAACTTCACTTTAAATAACATAAATACAATCAGTAACACAAAATCTACACAATCTTCATATTTTTACTTTATTTCTTCTTTTATGTCTTTAGATTAAGTATGATTTTAACATTTCAATCTAGAAAGAGCAACTCTAAATTTAAAGGGCTTGTCTAAAATTGAGATCAGTGGTTTAATTTATTTTCATTGGTATCAATTTTTATGGCTTTGTATTAGAGACATTTTGTGGGTGCTCAAATTCATTGATTTGCCTCTGTCCAAGTTGATATATTTATAGGCATTTTATTTCATGCATTAACCTCTACAAAGACCCACAACAAAAATACAAACAAAGACAAATATGCCAACAACAAATGGTGGTGGCTTGAATGGTTAAAACAATACTACTTCTGGTATGAGCACAAATCAAACATCTGTCAAGATCAATATTGTTACACCGTGTTTTCATCCGAGAACTCAATGTCAAACAGAGCCAATACAGTGAAAAACACCAATCCAAGCATTAATTGAAAAATATGTATATATTTTACTTAAACCACTGTCTATAAAGTTGCACCATCAGTAGGTTCCAACAATCATGTTATTTGGATTGGTCCTAATTATATGTGGCTCTGTGAAAGCTGGACTTGTGCAATTTTGCAATTTTGGGATTATTTACATGGCAAATATTTGTATGTACCAGGAGACTCAATTAATACATTGTTTATTCAGTGGTTTTGTCCAAAAATCAATTAAGTGTGAGCCTTAGTACTGTGCTGTAAACCAGTATATATATCTACTGTTAAATTAGCAGTTATGCTTCCAGCAATAGTTTTAATATTTCAGTCTTACTGTTCCTTTGGATTAAAAATGCATGGATAAAATGAGATGTGCTTTCAGGAGGATTTTAATTTATTAGCAAAGTTTGCTACCTGTAAATAGAAGTATGCATGTTTGCACTTATCTATGCTTTAACTGATTATTCATTCTGATGGATAATGACTGTGGTTAAATCTTAAAATACAGAATATTGCTGAGTATAAAGTGCAGTTCTGTCATTAATGTATTTGCTGTATTTAAATAGAATTTTATATTTAAATGAAGGATCGATATAAATAAGAATTTAATCTAAATTTCATACATGTCATTATTCTTTTTCTCATTTTCAGTAATACTAGTACCTAAATAATGTATGCATTTCTCTTTTCTCTCTATCCTTACTGGTCTCAACACATTGATTTATGGCAGAGAATGGAAAAGACAGCTACCAGATGCTTTATAAATACATATGCCTTGAAACAATATACTGTTTTATAATTTTGTTTTTAATGAGCTAAAATTAAACAAGCATATCTAAAAGATATATTTTATTACAGTAATAAAGTTGAAATTATCAAATAGCTGACCTTTGTTGATTGCTAGGAACATATCAGTAAGAAAACGAAGGAGCACTTTCTGCATCGAATGTGGCTCATTTTTTTTATTGGGTCTTAAATTTGTAGTTAAGAGCAACCAAGAAAATACACAAAAATGGCACCCACAAAACATTGTGAACCCATAGTAAAATTCCAAAATGAAATCTATTTTTAAAGTTTTATTAAGATCTAAATTTTCATTTCATTTCTGAATGCCAAGTTTGAACCGCTATGCACTGTAATCTGTCCATGATGTTACCAGACCTCACCAAATCCAAGTCTAAATGGAAAATTCTTTACATGAGTAGCCCTAGTCATTCTTCCCATTTCATCAAATGATTTCAATAATTGATAACATGGTTTTTAATTTCAAAATGTGTCCATTTTTGTGACTTTTAACTAAAACTTGATACATCTCATCATAAAATTAAACAACAATAAGAACCAAACTCTCTTAATACAGCCATGTTTCTAGTATTTTTGTTTACTCTAATAATATATTTACAAAAACTTATTTGAACATTTTCAATAGTCAGCACACTTGTATATCTATATTTCACATACAAAAAATTTGGTAAAACCATTTGATCATTGTATGTATTAGGAATTAGGGTTAAACAGCATGTCAGCACAATACTGACTACATGGTGCCATATGGTTAAATAAGAAACGCAGTATATTGATGTCTGTACACTGACATTTTGCAGCAAAACTTCAACAACTCCAGTCTCAATTCCTTTTACAAGGCAACATGACATGGGTTTTAGATCATTCCAAAGTGAAGAAAAATAAAATTCCTATATAATTCTAAAAAGAAACAAAGTTAATAAAGTCCTTCTTATAAAAACAAAATTTCATGTTTAAATTTCATCTTCTTTTAAAAACCATTGCTTTTATTTTACACTGATTTACTTTCATTCCATAATGATAGAACACAAATTTTAGGACTTTGATTTGTTTTTGAGAGGATGTAATAATGTCAGTAATATTATCAGCATCAGCTAGAGCACATATGTCACCTAATTTGAACTAATTTGTATAACTTTACAATCATTCATTTTCAGCAAATGAAAATATTAATTTACACGGAGAATAAAAAGTGTTGGACTTAGCATACATCCAAGGTGAATATGAATGGAACACTTAAAGTATTCTGCCAATCCATTCTCAGTTTTCACACATGAATTTAATTTTATAAATCATAAACTTAATAATTTTAAAGTTTACCATGAAGTCAAAGTCTTTGAAAAGTCAATAAATACACAATAACAATGCTCCTTTTCATTGAAACATATTTCTGAATACAAGAATAAAAAAAAAAATACTGTCTATCATGCTATATCCTTCTAGGTTTTTAAAGAAAAATTCTTCATTATCTCCCCCCTGTTATTTTATCATTTATAATCATTGTGAAAACGTTTCCAAAACACTTAAAATAGGAATTCCATGATAATTATTTAGATCCTATTTACTCCCATCCTTCGTAATGGACAACTAATTCTCTCACACCATGACTTTCCAAAATTACCTTCTTGAAGAATTTTATTAAAAACAGTAATGACATTACATGTATAAATGCATGATTACTAAACTTGACAAAATTTATTTCAGTACCAACTGGCCCCAGTGCTTAATTACAATACCGTCTCTCCCCAGTGCTTTATTGTTTTTCATAGACTTGATAACTTTGTGAATCTCTTCTAGAGTGATAGGTCGATCAAGATCTATATGATTTTGTTCACACAATTTGCATCATAAGCTTCATTTGTAAAAAAAATAATCTATTCTTCTGACTCTGTATTCAGTCCAACTTACTAATATTCAACAATTTCTAAAAATATGCAGCTATTCTTCTGGAGAAATATCAGAAAAACTTTGAGATCCTCTCCTATACTTCTTAATATTATTCCATATGCCAGCAGTATCTGTTCTTGATAACATTGTTACATAGGCCAGTAGTATGTGTTCTTGATAACAATTTACCCTGTACTGTACCTTTATAAAAGTTTTCTTTTATTTGACATGTACTCTGAAGGTATTATTTTATTCTATAGGAAACCATAATCTAATTTTGAGTTTGTAATCTGTTTTACAAGGTAAAACTTTTCTTGTTTAAAACTTCAAGTTCAATATCCCACCATGTTGGTGGCCTCAATAGTTTTATAAAGAACACTTAATTGTTACATTGGTTTCCCTATTTTTTGCATCATACTTGCAAGAAAATTGACATCACTCTTTACACTAGTAACCAGAAGATTTTGAAAGTGATCAATACATTTCTTAACCTATAAAACTGTTTGTATTTACTATGAAAACTTCTGCATGTTTTGATATCCATTTACATCATGATTATGCACAAGTAGTCCCGATAGCATTGTGTTTTAGGGGAGGTAACTCAAAAAGCACACCCAATTGGAAAAATGATAAAAAAATAATCATTATCTCAAACTGTAAAATCCAGAATCTTATCACATAAATATGGTGATGCTAACATGAAATCTACAACACTTTTACCACCTTTAGTGTCAAGTATGTCTATGTTCCATATTTCATACCACTAAATTTTCCATTCAAAACATGAAGGATTTCCAAAATTACTGATAAGTGTATTGAAGTATTCTACATTTTTCAAAAAGATCAGTATATACATATTCCTGTGCAGATAAGTAAAACGATGTACCTCAATCATAGAAAATTGTGCAGATCTTGATCATAGGAAATTGTACCATTTAGAAGACCTATTCTGCTATTTAGTCCAACCACAATAAACAAAAACTTACTCAAATTTCCCAAAATCTTTTAGCAGTCTTTGTTATAAAAACAATACAGCATAATTTTCACTCATGTTGATCCCTCTGGAGATATGAAAGGTAAACTACAATGAATATCCTTGTCTACTGACATTAAAGACTTGTCAAACAGTCAAAGTATTACATCATCAAATAAGTTTGGACTTAACATAATCACACTTTTCTTTTCTAATATATAACCATATTCCACATGAGACCCTTTCAGTTTCAGGTTTTCTTCTACAAACAGATTTATACAAGAACTGTAAACCAAGTAATTCTTAGAATTCTTCATTAGTATTTGCCTATTTTGTAAGAACAATAATTTCATATTCTTTTAAAAAAACGTTTACAAATGAATTTTCTAGAGATTTATTTTTAAGACCATTTCCATTCCATGAAAGATTATTAATTTTCATTAGTATCACGATTATTAACATCATCATCATTATCAAGGCCTTGGCTAAGTCACTATTCAGCTTCAACATCCAGTGCTGGGAAATAATTTCCTTCATTAGCCAGTGCATCAGCTGCTTGTACAGCAGTTACAGTTATCTCTCCTGCATCATCATTTCCAGAGCTGCATCTATCATGATTTTGGAATCTCTGTGCCACATATGCATGTCTCAGTTTTTTTTTCTTTTCATCTAAAACTACAAAAATAACAAATTATAATGAGTTTATTATAAGTCACCATGATTTGATGCATCTGTCATCCTTTCTTTCAATTTCTTTCTCTGCTCTGACAATAAGAGTATATTCTCTTCAATGACCCAGCCTTGACTTTCCTGTGTTGATGTGAATAAACTCAGTACAAGTGTATTTACTATAATCTACTTGATGTGTGATTGAATGCTATGTGTTCTGTATCAAAATTGACATGCAGTCTAATTCCACCTAGCACCTGTAAAACATGACCCACCTTGACAACTACTGTTTACTACAACATCATCAGGATTTATCCACTTTGTGTTTACAGTCCAACCTAAAACAACAAAAACAAAGCAAGAGAAATGAGAACAGTACATTGTACATTATACTGTCCATCAAACAAGGAAATGTTTTCATCATCATGTCACAACAATCATGACCTGCTGACCATTTGAACCCAATTTCAATTGGTGACCATATAACCCAAAAAGCACTGCATCCCAGCAGTTTCAGATTAGAAAAACAATATAAAACAATCCATAATTTTACTAGGAAGTCAACACTGACATTAAATTTTACCAATCAAAAGCCACTATCAGACTCATTTGTCTAGGTGACTGACTCAGTTTTTATTTCTTTGAGTTTGATCATGAATAAAAATCCTTTTAGCTTGCCTTTGTTTTGTCTAAGAACCAAGTATTTATTGCTAAAAACATGCTGAACTACTACATGTTTACTACGAAGATTTTTGAAAACTCATTTTTAGAAATTCTATAATTAAAAAAGAGAATTTTAGGGCAAGTTGATAGGTAAGACCTGAGTAAAACCAAATGTTTTCACCTACCAGAAAGAGGGGTCTAGCCTGTGTAGACTGTATGTTAAAATTATGGATAGATAGGCAGGTGAACAAAAAAAAACAGAAACAATATATATGCCAAATACTAGAGGTAAAACACCATTGCAAATCTATACATGATCTATATTTGAACTAAGATCAGTAATACTCAAAAACAATAAGAGTCCCTTGAAGGGACTGATGCTCTACTCGGTGAAAACAATTTCCAGGAATTCAAGATAAGACCATTTCTTCCTTTTAACTGCTCAATGTTGAAACCATCTCTGATATTCTTCAGCAATAACAAGATTTTCAATTAGCTGCTGTGGTGAACATACTGGATATCAGATTGACACCATTTTCATACAGGACCAAGTAGAAATCATTATAAGTCTTTTGGTAAATATGACCATCAATTCAGGGGGAGTAGTGAAAACAAGATTTTCAAGACTGGATATTGGATGTACAATTGGCACCATTATCATTTAGGCCCAACTAGGTATCATAATAAGTCTAATGGTGAAAACTCCATGTTGATATAACCATCCATGTGGAAGGAGTAGAGATAACAATATTTTCAAAATGGCCACCATGATGGTCAAACTGACAGTCAATCTGCATCATTTTCATTTAGGATCAACTAAACACCATAAGAACTCTTCTGATGAAAACCCTATGTCAAAATGGCTTTCCATTTAAGTGGAGTAGTGATAAAATTTCAGATGTCAGGTCAGCACATTTTCCATTTAAGACCAACAAGACATTATAAGAAGTCTTCTGGTGAAACCCCATTTTGATATGATTTTCCATTTTGGAGGAGTAACAACAACAAGACTTCAAGATGGATGCCAGGGTGACCATAAAGGATAACAGATGCACACCATTTCCATGTAGGACCAACTAGACATCATAAGAAGTCTTCTGGTGAAAGCACAATTGGAGGTCAGATTGGCAGCATTTTCATTTACAACCAACTAGACATCATAATACCTCTTTCAGTGAAAAGCCCATGCTGATATGATCATTCATTCAGGACGAGTAATGATAACAAGATTTTTAAGATGGCCACTGTCACGGCCATATCAGATATCTGAGTGGCACCATTTTCATTTAGGACCATCTAGACATCATAAGAAGACTTTTAGTAAACAATCCATGCTGATACAACAATCCCCTCAGGAGGAGTAGTGATAACAAGATTTTTTAAAATGGCAGCAGTGGCAGCCATATTTGATTCGAAAGCAACATTTTCATTTAGGACCAACTAGACATCACAAGATGTCTTCTGGTGAAAACCCCATGTGAATATGATTTTTTGTTCAGGAGGAATAGCGATAACAAGATATTAAAGATAGCTGCTATGGCAGCTATATTGGACATAAGATCTACACCATTTTCATTCAGGACCCAATTAGACATCATAAGTCATCTTTTAGTCAAAACCACAAGTTGATATAACCATCCATTCAGGAGCAGTATTGATGATAAGAATTTCAAGACAGATGCTGTTGTGGCCATATTAGACATCACTCGACAGAATGATGGACAACAGCATGTAGATGAGGTCATCATTTTATTTCCCTTTCACATTTACTGTGGATCATACAAAAATGGTTAGTGTTCTCTGAAAGCAAATAAAAAAGTTGGCCTTGTAAAACTTGGACCTGCTAGAGTGAAGATAAAACAAGAGGTCCAAGTGGGCCTGAGATCACTCACCTGCTGACATCTGCCTAATAGCCAAATGCAAGAGAAGTTGGCCAAGAAGTCTGGGTCAGTAGGATGCTTTCTTAAGAAATATCTTCCAATGCTGTTAACCACATATGTGATGAAAACAAGAGTTTCAAGGTTTCACTGTTTTTGATATCTTCATCTATATCTGGTGGCACATCAGAATCAGTTGTCCAATACTGAATGACCTCAATGTCAGGATACTTTCTATCTAAGATGGTCATATCCTGTGTCGTGTATATTGAATACATGTTAGCAAAACTAGACGTGGAGGGGGTGGCGGGGGGCAAGGGGATGGCGCATCTTTTCTTCATGATTGGCGTGCATAGGAGCAGCACACAAATATTTCTGGTTTAGTTGGACTCAGCCTGCTTTTAGTTTGTTTTGCCTATGTAGTCTTGGTTAGTTTTTTTTGGGATATGAGAGTACAGTATCTTTCCCAGGATGCAACATGGCAGGCAGCCTGGTCAGGTTTAGGTGTCAAATCCCACTATTACTGCATAGATTTCCAGCATGCTAACAACTGAGTTACCAATCTAGCTAGTTTTAAAATGCTCAAATGAGTTGTAAGATTAACTACTTAGTGTATCCTGTTAAGTTTCAATTATTTTTTGTTCTATGTGATGTCAAACACACTTACACTTTATCACTCTGTGGATGGGGGTCAGTGGGGTACATGTTATACTTTATCACTCTGTGGATGGGAGTCAGTGGGGTACATACTACATGTTGGCTATCTAATATGCTCTTAATATAATTATTTTACTCATAATGGTTGCACATGAAAACTCTTTTCCTTTTTCCTCAAATAATTATTGTTATAAAATCATCCTCAATCCAATATAAAAAAATATTATTTAAACTTTAATACAAATCAGTACATAACAATGGACGCAAACAGAAACTGGTTACTCAACATGAACAAGAGACTGGAAAATCTCAAGTTTTTGAAAATCAATTGCAACACTCAAACCATTTCTGCATAAATTTCAAGCAAAATACCAGGCAAATTGAAACTGTTCACCAATTTGTAACTATATATACTATATTCCATCTTTACTGACCACGCGCTCCCTACACAAATGGTTATTTACACAGAGTCTGCTAATCAAAAGACATGCTTTGTATGATGTGAGGTTATTGTAAATGGGTGGCATATAGATGTCGCAAACATTGCTCAATGTAGGCACTGTAAGCTGTTTTTACAGTTACTGCCAAAATTTCACAAGATTCAGAGACATAACATTGTGCCACAATATCAATTTACAAAATTCAGAAAACAGTGTCGGAAATTCTGTTGGTGCTATCTTTTTAGGACTTGTATCATGAATTAGGTCAACAAATGTACTTTCTTCGCAAGGTCCAACATGGTTGGGAACTTAGGAGATTGGTATAAAATTTATCCAATTTTGGGACGTAACACTTCTCACACAAATGCCACATCCCAGATATGGTGAAAAATAATTTGATAATTTATTACTTACTTTGTTCTGAGGATCTCTTCATTATTTTGAATGTGTATAGTCTTCTGTACCAGTAATCTGAATGTCAATGATCACTCTCCTAATGAACAATTGGACATTATGATTGCATTTAATCACAACACCCTCATTGCAGACACAATATAACTTTGGAATGTCCTTAATATTTTGCTTGAAAATTTTAGTTTAAATTTATTTATATTAACACTGAAGGCCTTCTGCAAGAATACTGTTAAATTTGGTAAAATTCTTACTCGCTTGAGCAGTTTTTGAGCAAATATTTACTTTTTATTTTTACTAGTGGCAGCCATATTTGATGGCTGATCAGCATAATTGGTTTTAACTCAGAAGGCCTTAATACCAGAATTATTTTGCTCAATTCAGAAGGCCTTAATTCCAGAATACCTTTTTGTTCAATTTGGAAGGCCCTAATTCCATAATACTTTTTGTTCAATTTGTTTAAACTTTGTTGAGTCTTTTCTTTTTAGAAGTCCTTTAAAGATTTGTTTTCTATTTGTAAAATGGTGACTATATCTGATGGCAAATCAGCATCATTCATATTATCTTGAAAGCCCTTAATGCCAGGATGCTCTCTGTCAGGTTTAGTTAAAATCAGTGCAGGTATTTTTGAGATGATGTTAAAAATATCAAATTGTGATGGATGACTCATGACACATACCAGATGCTGAGCATAACATAAGCTCACATGACCTTATGGCCTGGTGAGCTTAAACAAATATATTCAGGTTATGAAAAGGTACAAACCTAACAATTCATGAATAAGTTTTCCACTGTCTTTGAATTCATGAATTTGCTAGTGATGGTGGGGTTTTTCTTGATGAAAGTCTCAGCTGTGATGAAGGACTTCATGGCATCAATCAACTGCTGTGGGTCCACCATGATCTTTGCCCTCAGTCCTTCAACACTGAAAATTATGTATAGATATAACTACTTAGGAGAGACTCAACACATTATTTCCCATGTTCTACAGAATTCAACAAGAGTACCACACATGGTACATTATAGTTACAGTTTGATAACTGTATGTGCTGGAAAGCTCAAGTTATTGTGCAGAAATGAAATTGGTAATACAGACAGACAGACATAAAAAATTATAATATGATTCACCTATATAAAGTGGGTGTATAAAAAATAGTGATAAGTTACTTGATGTGTAATAATAATAATAATTATAATAATGGTGAGGATGTACTGCAGTGCTTAATCTTAAAAAGCTCTAAGTGCTTTACAATATTAGTTAACACATAAGGACATATATATAAACAAGATTACAAAAAAAAAAACATGACACCTTGGAATTACAAAGCATGGTGAAAATAATTAAGGGTATTGAAACATTGTTGAGTCTTGTTAAGTCTGTTCTTGCAGCTGAAAGAGGTAAGTTTTTAGAGCGCTCTTGAATGATCATGGTGTCATTGTGTTGAATTACAAGAGGAAATTCACTCCAGGTATCTGGACCCTGATATGCAAAAGAACGCTGTACATAGGACTTGGTTTTAATGGTGGGAATAATGAGAGTACAACTGTCCGAAGACGAGTGTACATTTCTAGAAGGGGTGTACACATTGGTGAGGTCAGATAGGTATTTCAGACTGTTGGCAAACAACAAAATGTAGCAGCGAGGAGATTTTGTGTTTGATTCTGGAGTGAATGGGTAGCCAGTGGAGGGTAGTGAGCAAGGAAGTATGAGTGCCCGGTTCTTGGTACTCTAAGGATGATCCAAGCAGCAGTGTTTTGAACTTTTTAAAGTTTCTGTAGTAGGTATTGAGATGAACCAGACGGAAGAGAATTACAATAGTCAAGTCTAGAAAGTACTTAGGAACACACAAGTGTTTTAGTGGCATCAACAAAAAGAATGTTGCAAATGGAGCTGATGCATCACAGCTCCAGATATGCAGCCTTGCATGTGTTCATGACATGTTGGTGTAATGAGAGAGTACTGTCGAGAGTGACACCTAAGTTTTGTACAGATTATTTGAATTTAATGTTGGTGTTGCTGATACTTATTGTTTGAGGTAGAGTAAAGATTGAGAAAGTCTTTGTGTGGTGATCAGAATGGCTTCAGTTTATTGTCATTCATCTGCACCTTGTTACATGTCATCCATGACTTCACATCATAAATACATTTCTCTATGCCTTTCATGGTAGCATTGACTTCAGTTGGGTTACTAGATTTGATTATTTACCTATAATTATCAAGCTTAAATAACTCTTTCCACACAACTGTAACAGAAATATGCAATATCTTGGATTTGTCTACCCCATTATCTGTGCAAAAAAGGTTACCAGTCACTTGCACCATTGTACCAGCTGATCTGAATCTACGCAGTTTATTTGGAGTAATCAGTAGAAAAAACAACATAGACCATGACTGACTGGTGCATTATGCAACAGCAGATCAGGATCTATGTTGATTTTACTTGGACCTGACTTATAAGTGAGTATATACAGTATATATACTGAGATATAATTCTTTATGTTTTGTTTCAAGACCTAACACACAAGTGTAGTGTTGACTGCATGATTTATGCCCATATCTCATTGTCTGAATGTCTACTAATGCTGTCTGAATACTGATATTATTGGAAAGGGTAGAAAAAACAGTGTTGTCCCCAGACCACTACCAGTATAATCAGCACAGGGTGTTGGTTGCTTGTCAGGGCATTACAAGTATGGTAAAGTCTCTTCAAATGACACCCGCTTTAAGAACGAAGGCATTTTTATGCAATCCAGTGGTGCATGTAAGATGACATTTGTATGCAATCCAGTGGTGCATGTAAGATGACATTTGCAATGCAATCCATTGGTGCATGTAAGATGACATTTGCAAAGCAATCCAGTGGTGCATGTAAGATGACATTTGCAATGCAATCCATTGGTCCAAGTACGATGACATTTGCAATGCAATTGAAAAATAGGTGTAAATATTGCCAAGTTAAACACTACTACAGGCAACGTATTACAGACACTTAAATAAAACTGCAATGTTTACCAGAATCTGTATACACATACACAGTATACAATAACTGAAATAATACCATTTAATCAAAACAATTTGAAACTCAACCTATCTGTATATTAGACTTACTACTGGTGGCTGTTGATATGTAAACTGTGCATGCTGTACCTCACTCAACTTGCAACTGATTTATTTACTGTATGTCTTTTATTCCTCATTATGACAGGATTAGGTTTTAAGGTATATCTTCACTGAATATATATGACAACTTAGGTAAAACATTAAGATCACCATGATATTGTTTCTCACTGCTACATGTATGTACATGATGAACAAATCAATAATGCAAGCTAATGTACTAACTTGACATGCACATAGGATACTCTCGTAGGATCTCAATAACTATAAGAAACTGCAGTGGCTTACAAAGTTGAAACAGTGTTCTTTTTTTAAAATATGATTTTACTCATCATAGGTTAACAAACGTGGTTTTCAAAAGTAAATAGTTTAAAGAAATTTCTGTCAGCAAGATCAGTAAATTAATTTTATGTATAATGTTTTGTAAGGTATGGTACAATCAATTCTTGTCAACTTTGGCTTTTTCCTAGCAACACCATATTCAATGTGAAAATCAGCCACAATTTAACAAAATGTTTTTACTAAACAGTCCTCTTAAGTAGAGATGTGGAAATATATCATTTAAATGGAACAGGTAGTTCCTGTGACACTGACAGACATGTGTATGTTCATTTACATGGTTACTGATTTTGTAAATGTTTACAGGCAGTACATTAAATTAAACCTTTTACACATGTAAACATTGCAGACTTACCCTTAAACAGGTAATGTTACCATATCTGTATATAATTTGCAGTCTATTTGTGCATCATTTGCATTTGAAGTGTATTCCGATTCATTTCATTTCCTTTACCCCCATTTGCATTCCATTCACATTTGCATCATCTTGTCTTTCATATATGGTCTCAGAAATACATTCTGATTTTACATTTATTGTTTTCATTCATCAGTTTCTTTCATTTTCGCATGCTTGAAATGTAATGGAAATGAATTTACCCAAGTAGGGTTTTTCATTTTCGAAAGTGTTAAAGTAATAGAACTACAGCTTCTGAATCTTTAACAAAATAGCAAATGCATAAAATGTTAAAGACAGCACTGAATGTATAATAAATAAAAATATAAATGCAACTGCAATTAACATAAAAGTATAGTTGTTATGGGTACCGTATATACTCGCTTATAAGTCGACGTTTTTTACTAAGAATTTGACTCATACAGAGTAGGGGTCATCTTATAAGCGCGACATTAAAAAAATAAAAAAATCTTGGGGTAATGTTGGAAACTCTAGATGTTTGCAGTACATAAAAATACTGTCAATTCATATACTTTTACGTTTTCATGCCACTATTCCTATGCAGTAATGCATATATGGTATGCGCTGTGTTTATCCGTTTCATGATGGTATTCATTACACAATACATGTATCTACAGTTATTTGGATTTTATTAATTTGAAAATATTACCGGTAAATTAAATTCTACCTACCGCAAAATGAAGTGTCCGTCAATGTTTACTGTGGGTGTTTACTTGTAAGTATATTGCCTCCATTTTCGTGCAAGTCCGAACAACCTGTATTTGTATTCATATTTGTGTTTTGCTGTATAAAGACTGCGCTTGATGCAATACAAGTTTTGATTTAATTTGTATTTTCCTTTTCCACAAGTCAGATTTAATTCCCAAGTGATATTTCTCAAGTTATCTGCCAGTGCACGTGGGTCGATAAGGGGTTGGCTTGTAAAGGGACTCACTTTGTTTTCAAGTTGACAATCCTTTTCATCGAGCCGCTGATCTATACTTGTTCAGTGCCAAGTAGAGTTCTACAACTTCCTGTGCATATACTTTGACCTTAATCCCTTTGCTTGTAAACACACCGCACTCTTTGTTTTCCCACGTGACAACCCTTTGATCAAGCCGCGAGTTCAGTGCCAAGTAACAGAGGGTGGCTATTTGAACTCCATGTGATCTTGCCGCACAATTGACATGTGTTCAGTTGCAGCCTTTAATAGATTTCTGACTTTATGATCAAAGTGTTACTCACAGAGCCCAAGCTCAGTCTTTGCATAAGCACCCGCATATGACAGTAAAGCCGAAAATCGGAGTCGGACGAGATTTACGATGACTAGACGACGACAATTTACAATGACTAGACGACGATGTAGGATTTCAGAACTTTATCAGACAATGTGGATTAATTCTTGGACTTTGTACCAGATGACATTGGATAGTGACATTTATAGGATACCGTGAATCACAAAAAAGTGGACTTAACTTTCATTGTTTATTTGCACGACGTGTGGAATTAATATATTACGGGATATTGTGAATCGGATCATTCTGAACTTCTATTTTTATACAGGTATGTGACCTATAATTGAATTCGTGGATTTATCATATAAATAGATTCGGAGGCGGATGATGTTTACGATGACGGGATGACATTGGAGGAATGTATTACTTTATTTGGTAACTCTGATGATGAGGATGAATTCTTGGGCTTTGAACCAGAGGACATTAGAAAGTGACATTTATAGGATACCAATTTTATACCTGTATGTGACCTATAATCAAATTCATGGATTTATCATATAAATAGATTAAAAATGTTAAGCTTTATTGATTTCATTACACGAAGATGGACAAAATGTTAGTTGTAAATTTATTTGTACATATTCAGCTCAATAATACAATTGTATTTATTCTACATTGGTTTTTGTTTTTATTTGTCCTATCTATCTATATGTCTATCTATCTATCCAGTTTGGCTCGTTTATTTTTCCTAAGTGCAGCTCTGACTCAGTGATGACATGTCACCCCTTGCAGATGGATTTAATTTGCGAAAAACACCTCGACTTATAGGAGGGTCATAGCTGAATTGGGTTTTTGCAGCCATGAAAAGGGGGGGTGGACTTATAGTCGAGTCGACTTATAATCGAGTATATAAGGTATATCAGCAAATTTTGTTTCTTGTTTTGTTTCTTTCAAATAAAAGTTGTAGAGATACAACCACTAGTGAAGATGTCATCACATCAATGGTAGTTGTTTATGTCTGCATCAACAGGAAAAATGTCACAATATCTAAAGTGTGAAAAACTGTCAGCAGAAAGAATCTGATTCTGGATTACCATGTGAAAGGTCTTGTGACTGTTGAAATTTTACAGCAGCTTGAAAGTACGGTAAATGTCTGTCAAAATTCAAAACCTGTAAAAAATAAAACATGGGAGAATATCTGGGACTAATAATTTTAATTTCCCTGTATTAATTCGAACTTCAGACTATTTTTTAATTTAAAAGAAATTAGAACATGCATGATAAATATGAATTTTTGTTTGTGATTGAAACCACAAAATATGTTATGACATTTTATCTGCTTTTCAATGATGAGTACCTTACTATTTTTAGATTAAGAGAATAAAATATGGCCTAATAATGTTTTATGTCTTTTCATTTTCTCATTTGGTTTTGGAATTGTGATTTTCCTGGCAAGCACACAAAGATCAAAATATGCAACATAACCTAATTGGAGCTTTCCACAATTAACTTATATACTTTTCTGCTTTCTAGACACCAACCTGCCTTTAATTTCCAGTTTTTGCACTACTAAATACTGATTTGAGTGACAATCTTACGTGTCTCTGATCACAAAAAAAGAAAGAAAAACAAATGGTAATTTGACAAGGGAATCAGTTTCCTTTGGTTACTGTAAGATCTGAACCATGCAGACCCATGACACTGGAATTCCGGATTGATTTAAAAAATGATGTGGCTGACAGTTATAAACATTACTATAATTCAGCTAATATGAGCCTAATTACAAATTTCAGAGAGAGAGAGTAAATATACTTTTAATTGATCAATCTTAAAGATCTTTGAAATATCTGAGTATCACAATGTGTGAGAAAGACAGACTGAGTATCACAATGTGTGAGAGAGAAAGACAGACTATCACAATGTGTGAGAGAGAAAGACAGACTGAGTATCACAATGTGTGAGAGAGAAAGACAGACTGAGTATCACCATGTGTGTGAGAGAGAAAGACAGACTGAGTATCACAATGTGTGAGAGAGAAAGACAGACTGAGTATCACAATGTGTGAGAGAGAAAGACAGACTGAGTATCACCATGTGTGAGAGAGAAAGACAGACTGAGTATCACCATGTGTGTGAGAGAGAAAGACAGACCGAGTATCACCATGTGTGTGAGAGAGAAAGACAGACTGAGTATCACCATGTGTATGAGAGAGAGAGACAGACTGAGTATCACCATGTGTGTGAGAGAGAAAGACAGAGTGAGTATCACCATGTGTGTGAGAGAGAAAGACAGACTGAGTATCACCATGTGTGTGAGAGAGAAATACAGACTAAGTATCACCATGTGTGTGACAGAGAAAGACAGGCTGAGTATCACTATGTGCATGTGAGAGAGAAAGACAGACTGAGTATCACCATGTGTGTGAGAGAGAAAGATGGACTGAGTATCACCATGTGTATGTGAGGGAGAAAGACAGACTGAGTATCACCATGTGTATGAGAGAGAGAGAGATACAGAATATCACTATGTGTATGTGAGAGAGAGAGAGAGAGATTAAGTGTCACCATGTGCATGTGAGAGACAGACAGACAGACAGAGTATCAGCATGTGTATGTGTTTGTGAGAGAGAGAGAGAGAAAAAAAAAGACATAGTATCACCAGTCTTATTCTAATTTTAGTAAATGTGGCAATATATAATGTCTCTCTCTCTCACATACAGATAGTGATACTCTGTCTCTCTCTCTCTCTATCTCACACACACACACATAAACATGCTGATAATCAGTCTGTCTGTCTCTCGCATGCACATGGTGATACTTAATCTGTCTCTCTCTCTCTCACATAAACATGAAAAACACATCTTTTTTAGTAAATTATTTTTCTCTCATAATACATACCTGATCACATTAACATTTTGATTACTCTTTGCTACCTCCAAATCCAGCCCTCCCTGAAAGACAAAAAAAACCTTTCCATCTATATAACATACAAAGGGAAGTAACTCTTACAGGTTTATGCATCAATAATTACCTTGATGAGCTGCAACAAATGAGACCCTCACATGAAAAGTAAGCAACATGCAGTCTACTCATCTCATTACTATACTCACTCACATGTACAATAAACAGTAACAATGTACAATGCATAGTCATTGAATAAACATTTATTTCTATTTTCAACTACACTGGTTAGAAATGGAAGTCTGAGTAGGCCAGGATGTATATAGGTCGAGCATACATGTAGATTACTCCATGAATACAAACAAAAATTCTTTACTTGTGTTAGTAAAGCATAAACTGTAGTTTACAGGGACCTTTGGTTTTAAGGGTGTTGTACCAACAGAGATGCATCTAAATGTCATGTTTCATGATTGGAACACAAACAGAAGCCAATATATGAACTTTTAACACAAAATTTCAACAAAGTCACTAAAGGATGAAATATAGATCTCAGGTACCCTTTTTTCAAACATTGATATAGAGCTCATAAAGATGCATCGACTCATGAAGTTTCATCCTTCTAGGTAGGATAGTATGCATATAACATGCCAAAAACTCAAATGGTCATGAGCTAAAAGCAAAAACCAAATCCAGGAAAAGATGAAATACAGGTTGTGATGCGACTCTTTGACTGTGAGGATGAGAAAAGAACATCAAACAAAAAGTGTAACCCAAGTCAGATTGGTATCATTTTCATTTAGGACCAACAAGACCTCATAAGAAGTCTTTTGGTGAAAACCCCATGTCGATTTTGTTAACAGAAATTTTGTTTATATTCATGGAGCAAACTGTTTATTTTTTAAGTGTATTAATAATCATGAGAATAATAACCAACTGTAGGTATTTTAATGAAAAATCTATACATTCATTTAAGTAAAATACGGAATAAAAAGAACATGATCTGCTAAATAGCCTCCCCCCTGGCTTGGTACGTGGGCGCCCATATCACCCTTCCTTTATGATGGCCCTGATCTGTATTAATAAAAATATTGAAATGTGAAACGATATCACTCATTGTCATGGCAGTCAATATAACAGATGTGAGACCTGATTTCCAAATTGCTAGTGAAAGAAAATGGGGACTTGCCTGGAACTTGTGGTATATTTTCTTTAATGAAATGTATGTCTGAGAACATTTGGCCAAATGTGATTAGCCATATTCATTTTGTTAAAGAAAAGTAACCACATGTTAACTGTCTACAGAATTTCTAGGCTACCATCACTCTTCAACCAACTGAATGGTACCCAACAGTGTTTGAAAAACTCAACCACTTGATTGTGCTTGAATATACTTCAGTAAGGAAGAAGGCATGACAGTAAGTATAGTATGACTATAGCAAATTTATTCAACTTTAATCTGTGCAACTTTGTCAACATGGGCTGCCAACTACATGTATTTGAGATATTCTTGAAAATTTGGTGTCTAGTTCCGGAGTCAACTGACCCAGGAACACATGATGGTACTGCTTATTCAAGCAGTAAGATGTCAACCCATCCCTATCATACATATCAGGGCTGACGATTTACATTGCAGGACTATAAGACTCACGATACTAATTATATGGAAAAAAGGGAACCAGTCTAGAAATGGGTGAAGATAAAATAGACTGTATATGGGTTTGGAGGGCCATGATTGGTTGATAACGAAAAGTAACATTTTCATAAAAGAATCTTTTGAGAACTTCTCATATTTTTAACTGAAAGAAATAGAGACAATGTTTTATTGATGGAATTTCAGTCCTTTTACAGACTTGACTTTGGAACACTCATTACTGAAATTAGCACATAATTATTTATGTGCGGTACTGAAAACACCTGTTGCAACAGGGGTGGACAAATCACTAATATATATGTTGTATCACGATGGGCTACCAAAAAGGAAACCATTGTAGCCCCCAACAAAATATGATAGCCTGCATTTTTCAACTGATAAACATTTCCCTTTAATGCACCATTACAAACATGGAGACAGATAAAATTGTAAGGTGGTAAAAGGTTAAAACAAACAAACGGACACACACCCCAAGTACATAAAATAGTTTATGTAAAAACAAAAAATGGAAATATTAAGCACTAAAATATCTGTAATTTAAACCTGACAAACAATCAAGTGAGACTATTTTTGACCTATGGCTACAAGGAAGTAACGAGAAAATCGTTAATCAACTGTGAAAGTGATCCTGTGAGAGTTTCTATGAGACCCTAATTAGTGCTGATTGTGTTCTGATCCGCAACTTGCAGAAGTGTTTGTTGCATTGTTACAGTCAATTAAAAGTAGACAAGCTTTGTATTATCACATTAATTATGTATTTTGTATCAGATCAAGGCAAGAGGTTAAATAAAAACATTCAAAGACATGCAATCCTATATGCGTAAGATCTGTCATGTAACAAAGTCAACTCATTTCAACTGACCAATTAAAGATTGTTTTAAATATTATGTAATAACATCATTAAAGTAATAGTATTAATAAGTGGCTTATCCTAATCATTTGCAAATGTGATCAAGGTTAGCAAGGGAATGAAGTGAAAGGTGTACTCTGTACATGAAAAGCTGAGCCAGATCCAGTTTGCAGTAAACTTAAAATTCCTGAACTGGCACACACTGAGTTTTGCTCAAGGATGTGCAGAGTTTTCACAGTTACTTGCAATTAAATCACAGCCTAAATATTTTACTGATAGAACAAATGAAAATGGAGTTTTGTTGTTGTTGTTTCTCAAAATAACTGTCCACCTTGTTTTGAAGAAAAAAAAAAGAATCTAGTTCTGCTCTAAATCAACAAAATAACACTAGAATGTATCCACATGTAATACACAATGTTTTTGCTAAACTTTCAGAGATTGGTTATCTTGAAAATAAAACATATCAGATTCAGCTGCTATTCCTGCTGGCTTTAGAACATTAAAGTTAAGCGGTCTGAAAATAAACTTTCCTAGTCCACCCCTGTTCAAACACATGTTGATAAAAAAAAAAAAAAATGCTGCAGTTCATATAGTTTTTGCCACACAAAGCTTGCATCAACAATGGGTCTAAACTGAGAAATATAGGTTTGATCATGAGCATTTAGAAATTTAAAGTTACTGGATTTTTAATACCATGGTTGTTCTATAAGTTTGCTATGGGAGTTGAATTTGTACCACAAATCCTAGAGTTTCTCCCTTTTTACTTACAGAAACACGTGTCAGTGTATCCTAGCATTGACATTTGAAGGATGCATTTTAGTATTAACATAATATGATTAAGTTCAATAGAGTGGAGACAATTGCCGAGAAATTTCTCTATTACCAGAGATAATATTTGATAGATGTTGCCACTTCTTAACAAATTACAGTGCCTCAGTTGATCGATCATGACAAGTGAATTTCATAGGTAACCCCCATAACTGTTTACACACAATAGGAATGCACTAGTCCTACAATGTAAGACGTCCACTCGAGCCAAACGACATAAAATATCAGGGTAGACGTCTTACATTCTAGGGCTAGGCATGCGCTGGACAAATCAGTCTTTGCACCGGTACAGAGGACGGTACAAGTTACCAAATTGCAATCCAACAACGAATTTCGGATAAATTTTCATTACAATAATTTTCTCTTAGGATAAAATTCACTAAACATGCTAATTTATTAACAAGAATCAACTACTTTGTACAGACTTTTTCTCTCTCAAGAAGACTTTGAGGCTTTCCGAGTTTTGTAACATTCAAGATTTCCCAACAATTTTGCAACGTCCAACTGTTAGTAATCAGATATGATAGTCCGAGACTAATTGTACATTTTTAATAATAACGCTTTTTTTTCTCACTCTGACGTGGTCTGTTGTTAACGCCCAATATATAAAAAATAAAAATGAGCACTGATAAATTAAAATTACCTCATTTACATTTCCCATCTACTTGCTTTTCTGACTCTGTGTGTGTATATGTGTGCGTGTGTATGTATGTATGTATATATATATATATATATATATATATATATATATATATATATATGTATACACACACACACACATACATACTATGCCGCACTTTCTGTATCCGATCAGCTGATCGTAGTACCTCAAAACCTTTTTGAGATGACCCCTGGTACACCTAAACGCTCATTACCCTTTCACGTCTTTGTACAATAATGTAATATCGTAAAATAGAATTACCTGTACGAACAATAAAAATTACAGCCATATATTCGGGTACGTTTGTCATTAGAGACGATATATCCTATTGTGGTATGCATTTAGGTGATTTGAATCACGGTGTTGTGTACTTATTCCAGTCGCGAAGTCATATTCCCACGGTAGGGTCGTTACGGATTGGCCGATCGATTGGAATACTCACCAATCCATGCTTTGTTTACTAGAATACTGACACGCGCCAGCCTTATATATATATATATATATATATATATATATATATATATATATATATATATATATATATATACAGAGTTGGCATTCAAAATCTCGGACTTGATCAAAACATTAACAAAAATGAGAGACGTACTGTAATAGATCTGAAAATGTGAAAAGGAAATTTCATCTACGTTTGTGTTTTTTTGGAATTTCGTGATATATTAATTTTTGAACCGAGAATTTGAATTACAAATTTCTCATTACATAAGCAGACGAACTTTGTTAATTTCTGCTTTAGATATTTGGACATGAAATGAAACAAATTATTTAAAGGTATATAATTTGTCCTCATTATTAACTGTTCACAAAAGGGCTGAGTCTTTGCATGAAATATAAATTTATGAAATTGTTAAAATAGTGGAGAAACAAATGATTTATTTCAAATGAACTCATTTTTGAAATAGTGCAGAAACACCTGATATATTTCGAATTAACAAAGTTTGAAATAGTGTAGAAACACCTGAAATGTTTGGAATTATATTTCTGTGTTTAAGCCTTAATTTGTACATTGCAAAGAGAATATTTCTCTTCGTATCATCCTGACAAAATAAATAGGAGAATATATTGAATAAATCTGTACTGAATTTGTATGTTTCGATGGATATTTGTATGCATTGTTATTCATTCCTATGGCTAGAGTCAGTCGAACCCCTTGTAGCTTCAAGGTCTGGAAAATCTGAAAATTCTGACTTTTTTTTTTACCAGACCAGCGAGGTTACAATGTGTGTGTGTGTGTGTTTGTTTGTGTGTGTGTGTGTGTGAGAGAGAGAGAGAGAGAGAGAGAGAGAGAGAGAGAGAGCACAAACCCACTCAACAATATAAAACCGGGTAAAAACATTAAACCAGGTACTTGGTTTCTTTTATAAATTTAAATTGTAACAATCTTGTGTTGAGTACGGGAACATTTCGAACGCACTTGCAAATTTAAAAAGATAGTACTATCTTCTAACACGAGTTTAGCTACACAGTTGTTGAGCTAGCACAATGAACGGTACAGTGGTGGAACATTGAGAGCAGTGGACCAAAGGTGCAGATGATGTCGTGCAACAACAATCTGTGCAAAAGTTTGGCACACTGACAGCAGAGACTCATCAACAGAGTTCAGGTCTGACGAAAGCAAATCACTAAAGGTGGACACGTAGTATCAAGCACAACACAAAAAAACTTACTTTTTTTTACACAACATAAAAAAAAAACACAAATCAAAACTTTGATCAACTCAGAATTATTTAGAGAGATGATAGAAATATTTCATGAGTTTAAGATAAAAGCAATAATCTCGGTATCAAGAGATAATGCATATTTGTTGACAAACTTGGAATGGTTTGAACTGTAATTAAAGCTAGTTGTCTTACAAACTAACATTCAAGAAATAAAAATGTTTGATTTGTAGATTTCAAACATAAAACAGATATCATGAAATGTTTCAGAAGAGATGCAGATTTACAGATTGTCTTCAGTGATCATATCTTCGATATAAGAAGCAGCATCCCTGATAGCAATATGATCAAAACAGTGTATTCAGTGATCATATCATCGAGATAAGCAGCAGCATCCCTGATAGCAATATAATCAAAAGAGTGTACTACAAAGAAGGAGTAAATTAAATATTTGATGTTCATAAAAATACAAATTTGTATTCGGCTAAATTTACAATACAACTTAAGACAGTGTAAACTTTACGAAAAGGTTTATAATAATTCAACAAAAACAGAATTTACGAAGAAGAACAAAAAATCCATTTAAACAAGAAAATAGTGACACAGTAAGTCAAATATCTGTTTTTCATTCAACAATAGGAACAATAACATTTAACATAAATCTGAAAGCATTGATACGTTTGGAGGATTGAAGAAACGCTCTAAACTGTTGGGAAAAAGTACCTATTTTAGAGTGTCGATCAGTCAGTTGACAATTCCAAAAATATAATTTGTCAATCACAAAGTTTTCTCTGGATGTTTTTATTCCGTTTTAAATTTTAGACATCAGAGACGGTGCAGAATCGTAAAAAGTGGACTTTGCACAGCAATACTAACATGTATTTTTCACGATCCTGAAGGTACAGTTGCTTAAATAAATATCAATCAATTGTGAGAACAAATTAAAGGTGATAAAAAGCACATAACACAAGCTTAATTGAAAGACTGGTTAACTGAACAATCTACCTATACATTACACAAGCAAGCTAGAAACTTTTTTCCTACAGAAGGGGTAATTATAATCACGTGGTTGACCAGATAACAAAACAGACATTGTTGACATGCGAGCATACGAAAAATACAACGATGAATACAAATGCATTTGACAGTGATGTCTTCTCAAAATATGCATGGGCTGAGAAAGTAAAAATGGAAAAGTGAGGTATATACATGATGCTGTGAGAGAAATTTTCAGAGAGACAGCCTGCAAATACACAGTTTTATGAGAGAAAAGAGTTTTACAATAGGAAAAATAATGATTTGCTGGAAAAGGAAGGCGTCGAAATTTTTTTATCAGCTTACACGAAAAGCATATGTAGTGGAAGCTTGAATATTGTTCTGAAGACTAGTGCGTTTCAGTCAAAATGAAAACAGGAAATAGATTGATCTTTCATCAAAGCTAATTGGAAGACACACAAACACTCGTTACACATCGACAATAGACATGCCTCCAGGTGCTGCAAGCAAGGAAGAAAACATTAAAAGTATGGATCAAACTATTCAGTTACCTGACAACTGATACAGTCAGAACTCTTAAAAATGTAAAATTGGTGAGAAAGAATATAAAAATACAAAAACTTTTCCCAAAAGTTACCTTCCAAACTTTACCTGGAAAATTTTAAAATTTAGGCAAGCCGCTTTAGGTAATCCAGTCAATTTTAAATTGAAAAATTTGATAGGAGGTGGATGGAAGAGGGTGGGGTGGGCATGTATTACGATCAATAGTTATTTCTGTACCTGAACCAAGAATGACATATACAAAACTGAAAAGATTTTAAAGACCATACCAATGAAAGGTAAAAAGTATGTACTTGTGAGATGGTAAGGATACGAGGAATCATTTAACAGTTGTGATCCGGATGAAAACAATATTCCTTTTAAAATAAATGATGTGTGAAAAACACACCCGGTTATCCGTTCAGAACAAGAGTTGCTACATAGCAACTTTCTCTCTAGTGGAGACGACGGAGATACATGAAATAGATAGCAGTAGCAATAAGCATGACCACTCTGTTGTTTTTTGTTGTTGTTTTTTTTTTTTTTTTTTTTGCAAGATAATGAGATTTTAAAATGTGACAAATGTGAACAAAACAGCGCTTTAGAAAACGAACGTGTTCAGATATGTACAGCATGCAAATTTCTACTGATCACAAAGCAAGAGAGAACAAAGAAGGTACATCCAAAAAGATCACAGCTAGACAACAAAATGGTACAAATGAAAAATGGGATAAAGTTAATACATTGTAGGCAATGTCCTATCGTGGTAATAAATTACATTACTGAAAAAGTGAAACGTGATGACAATGACAAACATGAAGCTGATTTTCATTATATTTCAACAAAGCTGGAAAGAATACAATGTGTTATGTATGATGTTTATATAATATTATAGATATTTTAGGAAATTATAAATGTTTCTTGACTTTAATATTTGCTTAAATCTTAATGTTGTTTATCAGAAAAAAAACATGTTTAACTAGTGTCCTTGAATTAGCTTGTTTACTTCAGATTTGAGCTAAAGGATAGTTTTGATAAACAAAATGTTTTTGTCAATTTGAGGTCAAGGTTGATTTTGTTTACAGATAAAACTGGAATATCCTTAGAGTTGTGTGTAAAAAGTCATGTCCACACAAGTAGAATTCCATTAAGACGACACATATTCTAGAACATTCTGTCATTTGACCAATCTTTATATATACCATGTTTAGTGGACAGTTTTTCAGTTTCGACATTACTATCATTACTATCAGTCTTGCAAAGAGCTATTACAGTTGTGGAAAGTCATTCCAAATTCTAAGAGAGGAATTGTTTAAAATATTCATTGGATTAATTGACGATTTTGGAATTTATGTGAACTTATTCAGAGATATTTTGGAGTACTTCATTTTGACATCAGCCCATTAAAGACTACTAGTACATCAGAATTTTAAAGACCATTGGCATATCACAACATTCAAGGATACTGCCGTGAATTCGGAACATTCTATATTTAGGACTTGTGATTAGAACACTAATTCTTATTGGATTATTTGGATATTAATACACATTACTGTAAGTGTCTTTTTGAGTTTTCATTTTAATTATCTAGAAATAAATTGCTTGTTGATTTTTACTTGAGTTGTTGGTTTCACTTTATTTCTGTTACATTTTTTTAGACCATAGAGTCGTAACAAATGTAAGAGAGTAAACTCTGGAATATAAGATTCTGAAGAATATAACGGGTAATAAAAATCACATAGACTTTGGGGCAGGCGTTAAAACGTGTAAACTTCTTTCAAATTTGATTCAGTGTTTGTATGCAAGAGATTCACATGACTAGTTAATCAGCTATGCACTTTGTCCTGGAATAAAATATTTTACCATGTTCAATTATTAGGGATCCATTAAAACTGTAATAACAAAGAATTACCATAAAATTAACCAAAACGAGTTGAATTGGGAAGAATTCTTACACAATACGGATGAAGAAAGTTCCAGTACATTTTTCATAGTATGTGTATATACAGTATTTCAAGATACATTTTTCATATACATCTAGTAGTAACTGAAATCAAGTTATACAAACAAATAGTACAATCATATTTAGAGATGTTTACTGTTGTACCTCTGGCACGCAAAGCTTATTCAGCACACCCCGTTGTTCGAACTGACCTCTCCTCCAGAGACTGCACTGCCAGCGATGAAGGAAAAACAATTGCAATGAAATGTTGCAACAGAGAACAAAAGATAGAGGAATAGATAAACGAAATACAAAATACCAGAGGTGCAAAGAGTGCATTAAAAAGTAAATAATAATAAATTAAGCTGGTATTACGATGGAGGAAATAAACAGGTAAGAGAGATAAATCAACAGATAATTACATTTCGAACGTGTAAAAAACAAAACAATAGTATATAAAGAATCAATGTATTTGCACCTGAAAAGCGAATTTGATATAGGATGTATATGTAAACGTTGTTCAACACACTAAATTTTTATATTTTAAATAATGAACTTCAGATTAATAATATAATCAATAAGCACATTACCCTTCGCTTGATGTATTAAATTGATTAACTCACTGTAACAAAGTTAACATAGAACATAAATTTAACGATATAAAATATTAATATGCTAAAACTCGATTTTCGCATACAAACCATTAAACATTTTTATATCTAAACTTTAAAGTATTACATTGATGGTCTTATAAAAAAAAATACAGATCATATTGTAACATGAAATTTTGTCAGAATCAGCTAAATTGGACAGTGTGGATGGCATCATCTGGTTATGGCATTTTCTTAATTTATTTGATAGACAAAATGTACCAGAACTCTTCGAATCGGTATGCAAATTCCTCGTTTATTTTTGGATGCAAAAACTGCTGTCTGAATGCAAAATATCTTCATCTGATGACCATGTATTGAAATTAAATAACAATAGAAAAGACCTGCAAAACATTTCATTTATCTGCAACAATTTTAAAATTCCACCACATTTTGGCTGGAGATACATCAAGCAACAAAGTACTTGATCGACGGTGAGCCAGAAGAACACAAAATTGTACACCAAAGATTTTGGGAGCTTACATCTGCTGTTGTGTTAGCTGCTTACAAACGTAAGTATATCCATCAAGGAGGTACTGTTGAGTAGTGAAGAACGTTGCCAGCTGATGAAATGAATTATATGGCATGCAAAGAAAAACCTACAGGCTGGACATACTTCTTTCTGCATGATATCAGTGGATTGGTTGAGGAAAGTATTTAAAGGCTAAATCAAAGTATCAAGTCTCATGTAATCTATATATTAGGCGCACAAGTGCAAAACAGAACATTTATCACACAGTGACACTGTTTTGACAGTATCAGACAGTGTTAAACGTTCTGAGGATAGATGGTCTAATGCTAATGCAGATATTAATTTGGGAGAGCAGGGTTGCGAAACAGATGAAAACACCATAGTAAAATACACACAATACATAGCATAGTCGAAGGTGAAATTAGGCCATTAGATGTTCAAAAATGCGTGGCAAATAAAATGTGCACTTGCTGCTCTTTTTCATGCATTTGAGCTGTTACAATAGTTGCAACTACAGGACTAGAGTTATGTAATGAAACTTTGCTATGTAATGAAACTTTATAGGGAATATATATTAAAGAACATTATTCAAGAGCTCCTCAATGATGACATTATCAATCTTGAATCACTCTACTTTTCACTTTCAGATTGTTTTCGCTGGTTATCATGAATCTAGTGTTTGTTCAGTAGAAACATTTGCTTTGTTGATCAGGGTCAGATAAATCAAAAGAGGAACATTGTATTACATGATCTATGTATAGTTCATCTTTATTCACACCTTTGGATGTTTGTAAAGTTTAGACATCTGTAATACAAGTCAGTAGATGGTAAATTTAGTATCTTCAATGTCGTGTATGATTTGATGTTTTGCATCAATGTCTGTAAGCTTTGACATCTTAAAATGCTAATTAATCTAAAGTTTTGATCATGATGGTACCTTCGCTTGCGTATACACTTTTTTATTTTTTCATATTTATACTGTACTCATTATGACAGGGGTTACATATAGCGCAAGTTATGTGAAAGTTAGTAAATTAATTTTTCAACATCTCCACACAAGGGATATATCTTAAATACATTTCTTTATTTACACAATAATATTTAAATTATGTTTTAATACTGTAAGTCGTCTTGCCATGAGCCTCTGTTCCAATTTTTTCAATTGATATCTATTTAACTTAAAAGATTTCCCAATCAAATAAATGGATGCTGAGCAAGACAAAAAGCAAGATGAAAATAAGGATTCCAAAGAATATGAAGAGGTTTCTTCACAAAAGCTGAAAGATCCACGTAGAGTTGAACTTGTAAGATGGCAATATATCCATTTCGTTACAGAGAATAGATTGTGTTCTTGGGTGTCACAATGTGCTAAATTAAATTTAAAAAAAAGTAAAAAATTAATTAAAAAAAAAATATTTACATATATAATATTTCAAACACACCTCAAAGGTTTAAATAACTCTACGTAACAATTACACAGTATATACATATCGCCATTGATTTTGCTTTTTCAGTTTTGATAGATTTCCTTTCTTAATACATTCTAACGTCCTTTGCAAAACTGTTTAGTCTCATTTCCGTGTTCAATTCAATTTAGAATCCCTCTCGGTTTTTCTGTACTTCACTTTTAATGTATCTGTAAATGTTGTAAACACTTTACCCCAAATCAGTTAAATCTTCTCTTGTTTGTTTGATCCGTTTGTCTATTTAATCAATAGTACCTATTTACGACACCGATAATATTGACCAATTCTCGATCAACATACTCTTTTTTGTCTGTTTAAGATTGGTCATCCCCAGCGTGCAAATTGTTGTAATATTCGATGAACCTTATTTATTGCTTTGATCTTATCACTCAACTGTGCAAGATATTGATTGTAAGTTATCTTCATAGATAACTTACAATCGTGCTTTCATTAACATTCAGTGTTTCTTTTTTTTATTGTATCACTCCTGAAAGAGTAAGGGAACTTAACATGCGCAGTCGTTTGCTATGCTAAAAATGCTGTGCTAAAACATACGCAGTTTGTGTTGTACTAATGTGAACATAGCATAAAAATGTCGATTTCAAGGTAGGTCGCTAGTCGCATAACTGTACTTAATTTTTCATTATGACTTTAGTCAATAAGCATGACTATATTTTTCAATTTTTATAGAGAATGATAGCAGACTAGCTCAAAGCCTATATCAGTCGTAGATTGAATGAATTACTAGTGCATTTATGAAATATGAAAATACGCCATTAATCATCTTGCAGCTGTGCTGGGACTGCTCACAGTTATACTACTGCCAGCTGATGTAGGCATACATTTTCGAGTTACCTCCCTGACATAGCAACAGGAGATGGTTTTTTCAGAATTATAGAATATACAAAAATGGAATATTTTCTGCATAATTTGAGTGTGCAGATTTCAAAAATGAACCCATCGTTTTTTATATCTTTTCAAATAAATTCACAGGAAGCATTCAAACACATGTACCATCCACCATTTTTAATTTTGGTCTTTGGGACTTTTTGCAAATTCTTGACAACATATTATTTCAAGCTGAAAGTTGCATATCTCTTACATATATTTATATAGAAATGTTTTGTGAACATTCAGCTTTAAGAATAAATTGACTTTTTCTATGTTCCAGGTAACTCAGAAGCCCCCCCCCCCACTGTGCCTCTTTATCAAGCAACCCCATAACATTTTTGCATGAAATATTATATTTTAGAGTCATACACAAGTTGAAATTATATGTTGCTCTTAAAATGGAATGTTTTCTGCATAATTTGAGTGTGCAGAATTCAAAAACGACCCCATCGAATTTAGTTATGATAAGATATATTTGGTCAGTTATCATATCTATAAAATAAAATCAATGACAAAAAAAAAAGATAAAAATAACTTTCTTTGAATACTTCCACAATTATACTTCTGGCACTGAGTTGGTTCTCAAGAAATAGTTATGATTATGTTTTTGTTTAAATAGAGAAATGCTACAGATCGATTTTCTGTTTTTTATGATGACAATATTCATTTTGATATTCACAAAAAATCAATTTGTTTTCATTCTTCAAAATTCTGAAAAATAGTTCAACTTTTACCTCTTTTTCGCCCCTACTAAACATGAACATTTTAATTTGAACACCAGTGTCTCTAGATAAGAATCGTACCTAGAGAAGATGACCTGACTTTGATAATATCTCAGTGATCACAATCACATCATTATCATTATCACCCGTCGAGTCTCTAATCTTAAAAATACATTACACAACAAAAGTTGTACCAAACTTTTTTAATACATTTTTTGTATAATGAATGGCAATATGTCTATATAATCCGATTCTTTGGTAAAAACGTCTGCCCTTTCATAAAATCAAGTTTTCGTGTTGTTTTTTTTAACCCAGTTTATGTCGTATTGTTGCTTTGTTTACATTTTGTATGTACCCATGTGCCGGAAAGACTTACCGTTCTTGCTGATACGGGCGACCTTTAAAAAAGACGTAATTCGCTGGTTTTCCGCAAATATTCGAAAATATTTTACCATTATTCTTGTAAAAAGAACTCCAAACGTATTTAAAAGTAGGCGTAAGTGAGCGTTAATGTTCGTTTATTTAGTTTTTCTGCGTTTTGAAAAATTCGGTTTTCGCTTATTTTGGCCGAATATGTTGTAGAAAAAGCCCAATGTCGTATACGCTAAATATAGACATTTGACCTTTCAACCATGAATACATTCGGATATAATAATGTCGTTTTTTACATACGAAAGCGGAGAAAGTACCAGGTGTATTGAGATTGACATTTTGAGAAAATGTTAATCTTGATCGCCAGTGTCCTCTAGCGGCGGCGCCTGTTGCTTATTCGTAGGCATGCACATCAAGCATAGAAATAAATGAGAAAATGTATACCGTTAGATAATTATGCAAATGAATTCTGGTATTAACTAGGTCCTCGAAAACCAAAAGTACACTTTGAAATGGCTTAATATCATGACATGACTGCAATATAAGACTGCACAAAATCAAATGAACTTGAGACTGAGTTTGGTTGGGGGGGGGGGAGGGGAGGGGGCTAACTACATTTTTCAGCACATAATAGACTACACATGGCGGCCAGATGGTCAAGCCTGGACTGGAACTCAAGCGGACAGAGGTGAGATGTGTGATCTATAAAGGCGAGCGCCTTGGACCACTCGGCCACCCGGGGTCTCCAGATAGCTTGGGGATTACTTCCATTTCACCGTCATCATGATCATCGCCGTCATCGGCGACATTATCGTCAAGAAGTAAATAAATAGATAACAACAGTAACAATTACTGCCACTACCGCTACTAGTAATACTTATTCTTCTACTACTGTGGAGAAAGTCAACGACGACAACAAATATGTTAATGATGGCGACGACGACGATGACCCCGATAATGATGATGATTAGTGCTATGATCTTCCAGCAGGTATATATATATATATATATATATATATATATATATATATATATATATATATAGATATATATATATATATATATATATATATATATATATTGGTTAAAAACCATTCAACCAACCATACTTTTCCTCAAAAATTTAAATTATTTTTTATACTGTAAGTCGTGTGTAGCCAGGTGTGTTGATATAATTCGCTTTGTAATGGATCTCAGTTTAATGTTGTTAAATTTTGAATGAATGAATGGATGAATTAATGAATACATGAATGAATGAGTAAGTCTTGACCTTAACGAGCAGGATGTCCACAACTGTGCATTGCATGTACACATCCCTTATGGCATCCGTCTCGTGGTTTACATGACTCGTTTGTTTATCAGATCAACCGACATTAACCTTATCTCCCTGTGTCAGCACTTTGTTGACGGCACAAGGGTTAGATAAGAAGGGCAATTCATGTTGAAGGATGTCCTTGTTCCGATTTTAAACGCCCACTTCTTGCTGGTTTAAACTTGCTGGTCTAAATTTAAAATAACAAGGACTTGGTGACATGGTAACATAAGTTAGGTATATTATGGGGTAGTTGTCAAAATCAAGAATTTTTCTTTCTCAAAATTCTTATTTCTAAGCTTCACCTTATTTTTCAGATGCCAAAAAAGCCAATATTTATAAATCGAAAATTTGATATATGGATTTAATTTCAAACTTTATCGATTCAAAGATCACATAGAATAATACATTTTCGAGAAAGCCTGAAATTCGGAGTACACCACATATCGTCACATCAAGTTCGGCCTTTTGGCACCCATTTACTTTTTCTTCCTTGTAGTAACATAAGACGTGTATTCGACTGAGTGAGATAACCTTGGATTTACCCATGTACTTTACAAGGAAGTTTTTACCCAAATATCAAAAATGTGTCAACCAGTAAGTATGACAAAACAAACGAAAACAATTCATCAGAGAGAGAGAGAGAGAGAGAGAGAAGTGTTGCAGCACCCTTTAGAATTCTCCCCATGACGATTTATAATTTACTAATATTTTCAAACATTTCCTCGGCATGATATAGTCAACAGGGCGTTAAAGTTCCGTTAAGAACCAATCAACCAACCATACTTTCTTCCTAAAAAAAACATTTTTAAAAAATGGGCTTAGCAGTACAAATATTTATCTGTGTATTTCGAACATTTGCACTTTTTCCTCCCTTTAAAAGTTGATTTTTTTCTTTCTTTCTCTCTTTCCTCAGCTGTGCTCGGTTTGAATAGGAAGGACAACATATCTCAAATTTAAATCTTATAAAATGTGTCCCTGTCACGCGCTTAAAGTTGTCTGATCAAAATGGAAACTCCAACATGTACAATATCATTAAAATATGCCTATTCTTTACATTGTAATTTGTATACAATGATAATAAATAATCACAATAATATTTTAATTAGATATTGTACATAAATTAACAATAGTAAATATATTGATGGAAAAGAATTATGTATGTTCAACCTCCATCTTGACGATCTGCGTGAGTGACTGTTGCCGTGCTACTAAAATCGGCCTTGACTGTTGCATACTTTCTAAAGTTCCTTTTTATAAAAATCTACAGCTAAAGATAAATTACTGGAATTTTGCCAGAGGTGCGAGTTGGTGTTGGTCATCATAATATAGATCTATAAAAACGTCGACATGAAAGGTCTCGAATAAATAGTAGAAGACACTGAAACCAAGTAAATCGTCGACTATTCATATTTATATATTTATAAATTAAATGAGCAACACCCAATTAGGTGCTTAACTGAGACAAATTTGAACTCAATCCGAATAAAATTTGCTCTGCTTACCCCATTGGTGCACTGTTCTAAAAATCTTTATAAAGTGCATGTTTGCATGCATATTAATAGTTACTGTTGTAGGTTCACGTATGATACTTCCTGTGCGATATATTTTAAGATACGACTTAAAGCTATCTGGTTAGCACCCCCACCCCGTTCTCTCACTCTCTCAGATAATAATACGTGGTGTATTAATTGTCCTTTACGTGGTAACAAAAATAGAAACACGTGGAACATGGGTCACACCAGGTATTCATACTCCGCAAAACCCTCGATAAATTAAACGATCGTGTCACATTTTTCATCTGTTGTGTGTGTGTCTGTGTGTGTGTTGTTTTTATTGGTTTTGATGGCAGTTTTTAACACATTATTGGCCGTGGAAATGGGAGTTAAGTGCCTTTCCAAGGACACACCGAGGAAGCTTAACTGGACTGGTCTGTGCAGGTATCGAACCCGAGTCCCTTGGACTACGAGTCGGGGGGGGGGGGAGAAGACTCATGAATACTCAAGAATATTCATGTCTATATTGTAAACAATAAAAGAGCGTGATAAGCGATAAGAATATATTGTTCTACTTCGAAACAGAATGCTTGAAATTCTCTCTCTCTCTCTCTCTCTCTCTCTCTCTTTCTCATTACCAAAACATGGAAATCGTCTCATAACATTTAAAATTAGGGAAGTTACATTGTAAATACTATATTACTAAATACCAAGCTACGTTTTGCTAATAAAATAGACAAGTATATGCCGTGTAATGACCAGAATATTTACTGTAATTGATGAATTACAATCATTGATAAAGGAGATAGTCAAGACGGGGGCCGTGTAATGGCCTGAATAGTTCCTGTAATATATGCGTTACAATCATTGATAAAGTAAACATTTCATATTTTGACCTCAGAGTGGACATTTAAATTACAGCATCGTCTGTCTATTGTATTGCAATAGTATACATTAGTTTCCTCTTGACTTAACCATCCTTCTCTATTAAAATAATGTTCACACTTATACGTTATAATTGACCATATCCGCGACTAATAAAAATACACAAGTGACAAATCTTCGTTACTTAATTACTGTAATGATCTTTTTATCCAAGGGGTATTTGTATGGTGAACGAGATAACATGATGCAATAAATACTTAATTTCTTTCGATTGACACCATATTCTATATTTGCTATGAACCATTCATTTTTATATATTAAAATCATTTATATTCTATAGATGAATTAATTTTAAATTAATTCTTTATTGCTAAGTTTACGAAATGGTCATATTGTCCATCTTAAACCTTCCAAAAATCAGCAGGAAGTTTTGACATTAACCCTGTGGACCGATGTTTACTCAGTCTCCACAAAACAGCTAAACCGAAAGGCAAATATATATATATATATATATATATATATATATATATATATATATATATATATATATATATATATATATATATATATACACATACATACATACATACATACATACATACATACATACATACGCGCGCGCGCACACACACACACACACACACATACCGTTCAATATTAGGGACGGAGATGAGGTATATAACGTGCCTGCTGGATATTTTGGAACCTGACCAAACTCCATACAGTTTTTGACACTCCATTACAGACAGATATTGGTTTGGTTTGGTTTGGTGCTTATTTATTGACGAGGCCATTTGGAGTAAAGTGCCTTGCCCAAAGACACACCACGGTAGCTGACCCAGGCAGTTCCGATTGTAGGATTCGAATCCGCACACTTTTGGTCGTGAGTCCAGAGCGCTAACCACTGAGCCACCGCGGCTCCCCGACAGGTATTGGACACCATGTGACTGTAAGGTGTGAATTAAGGTGGCACAAAATCCTAGGAATATTATTAGGAAAATTGATGTCACCACAAGCTGGGACTAAAACTACTAATAAGTAAATATCTCATTTTATCTCATCTCTTTCGTTTCTGGCTTCAACTTACGATTAATTCTTACTCTGTGCCAGACACAGAAAAAGAAACCCCGGTTCACAATTTTGCTGTGAAATGCAACCTCGTTTTAAACAGAGCGTGAGCTCCTATTTCCGACTGTCAGAACATTCATACTATCACTTGTATAGTGAGTGCACCTCTCCCACCCGCACCCTACATTTTGGAAGCCAAACACCCTAAGTGCAAACCGAGAGGGGAGGAAATGCATGAGATGGAGTTGGGGTTGAGGTGGTGATTAAAATCTCATTATCCACTCACATTTACATAGTTTGCAGACAAATCTTGAATAAATGAAACAATTCAACCTCATTTAAGCCACCTTACATATAAATATAGAGAGAAAAAGAAATTAATATGAAAGTATGCCCGTCGCTTAGACCACTGTTAACTGATATAACTGCAAAATATTTGTGTATCTTAGCATGATGATGATGATGAATATGATGATGATGTCAACTACCACGACGATGATTATCACGATGATGATAAATACGTGTATTGTTTAAACCAAGAAAAAAGTGCTTTATTGAGATATTTGACCAATGACAGTCAAACGTACAATAATAAAACCGGAATAGGATTACTTTAAAAAATCTTGAAGCGTACACATTTAAATGTACCAAAATTGCGCCTTCTTGAAGCGCTACAAGCACTAGGTGAGAAATTACCTGTATTCTTTTCTTAGCAACAAGAGTGGCTTAATACCTAGAAGTTCAAGTGCTTTAGGCCAATTACAGTATTCCCCTACTGTTGTAGACAAGATGGCGGTCGTTTAATTAAATCTAAAATTTATATCAATGTCAATTTGTATCAATGTCAATTTGATGTTCTTGCATCTATTCCAATTTAAAACAGCACACAACTACATATATTAATAATGCATACTTTCGACTTAACGGGTATTTCAAAGATAATTACGAAATTTTTCAATTTGTTCTTTTTAACGACGTTGACACGTACCCTGCAGGTGGAGATCTATACACTGGAAATTGGATCTATTATCATTACTTTACTACTCGACATAACAGTCTCAATATTTGGAAGGCAACCTTGACACAAATAATCTCTTTGTAACAATCATGTCCATATATGGATATAAAATCAGAAACCAAAGCATATTTAATATATGCTGTATCACTGTATTTTGACCTGTGGAGTTACAACTTCCCGCTTGTCACGCACCTGAAGCTATAAATAAATACTTGGAATTTGGGCGTATATCGACTGAAACAAAATGACTAAGCTTAACAAAGTTTGCTTCCTTTTTCTTTCCTTCTGTATGCAAAAAAAAAAGAAAAGCAGATATTGATATCTGTCAATTTATCTTTTGAGGCTGACTCTTTTGACAAAATCAATCTCCACAACTGCTGGTGCGCTCCCCACCACCACCCCTTTAAAATGTGTGTGCAGGTGTGTGCCAGTAAAAGCGCAGTAAGCCATTTTGATGTATGCAAGTTTGCTGTGACACACCAACCAACCTGTGAACATTGACATTTTACAAGTACACAAACTTAAGGAACAAGAATGGAACATTTGTCACTGACTGTTAAAAATTTGTCTGATTTTGATTTTGCTGACTCAAATCCACTCCACCCAGGTTTCGGTATCGACTTCCTTAGTTGATGAATAAGCCAGTAAAAAAAAAAAAAAAAAAAAAATAAAAAATACATGACCTAAAAACTGCACTTCAAGTCTGCAAAAATCACCTTTAAAATTACTCAGTTTCCGTTTCCGCTATTGAACACCAACGCCATGCGACTTAAGACATGCTAATTTGACATTACAATTTCAAATACAACTATTGATATTTCTGCAGAAGAAACAATAGATTCTGCCGTTACTCCTCCTCTTATTATTACTACTACTACGACAACGAAGACAATGAAAGCGACGATGACGGCGACTATTACTACTATTATAGATAATACTCATGTTTCCAATTTTGGTTGTTTATTGCGTATATATCGATACATGCACTTATATCAGGGCCGCCCATTTAATTTTCGAGGATGAGGGATTCATGAAATTTAAAAAAATATACCCTGTTATATCCATTATAATAGTTTAAAAAAACAAACAAACTAACAAACAAAATTCTCGAGGTCAAAAATAAAATAATATCGTGTGTGTGTGTGTGTGTGTTGAGAGAGAGAGAGAGAGAGAGAGAGAGAGAGAGAGAGAGAGAGAGAGAAAGAGAGATAAGGAGTGAGGGAGGGAAGGGGGAAACATGTGATTAGATTATTTGCCTTAAAAACAGTCAAACGTACAATTTGTTGAAATAAAGTACGTAGGATGGATTCCCTGTTAGATCTTGTCTGGAGACTGCAATCAACACTAAATTTTTTAAAATTCCAACTCATACGACCTCAATACAGATATTCTAACTCCAAAGATGGGGTTGAAGGGTTGGGTTGTTAGATGCAAACCGTAATATAATCACGGTCATATATAATCCAAGTTTTGTTGAACTTAAAATTTGCTATTAATATTCTTGATGAAGATTACAAGTACTAGTTTCTCCCATGATGCTGGAACAGTTTACCTGGCGAAGGCTATCAAAACATCTGTACCTTGCGTAAATATGTTACCAGGGCGTGGCTGTAAACACAGACTGTGATTACTCAGTCTGAATCGATACATTATCGACATTGCTCCTGAATAACATGCATCCAATACAGGACAACATAGATGCATCTCTGCCGTTACATAATGCTCCTGTATAAGACGTATCCAATACAGGACAACATAGATACATCTATGCCGTTACATAATACTCCTGTATAACACGCGTTCAACAGATGACAACATAGATACATCTGTGCCGTTACATAATGCTCCTGTATAAGACGTGTCCAACAGAGGACAATATAGATACATCTATGCTGTTACTTAATGCTCCTGTAAAACGCATGTTAAACAGAGGACAACATAGATACATCTATGCCGTTACATAATGCTCCTTTATAACACACGTCCAACAGAGGACAACATAGATAGATCTTTGCCGTTACATGATGCTCCTGTATAACACGCGTCCAACAGAGGACAACATAGATACATCTGTGCCGTTACATAATCGTCTGGAAGATAAGGATTTGTGCTGTTTTTTTTCTAATGGCTGCAAGTAAAGAACTTAGACTCTGATCTGCCGGCATTTTATGCCACGGGACTCTTGTGTCTATGCTGCTAGTAGTTGGTGCGAGTTATCCACGGGTAAAGATGGTGCATTCAGTCATTATTTATATAAATTACAGTCGTTTGTTCCTGATTTACCATCAAGTCATCTAAATTTTTAATTTTTAATTTTTAAAAATATATTTTACTTTGTTTTCGTTGGTTATTAATAGAAAAAAAAATAAGAGTAATAAAGTTGATCTTTAATGTAACTGAGGTTGGGTGGGTTATAGAAACAATTCTGATCATCGTATTTGTATTATTTTCTAATGCAACAGCTTACTTTCAGTGTCGTCAATGTTATATATCAAGGAGTCTCATTAGTAGGGCTCATGTTTAGACACAAGCCGTAATTTAAGTCTCATTAGTAGGGCCTCAACTTTAGACACAAGCCGTAATTTAAGTCTCATTAGTAGGGCCTCAACTTTAGACACAAGCCGTAATTTAAGTCTCATTAGTAGGGCCTCAACTTTAGACACAAACCGTAATTTAAGTCTAAATCGATATATCCTTAACTGCATCGTTTAACTTCCTTTGATAACTTGAATGACCCACAATATTTACTCTTGCAAAGAGTGAAAAGTAAAAGTCGCTGATATATATATATATATATATATATATATATATATATATATATATATATATATATATATATATATATATGCTGTTATAACTTGGCAAATCGAGAGTGTACAAGAAACAAATCTATATGTATGGATATTATGGAATGATGTTTTATAATATTCATTTGTTAAGAAATACATCCAACATAGGGCGTGGCTGCACATGCATAACATTATGAAGTCTAGATCGATAACACTGACTCAGCATCATTGACTGCAAAACAGCAGGAAAACCTCCATTTATAGAACACGTCAATTTATCCGTTGTTTATCACATTCAGTATTCTCCTGGCTTTAAAATGATGATAAACCTGCTGACATTTGTTTACAATGTCTTATATGTATGTCATGTATTAATAACAAATGATCTTATAAGGCTAAATATTACCTTGATTATTTATCTGTATAAACTTAGTCGATGTAATACTTGTTTGTATCTAGGTGTTTCCTTACAAAGCCTTGTTTTCAATATGTCTTTAGATATGTTTCTTACTAAGGATAGTGTCCAATATATCTCTAAGTCTGTTCCTTGCTAATCTTAGTGTTCAATATGTCTTTACGTCTATTTCTTACCTAGCCTATTGTTCAATATGTCGTTAGATATGTTCCTTACTAAACATAGTGTCCAATATGTCTTTAGTCTGTTCCTTACTAAACATAGTGTCCAATATGTCTTTAGTCTGTTCCTTACTAAACATAGTGTCCAATATGTCTTTAAGTCTGTTCCTTACTAAACATAGTGACCAATATGTCTTTAGTCTGTTCCTTACTAAACACAGTGTCCACTATGTCTTTCAGTCTGTTCCTTACTAAAACTAGTGTTCATGTGTTTAGGTATGTTCCTTAGTAAGCATAGTGTCCATCAGGTTTCTTAGTCTGTTCCTTGCTACACGTAGTGTCCAGTATGTATTTAGGTCTCTTCCTTACTAAACCTATTGTTCAGTATGTCTTTAGGTCTATTTCTTACTAAGTCTATTGTTCACTATATCTTTAGAGATGTTCCTTACTAAGTATGGTGTCCAATATGCCTCTAGTTATGTTCTTTACTAAGCATTAGTGTCCAATATGCCTTTAGGAATGTTCGAATGTTCCATACTAAGCTCGTGTTCATTATATCTTTAGGTCTGTTTGTGCTAAGCGTAGTGCTTAGTTTGTCTTTATATATGTTCATTACTAAGCCTGGTGTTCAATATGTCTTCTTTTTCAGCCTAATGTTCAACTCGTTCGTATGTATGTTCCTTAATAAGCAGAATTATTCCGATATATGAAGGTGAACATGATCACCTCCATTTTTAAAACTGCAATTATACTTGGCTACGTAGACTTTTTTAAAAACAAAAAAATACGAATAACCATGCCATAAACAGAGACACGACGGCTTTAGCTCGAGTATGTTTGTCTATTTTTTTAAATTTTTTTTTACACATACACATTCGTTCACTTGGCCTATCCTAGTACTACTCAATTCTTATTTATTTGTTTATTTGTTTTCAAAGAGTTTTGTCTGGTTTGATCAACTAAATCTTCGCTTGCCAAGGGTCGTCAATCCATTTCGTTCTTGGTCTATGTAGAACAAAGTGGACTGATGACCTTTGGCTATCGAAGATGGACCAACTAGTACCCACACAATACAATCAAAAAAGATTATGATTTTTTAAAACTATACCGACGTCGACTTAAGACTATTTGATTCTCCATTTTGAATAGTTCTGTTGAAGACCCTTTTTTCTGATCACGATGCGCAGGGCTGGGTTTAGCCGACCACATTTGTGATGATAGTTTATCTTCAATGCAACGAGATAATTTGTATGAAAGTCCTGGACTCTTGCAAATGTATTGAACAATTTAAAGTAACTACGTACTTCGACTTTACTGTCCTATGACAAAAGTAGTTTGTCGACTCAAACTGAGCAAACTAATTCAGACTCTGTTATCATCACTTTGTCAAATAGATTACACAGTACTGCTAATCTAAACATTTTTCTCCACTAGTTTCTGTAACAAGATACCTCCACACATGAGGCCTTGTAACAAGATACCTCCATACATGAGGCCTTGTAACAAGATACCTCCATACATGAGGCCTTGTAACAAGATACCTCCATACATGAGGTCCTGTAACAAGATACCTCCATACATGAGGTCTTGTAACAAGATACCTCCATACATGAGGCCTTGTAACAAGATACCTCCATACATGAGGCCTTGTAACAAGATACCTCCATACATGAGGTCTTGTAACAAGATACCTCCATACATGAGGCCTTGTAACAAGATACCTCCATACATGAGGCTTAGTACGACATACATACCTCCATACATGAGGCTTAGTACGACAGAAAGTATAAATGCAATCATTCTAGTACAAGAGAGAGAGAGAGAGAGAGAGAGAGAGTTTATAATGATGGAGGTATTTTGGTACTGATCATAAATATTGCAAAATACATTATCCGTGAATAATAAATATAATTGCATAACAATCTTTGGTCAAGTGAGAATCCTACAGCTGTGTAGGATCATCTAGTCTGAGTCCATGTATGGAGAAAACTCACAGAGATAAGAAACAAGAGGCCTCCTTTTTGTTGAGTCCACTTTTCATTTAACTAGAAAGTAAACAACTTCAGCATTGAGCTCAATTAAACCACTTTAGCGTTAACTGTAATCAAGGGTGTGAATGAATGGATGGACACTGGACACGCACATGGACACCAAAGTGATCAATATGTCAAGGTTTTGCCAAGGCAGGCTTTACAAAAAGAAGCACAATGGACATCATTCATGTAGCGTAATATGCAAGTCTCTACGTAAATAAGCACAATGGACATCATTCAGGTATAGCACTATGCAAGTCTCTATGTAATGAAGTACAATTGACATAATTCATGTTGGAAATTATCTTTTTTCGCAAGTAATCCGTTTAGTATTATCATATCAGGAGCATAGGAAGAAATTCTGGTTCCCCCCCACCCCCCGCAAACTGGTCACATGACTAGTGCAGAGCGCGCTACAGCACCTCAAAGTACAGCAGTGCCTAACTATTGCTACACGAGCGTAATATGCAAGTCTCTGCGTAAAGAAGCACAATGGACATCATTCATGTAGCGTAATATGCAAGTCTCTACGTAATGAAGCACAATGGACATCATTCATGTAGAGCACTATGCAAGTCTCTACGTAATGAAACAAAATGGACATCATTCATGTAGGAACTTATCTTTTTTTCTCAAGTAATCCGTTTAGTATTATCAAATCAGTAGCATATGAAGAAATTCTTCCCCTCCCCCGCAAACTTAATTGAAGGGCCCCCTACCAATAAAAAACATTGTTTGATGGGAATTTTGGGCTACAACTGGGTGTGACCCCCACCCCTTCTCTTCCCCTCCTCCGCAGTCGCTGGAGCTGCTTCGGCAGTTGCTACGCCACTTTGCTGCTACCCTTGTAGCAATGGCCTAACGTATTACTCGTGCCCTGTAGCAATGTCCTAAGGTGTTACTCCTGCCTGCTCTGTAGCAATGACTTAACATATTACTCCTGCTCTTGTAGCCATGGTATAACTTATTACTCGTGTCCTTGTAGCAATGACCCAACTTATTACTCGTACCCTTGTAGCAATGACCTAACGTATTGCTCGTGTCTTTGAAGCAATGACCTAACGTATTACTCCCGCCCTTGAAGCAATGGCCTAATGTATTACTCATGTCCTTGTAGCAATGACCTAACGTATTACTCTGCATTTGTAGCCATGGCCTAACTTATTACTTGTACCCTTGTAGGAATGACCTAACATATTACTCCTGCCCTTGTAGCCTTGGACTAACATAGTACTCGTGTTCTTGTAGCAACGATCTGACGTATTACTCGTGCCTTTGTAGCAATGATCTAACGTATTACTCCTGCCCTTGTAGCCTTGGACTAACATAGTACTCGTGTCCTTGTAGCCACGGACTAACGTATTACTCGTGTCCTTGTAGCAATGACCTAACGTAGTACTCTTGCCTTAGTAGCAATGACCTGACGTATTTCTGGTGCCTTTGTAGTCATGACCTAACGTAGTACTCCTGCCTTTGTAGCAATGGACCAATGTATTACTTGTTTTTAACGAGCAGCTGGCTGCAAACAGCACAGATCCAGATCTGACTTTGAAGAATACATCATCAGGGTCAAGGGCATTTGCTTTAAATCATAATAAGAATATCATAGACACTGATTTGCCGGCGTAGTATGCTACGGAAAATCGGATTCTACCCCGTTCGCAGCTGGGTATGCGTTTCACTAAAGAAAATAGGATAATAAAAAATAAATCTCAGTTTAACCTTTTGCGTTTGGCTTCGTTTCATATTTTCTCAACTTTAAATTTAAAGACGTGTGTCGACCAGTGACGGATTTATGATTCAGCCGCCTCCTAGGCACTAACAGAGTTGCCGCTCCCCACCCTCCAAAAAAAAAAGCCTTAAATCATGAGCCTTTAACGACCTATACCCCTTTAAATAATGGCAAAAAATAACTAAAGCTTTTTTTTCTTACAAAATGAATAAAAAAGTTTTTATCAAAGCCAAATTTTCATACTTTAAAATCTGCCGTCCCCTGAATTTTACCGCCCTATGCAGCTGCCTTGTATGCCTAATTGGAAATTCCACACTGGTGTCGATACGCATGTACGAGTTATGCAATAATTCAAAATAGTACCCAACAACAAGATTTTTGTTATAAACTTGGTGTTTTGCTTAGATTGTGAAATACTTTAACATATGGTACAATAAAAACAAAAAATACATATGCACATCTTTTAGAGCCATATCAGCACTGATCAGCGTTCTGTGTCTTTACTATAAAGGTATTGAAGCAATTTCTGTCCTTAATCATTGATGTATATGTTAGAAAGCAAGCACAACTTTGGGTTCCATGGGGAACTTTCTCTAATAAGTATGGTCTGAGTGTGGCGTTTTAGTCGAGCAACACCATGGCGAGCATATTTTATGAGAGAGAAAAGTTTCTTCACTGAAAATTTGGATTTGTTTTACTCCTTAACGAAAGTGTTTTCTTTGTTATTTATATAAAGAATATCTTCAAGATCTGTTATGTATGCTTCTTTAGTTTCTGATTTGTCTCATTTGAATGTGATGACTTACGTCAGATACCTTATTAGATTCCTAGTATTCCTTGCTGATAAACCTTTTGATTTATTCTGTGTTACATGGTAGACATTTTGGTGCCTACCTTTTTAGTAGGTAAAATTTTTAAAATACGTCTGTGAATTTCACTTTTAAGGGAGTTCCGTAATCCTTCAACTGATTTTGCGCAATGTTATTTCCAGCTTTTAACATATACTATTTGAAATAATACCAGTCTTATTTCCTATACAAGTGTGTAGTTCTTGGTCCCTGGTTATTTTCTACTGGTTTGCTATCAATTTCACAAAAGACAATATTATGATTAGGCATGCCTGGGTAGACTGCTACCTTCTTAACAAGGGTGTGATTTGTTGTTAGAAAGAAAGAGACAAAGAGTATTGTAGCTTCTTGTGGGTTCATAAACCCTATGAACCACATCGAAATCATCTTGGAGACTGATACAATTCTCATATATTTGAAGTAGTGGTGTTGATGGCGATTTCAGTAATTGTGTTTAAGGTAGTAGTGGCAGTAGTAGTGTTGGTGGCAGTTTCAGCAATTGTGCTTAAGGCAGCTGTCGCAGTAGTGAGGTTGGTGGTAGTGGTCGTGGCAATGTCATCATTTTTATCATTGGTAAAACTGTCCGTCTCTTTTTGAAAAAGATTCGTACAATTGTATGAACGCGTATGACAGACAACTTTTCTACCAGAATTTACTTCAGAAGACTAATACTTTTTCTAGGCTGGCTTGTGTTTCATATTACGTTACCTGCACTCTTGAAATGCTGTTTAGAAGGAATCAACCTAACTTGCTCTCGTGCTAAGCAAAGGAATATACACAAAATGGTGATGAATTACATTATTTCCCACAGCTTCACTTTTCTCTCCACTTTATCATGACATTATCATGACATTCATCGAAACTCTCTTCGCCTTTTAACGGCCGAGGATTCTTTCTACTAACCCGCAAGAACTCGTTTATTTCCGTACGTTGCCTTTCATTAGGCTTTTGTTGCGGCATGATACATTCTAGAAAGGTATAGCTAACCCTGATAGATTTTGCACTTATTTAAAGATCAAATCCTCTACAATGTTTATGTTACGTTTGAAAGTGGATTTTGTTAATGTTGCTGTTTTTAGAAGACAGATCTTGAAGACATCTGGCAGAAATGGTTTTAACGTCAGTTGCAACCTGCTGCATTATATCCAGGCTAAGTCTTTATTATTTTAACATTCGAGGATTGGATACTTTCCAGGGATTTGCCTTTCCAAGTTGGTGCACTGCTAACTTTGTCTCCTTATCTGAAGGAGTTCGTACGCTTCTTACATAGTCATGCAGTTGGTATTTCGTGGAAGAAAAACAGCTTTCTTACCTTGCTTTCAGTGCTGGTTAATGTCAGACATTCTTAAGGAAAAAAAAAAAATTAAAAAATAGCCTCGCAGTGTGTGTTTTATTTTTATTGAGAAGGAAAGTGACTTTTATTGCAAGCTTCGTAATCACGGGAGAGCTCAGTCGTGAAAATAATGATGGTCTTGCGTTGAGAAGATAGGAAATATATAAGCCACAGAAATAGCAACAAATTTGTTTTAAAATTAAAGTAAAATATTCGACTCAGAAAGAGTTATCATAAGTTGAGTATTAGCTGAACCTTATACCAAAAAAACATGTTTTATTCTTTCTGTATTATATAAAACTGTTGTTGTTATATATATATATATATATATATATATATATATATATATATATATATATATATATATATATATATATAAAATTTCTTCCCCTGTCGAAGAGCTTGTTTAGTTCCAAACGTTGGGAAAACTGTTTTGCATTTGGGGCCGTTATCAATTTTTGTGTTATTATATATATATATATATATATATATATATATATATATATATATATATATATATTATATATGTATATATATATATATATATATATATATATATAGTATATATATATATATATGCATACATATTACATACATACATACATACATACATACATACATACATACATACATACATACATACATACATACATACATACATACATACATTACAAAGTAACATCAAGACATGACCCCTGCATGAAAATGGTCTCAACATGCAACCGACTTTCTCAAAAACCTCAATGGAAGGGATGGGACCATATTTCAGAAAGGTGAGAATCTACATAGATAATTATTGAGTAAATTATTTTTTTACAAAAGCAGGTATAATATCCTGATGGGATTAAAATAGGAATGCTGTCAAGTTGAAAATTATCGATCTTCTGGTAAACACATGGCAGTGGGATTTCACGACCTACGAAGCAAGTATATAGTGTATAAATTGGTACTTATGTGGAAAACACTTGTAAATACTGCTGAATTTTCTAATTACACTCCTCTTGGAGAAAGAAAGAATTAAAAAAAAAATAACTGTTGGAAAATATTAGCGCTTTTAATCGAGATTTTCTAATGACCTTACTCTATTGTATCTCTGGATATTAGGTAGTATTATTTTGTCCTCTCTATGCCATTTTACACTCTGGTAATGTTTCTACGACTTTGCAAGGTTATTTATTCGTTAATGACGTCACTGCCTGTTTCGACGATGACAGCTACTGGAGAAGCTTAGATACAAAGCAAAAGATTTTTTAATATAACAAGAAAAGTTTGATTTTTAAAAAAAATTAAGAAATGATCAAAGTTCAACTCTTTCCTATTCCCAATTAATTTAATATCAAATATCATCATTTTTTATTTAAATTTAATTGCTACCATTTTTCCTTTATCGGCCGAACAGAAACATCCACGAGGACTATGAGTCAGCAGCGTTCAGTCAACCGACAATCAAAGTTCAAAGGAAAATCTGATTTATCTACTTTGGACTTGTTCTCAGACTTTGACTTTAGCCCACATAGGGTTGTTTTACCAATCCCAAATAGTGTCATTAGCTGCATGTTACAACAGTCAGGATGAGTGCCAGGATGTTGCACCAGAGAGAGAGAGAGAGAGAGAGAGAGAGAGAGAGAGAGAGGAAGACGAATTGAGACTAAGGACTCTCCGTCTGGAAAAATGCAAACTTGACTTGATGTACACCAGTCTGGTGCCCATAGTAGCTCCAGGACGCCGCCATGTGCAAGAGTTCCTTCAGTGCCGGTGCAAGGGGGGAAGGGGTGCCGCGGGGCGAAGGGGGTCGCCGTCGTGATTTATTTTTATTTTTTTTTTATTTTTTTTATTTTTTTTTTTTGGGGGGGGGTGCAGCTGTAACCGGGGCTTAGATGGGTTGGGGTTGGAGGTTTGCTACTGATATAAAAACTGTTCTTGGCGCCAAAGTAAGGGCGCCACTAAAGAACATTGCCTTCTGGCGCCTCAAACCCTCGAGCCGCCACAAGGTACCTTTCATCCCATCAATGACCAGTGGATTCTGGTTCTCCTGTTGCCTGTACCTCAAAAGATCTCAACTAGCCGCGCCGTCCGAGAGCACGTGTTATCAGTTATTTGTTGTAAAGAAAAGACCGTCTACATACTATCAATAGCGTTGTTTAGCGAGACCCTCATGTTCTAAAAATATCATATGATGTCATTTACCCACAATGCATTGCGCTTTCCGCCATATTGCTTTCGGACACACAGATGATATAGCGTTCAGAAGACTTTATTGTTGTTTTTATCTTTTTTTAAGTGATATGTTTTGCCCCGCAAAGATAGATAGATACTACTACTACGACTACTACTAATAATAATATGATCTTTGTACAATTCATTTGTAAATCTTTGGAAGTGATTTACAAGAATAAATTACATATTGATAATACAAATTGTTTAACTGTGGCCATTTTGAATAGAGTAGAATTACTAATGTGTATAATTATGTATTTTTATTATTAAAAATGAGAAAGAAGTCAATTTTTAAAAATGTTGAAAGTACAGTAAAACAATAAAGTCAGAAAAATATATAACGAATCTAAAATGGATCTTAAAATAACAGTTTGTATACATAAGTATTATAGTGCATACAATCAAGAAAATAAGTTTATCAATAGTGTTTAAGACAAATAGAACATAACATCTTAATGCATAGGTTGTTAGGCAGCAAGAAAAGTATTTACAAAACAATCAAATTCAAATAATAAAATACCGTACTTAGAGAAAAAGAATAAAGCAAATTACCTTTTAATCAAAATAATGAAGCAGTAATTAGAATAATAATGAAGTGATACTTATATTGGTATATGCTCTAGGTTAAACATCACCGATGAATGTGTGCAATTATATTATAAATTTCTCTAAGTACGGTATTTTATAATCTAAATAATGGTACTGGCACGCCATATTATAAACTGTTTGTCCGAAACTGGGGCTACATTCTATTTTTGGATATGAGGTAGTGATCCGTGACGTCACACGAGGGCCACTGCTAATCAACGCTATTGCTGAATTTTGCTACATTTCTACGGAATGTTATTTTCTTCTTCATTACAATTAGAAATGTTAAAGTTTGCATTTACATCTTTTAACAGTGAGAACTGATGCATACTGTTTAGGGACAGACCGTTTAATTTGGGGAGAGGGGGCTGGGATTTTGTTTCAAGAAAAAAAATTCAGCTCTTAACTTGCTTGACAAAAACATTTTTGCTTTGACTGATAGAACCCCCCCCCCCCCCTCTTATATCAATCATATTGATTGAAAAAAAGGATCTTAAGGTAAAAACATTAATTAAAATATCCCGGCTCCCCCCAAAAAAATCCAGAGTCCCTCTCCCCCCTCCCTCGTAGATTAAATGGTCAGTCCCTAATGTTCATCAGGGCGTAAAGTCGAAAACATTGTCTGCTCCACCTTTGCGAATCCATATTGTAGCCAATAAATCGAACACTACTTTCTCGAAACGCAGTATTCACGAAATGTAAATTATTATTTATGTAACTTTTGCAGGTTTTCTTGCGTGTGTGTGGATGGGTGGATGGGTCTGCGCTGTTGCTGGGGCACTGACCAAGATGCGGGGATACGCTATATTTGCAGCTGATGTCTTTCATAATTACTTGCATGAGTTCTATAAGTCAGATTTATTCCTTTTCAAAATCTCTAGACTCTTAATAAGATTTTTTCTTTTGATTTGTTATCATTTTTATTAGTTTTAGTTTATCATTTCTATTTTTTTCCCAACAGTGTATATACGATCAATTAAATTTGATTTCATTTTGCTATAAGAATCGTTTTTGAATGCTTTACTTTTTAGCAATTGAGGTTGATCTGTGTTCATTTTATTTGATTCCACATTTGTTCCAAGATCGTCCCTTTTATTTCCATCTCTCAGTTGAAGCACAACTACACTATAAGTTGTTTCATGATAATCAAATGTAATTTAAATTCGCATGGTGACTGATCAACAAGAGATGCACACTAATGTTGACGGAAGCGATTAGACAGATTCGTTTCGTTAAAGAAACTGACCCATTTCAACCGACTTGGGCATTCCTTGGTTACTATCGTATTTCAACCATCCCAAATGTATGCCAACGGCTCATGAAGGATTCACGGTACTAATTCAGCTCACATAGCAAACCTATGGAAAAACAATGATATCAAACATTTAATAACTTTAAATTTCTGAATGCTCATGATCAGACCTATATTTCTCAATATAGACCCATCGCTGAAGCAAACTTCTGTGTTGAAAAAGCTATATGACCCGTGGCATTTTTTGGATTTACCTGTGTTTGAAGCACGTGTTTTCAATTCCGCACCTTAAGAATCAGATGCTAATTTCACAATGAGAGTTCCAATGTCAAGTATGTAAAAGGACTGAAATTCCATCAATAAAACATTGTCTCTATTTTTTTCAGTTAAAAATGGGACGTGCTCTCAAAATATTCTTTTAACTAAAATTTTACTTTTGATTATCAACCAATCTTAGCCAGCCAGACTTATATGCACTCTATTTTATCTTCACCCATTTATAGACTGGTTCCCATTCTTCCATATAATTAGTACCGTGAGTCCTATTTCCACCCTTGATTTACTTGACAGACCTATATATAGTTATAGAATGCATAAGTAAATAATTCCACTTGTGAGTATTAAATTATATTGCAAATTCATGTAAACCAACAATAGCAATGGTGCATTTCAGGCAACATTTAAGCATATGAGCTTCATTTCAGAAAATCTGAAAACAAATATTAGAATACATCCGTCTAATCACGAGTACCTTGTTTGATATAACCACTTATCTGTCTTCTATTTAAGATTGAAATATAATATCAGCCTTGTCATAGTATGCAATAAAACAGCAAAAGGACAATGTGACCATCTATATGTGCAAGTATATCTTCAGAAAAGGAGATTTACACGAAAACAATTACTTAAGATTTCTCCATAACACATATAATTTAAAATTAAAGTAAGGTAGGCAGAAGCAAATACAAAGTATGAAGTTCCAAAACATTCAATGAATGAAACTGTCGGGACATAAACTCATGATGTGTCATGAGCATTACGCATTGTGGTAGAGACCTAAGTGATCATATCTGAAGCATAATGCTTCAAAACACAGCTAGGAAATATCACGTGACCATAATTACTCTATAAATGGCAAATTTTTTAAACGTTATATATATGATTCCATAGATATTAACAGATATTAATCAATGTGCAAAACACCCCACCCAGCATAGTGAAATCTATACACTCACAACCCCCCCCTCCCCCCAATTTCATGGCAGCAGTGGTCATTTCTGAAAACGGGTTTAATATCCCACTGAAAAACATTCTGAAGTTTACAAAAGGTATTCATTTTGCTTATTATCAACAAACGGGACCAGAATTTTGCATATATAGTAACTTAATTGTACTTGACAATAAAAAATAACTTGTGATGTATGGACTAAGTGGATGAATCATGACAGCAATTATTATGATCAAATGTCTAGATTTTGAAGGGATTATAGCAGTGACAGGCCATTTGAATGAACAGTGACCATTTATTTAGTTTTCTGTGACTGTGTAATAAGACAAACAATCTAAGTTATGGAATGAGTAATTTAAATCATTTCTTGATATGCTTTTTACTAATTTAAGCAAACAATTCTAATGTATAGTTACAACAAATGTAAATCTGTTTTGGTATTATATTCATGTACCGACAAATATACTTATTGAAAGAGTTTTTAAAACTTTTTAATACTGGAGAGACCAGCCAAGGGATATTTTTTGAAACAACCTAATAAATATTGGCATTCATTTTTAACATCGAGGAGACAGAGCAACCATGAAACTATTTCGTGAAAATGTGTCTGCATGCATGTGTGTGTGTGTGTGTGCATTGCCACGAAATTAAAGAAAAATATTGTAAACAGAACATCTTTAGTTTCCAGGAACAAGGGGACAAACACCAATATTTTCGGTGAGCATGAGAACTCAGAAGCCCTTTAAGGCCTCATTATCAATCATATCAGTCAACTATATTAAACAATATTTCAAACAAACACCGTTTTTGATTTGATCAATGACTGTCTTATTTCTGCAACCGAACTTAGAACAGTTTCATGTTGACTTGTAAGTTAGATTTATTCATCATGGGTTACTAACATTTATTTCAGTTATTTAAAAAAACAAAACAAATTTCACACCTTATTTTATGCAACTTTATACCAGAATAAAATTTCAAATACATAATGTAATGTTAAATTTAGTGACTAGTTTATGGATATACAGTGTCAATGAGAAATGCATGGAAAAGATGAAAAATCTGCTTATCTTCTTTGATATATTTTAACAAAGTTTCCATGGCAACCAGTATGAGAACAAAACTTATGTCACATAATAAAACAAACCACCTCATACTTGAAATATATGTCAAAATAAAAAAAAAATTGGAGAGGGGGCAGAAAAACGGCCCGCATTCAGTATAGTCCTTTGGAAAAGCAAATAAAATGTAAAAATACCTTATTGGTACCGCTGTACCCGTGTACAGATTGGTGTTTAGTGTTTATATATTGTGTATTGTTTTAATGAGACATCCTTCACAACATAAATATGAATACAAACATAATCCATGATCTGTAAATCAAAGTCATAAAATCACTAACTGAAGCAGGCATATGCGTATAAAACACATTGAATGCATACATCAGTTTATGATTTGCTTGCACATATTGTTGCAAGTCTAAAGAGTGCAATGATGAAAGACATATTTATGTAATAAATTGTTTCTTGTTGGGACTTGATCTTGATAATAAATGTTTGACTTCTATCTACTAAAGTTACATGCACGTAACTTCCAAAGTCGGTTTGTCGTAATTCGATGTCACTATAACAGGATCTGTCATGAGATGCACAACCATTCTCTCCTGTTTTGAACACTGAGTAGGCAAATGATGTAATAGGGGAGGATATTGCTCATTGAATAATACAAATGTTGCATATCAAGGGCTTCTTTTCAATAGCTTGATATATGTGAAACCTCACCGCAAACAGGGTGTTTTGGCTTTACATTCAGGTAGGATAATAATGCAATTTTGGTACAGTTCTACAAGGAATTTATACGTATTTTCAATAGCAGTTTTATGTACTTCTTATGTATGAAGTGTCGAGGATTTATTCGCTTTTATTGGACATGTACATCACAATTGTATCACGAGCTTCCCATCTATATCGACTCACATATATAAAATATTAATGAAAAATACCAGGGACTGTTATATGCACCAGCTTGTCTTCTTCTAGTTTAGCTACGTTATTGGTATTTGATGTTTTTGGATCTAAAGGGAGATAATATTTTTGGAAACCTGTAATTTGATAGCGCAGATCTCTCTACAAGTTTTCCACCGGGCAATCGAGGACATTTACGGCGTGTGTATCGCCAGCTTTGGAGGAAAGATACATTCCAAAATCGCGAACACGCACCAAGCGTGTAAACGGGGACCTACCTACAAATCATGTTTTTACATTGTTATGAGCTAACATTGTTCGTAGAAGCAAGATTGTATACTTTTTCCAACCGAGGACGTCCTCGGTTGGAGTTGTGTCCTCAGTACGTTGGTGTGTAATCTCATGAATGTCCTCGATTTACATCAAATACTCACACATACAAACATAGAAACATAGAAACACCTATGGCAAGTTTTGATTGTTCTTTTCTAACAGACGTGGGAGGTCCTGAAAATGACCGTTGGAGTTTTGTTAACCAAGTTAACACATATCACACCTCTTCACTGGTCTTCTTCTTCTCAAGTTTCTACGCACTTCAAGTCCGTATATTAGCACCCACTTTAGACACCGTTGTCTCTCCACATAGATTCGTCTCTTCCAAATGGCTGTAGTTGTATTCTTAGTAATAGCCCATGATGCTTTGACATACATGGGGTAGTCCGGATTGAAGAGCATGCCCGATACGATACTTAAAGATTCTACTGAAGTATACATCTTGTCTTGAGAACAGGTGAAACTATGTCACAAAAACGTTGGTATATATAGCCAAAGAGCCGATCGAAACGGATCGAAATGGTCCACCAATCCAAAGGCGCGTTATGTAGGGTCTCTCTTCCAATCAGAAGAGAGCGGGGGGTGGGGGTGACGTCACCTTCAGTATATAGGCGTCACAGCGTTCGTACGGTTTTACCATTGTGGCATAAGTATGGCTGATACAATGAAGACGATGTATTGGGGTGATTCTGCTACGGAAACCTCGTATGTTCGGAGCGATAGTACGACGACTCCAGCGGTCAACATTCATCCAGAAGATTTTAATTTGGATATTGTGGATTTTCTGTCGTCGCAAGAATATTTGCCTGAAACAACCGCCGTAGTACCACATTCCTTACCTGTGATCGATGATTTTAAAAAGAGACAGAAGGAAGAATTGAATTTTTTTTTGCAGCGTCAGAGAGAAGCAGAAGAAGCATTTCTTCAGCAAGAAGAAGAAAGAAGAAAACAAGAAGAAGAAGAAGAAGTGAAGCAGAAATCTTTGAAGTGTGAAGGACAGAAGGAAGGGAGTGCTGACAATATAACGGCGAGTCTGCTACAATATATTTTAGCAGAGTTAAAGAACCTGAGAAACATGTATCATACTTCTTTAACTCAACCCAAGAGAAAGAGACCATCACGGGCTAAACATTCTAAGCCCATAACATCATCCATGCTCACTACTACCGATATTCCACCACCATTGACTACTACCACCACTACCAAATCAGCACCAGCAGGAGGAGCAGAACTTGGCTGTGGAATGGGATTGAGGCAGTTAAAGCTCATCATCTCCAGTCCATGAGTTTGTTAAAAACAAACACTCAATCGGTCCTTTTCAGGGTCACCCACATTTCTTAGAAAAGAAATCAAATCGCCAAATCAAGTAAAACTTAAATCCCATCATTTGATTGTGTGCTATAAAACAAAATCAAGACCAAGAGACACTTACTTTTTTCCTTTTTGGTATATTCTCTTTTTGAAAATCACAATGAACATCTCAGAACACATCACTCAAGTCCATTTTTGCTTTCACTGTCTGTGTATCTTTTTGAATTTCTTCACAGGCATCATGGGTTCTTCTTCTTCACTGTCTTCCAGTCGTCTTGACTTCTTACAATTCTTGACGACGGGGATGGGTTCTTCTTCTTCTTCTGTTGCCGAAGAGCCCTCTGCCTCCTCCCTCTTCTCCTGGTTCTCTTTTTTCTTAGGACACTCTGAAGACCAATGTCCTTTTTAACAGGTATTTTTCCCTTTGTTTTCTTTTCCTTTGCTTTAACGTTGTGGACATTCTGGAGCCCAATGTCCTTTTTCCTGGCAGATATAGCAAGTATATTGGCTTTTATCTCGAGAGGAGGAGAAGTCCACAGTCTTACTGGTATACTTTGCAATGACTCTCTCTAAGTGTCTGATAGCAACAGTCGTGTGTTGTGCTAAATCTCTGACCATAAAGGTAAGCTTTTCTGACTGCTCTTCCATCTTCACTGTTTGAAAGTTGAATAACGAATAGTTACTCTGACGGTAAGAGGCTATCTCTATATATAGAGAGAGAGCCTGTGTAAAACTCAATCAGATCAAAGTTGGACATCAAGATGAAACGATCACGCAATTTCAGTGAGAAACCAGAAGAAGAAACTAAGAAGCCACGACGGCGACTTTCCTTGCCGTTTCATACTCCGCTAGCTGAAGTGCTAGCCCAAGTCCATGCCAGTGATTTCGAAGAGGACATGAGTGAGGGTGAAACAATACCTTCCACCTCCACAAGACTAAGAGAGTCTAGAATCGATTGAAAAGAAAGTCGTTCCGTAGCTCCCGAAAATTACTATCACATTCGAGAGACGCAAAAAGTAACATCCAGAAAATTTTGAACCACGGTTTACACTTACACGCTCCGCTTTAAAGACTTTAAGTCTGAAGTGCCCCCGAGAAAGCCGCAGGTTTCATTACCGAGGTGTGGGATTCTTTGTTAGGAAAATTGAAACGACAGTGCCAAACGAGAGAGGACGATTGGTTGAGACTTTCCATCCATCACGACAGTTTGAAGTCTCCTGTCTGGATCGAGTTTAGTACACCGGCAGAATTAACACCGTCTAAAGTCATGGACACAATTGAACACGTTCAACAATCCAATGATGAGTTTACCATCACCGATGGAAAAGCCACATTGCACATGACCCACGTTTCACCTCCTAGAGGTATCGGACCACGCAAAAAAGTGTTATTGGTTTACGACCTTCGCAGTACCAAAAGCAGTATCGTCCAAATTGACAACTCCCAAGACCAGATGTGCTTAGCCCGTGCCATCGTCGTGGGACGAACGTATGCCGACAAGAACTAGACCGTAGAATGGAAACGAGCATGGGAGAGCATTTGACAATCGGACAGAGCCAAACAACGAAAAGAAGCAGAACTACTGTTACAACAAGCAGGCATATTGAAAGAGACCATGTGTGGTATTTCTGAAATGCAACAACTTCAAGACGTCTTGGCTCCTCGGTATACGTTGAAAGTACACCCTCCAGAGGGAAAATACATTCACGTGTATCATCATCAAGAACATTTCATTGACATCACTAGTATCACAGGATTTCTTGGATACGCTTACTACTGCGAGAAATGTGACCGAGTATTTTGTAGTCGGGACCAACACATTCATTGCGGAAAGAGATGTCGGGGCTGTTTAGCTTCCAAACCATGCATTCCTGAAGAACACATTCATTGCTCGAAGTGTCCACGAACCATTGTCAATCCCTCTTGTTATAAACAACATCGCATTAAACAAGTTCACCAGCAGAAAAGTACTTGTGACTTATTGAGATTGTGCTCCAAGTGTGGACAGCTGATTCGAACCAATAACCCAAAGAAACACGTTTGTCCCGGAAAGAAAAGATGTCGTATTTGTAACCAAATCGAGACTTTGAACACCAGTGTCACATGCAAAAATATGACAATACACTGGAGAAAGAATTAAAGGGTGATCAGCACAAGAAGAAAAACAAGACAGAATGGGATTTTATCTTTTTTGACTTTGAATGTATGCAAGAGACGGGTATTTACATTCCTAATTTCTGCGTTGCTCATCGGGCTTGTGAGAAGTCCATACAAGAACCTATCTATTTTCATTGTCCCCATTGTAGAAGGATTCCAGGAGGACGCGAAAAAATCTTTAGTGGCCCCAACATTCTTGCCGATTTTGGCCAATGGATCTTAGATCCTATCGACGACACTTGGAGCGAAGAGGACATTCAACGTTACGGGGACTGTCATCATATGCTACCGTCATGGCTCACAATTTCTCGGGATACGATTGACAATTTCTGTTGAAATATTATTCAGAACAAGGCACCGAATGTCCCCAAGTCACCATGAACGGAGCCAAGCTCATCTACATGAAAGTGGGACAAGTACAATTCAAAGATTCCATGAGTTATTTGTTCATGCCTTTGAGTCAAATGTCTAAACCATTTGGAATGACAAAAATGGCCAAAGTTTATTTTCCCCACTTTTTCAATACCGAAGCCAATCAACACGTAGTGCTCCACATTTGCTTGATGTTCACTATTACGACCTCGATGGGATGCACACCGAACACCGAAAAGCCTTCTACGCTTGGTACCACGCTCACGCTTCAGACCTGTTTGATTTTCAAGAAGAAATGCTGAAGTGTTGTCGATCCGATGTGGGGATTTTACGCCGTTGCTGTGGAAAGTTTCGACAAATATTTCTAGATCACGGAGAAATCGATCCTTTGAAGGAAGCGTGTACCTTAGCCAAAGCGTGTGGATTAGTGTACAGAAAAAAGTTCATGCCCGATAAACAACTAGGCATCATAGACCCTAACACTTATCTCTCGGTCAGACGTCAGTACTCTGCCAAAGCATTGCGTTTACTCCATTACTTGTGTGAAAAGGAAGACAAATGGAAACAACATGCAAAAAACGGTGGAGAAAATAAAATTGGAAGTCTTTCTGTGGATGGTTGGGATTTAGAAAACCCTCAGACGGTGTACGAATTTCAGGGATGCTTGTCTCACGGAACCCTACCTGTTTTCCTCAACGAAACTTAAAAAATCCTCTCACAGGGGTCACCATGGAATTGTTGTACGAACACACATACCAACGCCGCCAGAAGTTAGAAAGTCAGGATACCAAGTGTTAGAAATGTGGGAGCACGATCGACGTTTCAAAACAGATCCAGAATTTAGACGCATTAACGAAAGCTACGACGTGGTAGACATCGAATCTTTGGACCCACGCCACAGTTTGTTTGTGGGACGAACCAATGCCACACGCTTGCTGTACGACGTAGAAGAATCTCAAGGAGAATAAATCAAATACATCGACGTGTGTTCGTTGTATCCTTGGGTGTGCAAATATAAGCGATTCCTTACTGGACACCCTGAAATCCTGACAGAATACATCCACGTGGAACACATTTGTCAATACGAAGCATTGATCAAATGCAAAGTCTTACCCCCGACCAACTTGTACCATCCTGTGTTACTCCATAATTGCCAACGAAAATTTATGTTTACTTTATGCCGTACGTGTGCTGAAACATGTAATCAAGACCACCCTTGCCACCACACGGAGGAAGAGCTCGCTTTGACAGGAACGTGGGTCAGCGTCGAATTGTTTCGGGCTCTGGATCGGGGATAGCGCTTGTTAAAAGTATACGAAATTTGGCACTTTCCTGCATTCCAACAATACCAAAAGGACGATGCCTCGAATCCAGGCATTTTCTCAAGGTACGTCAACGAATTTCTCAAACTGAAACAAGAAGCCAGTGGCTATCCCTCTTGGTGTCAGACGCCAGAAGACCAAGTCAAATTCAAAGAACAGTACCGTTCTGTAGAAGGTATCACTTTGGAAGACGTAGAAAAGAACGAAGGAAGAAGACCATTTGCCAAAGTCATGTTGAATTGTTTGTGGGGAAAATTGGCACAACCTCCGATTTTGCCCAAGACGGAATATTTGGCAGATCCCAGATGCTGCTTCCAACTGGTGGACGACAAAGTAAAACTGATGAAACACGTTTAAATCATCAGTGAAGATTTGGTCTTGTTCAATTTCCAAGAAGAGCCCAAGTTTGTACTATCCGACGACTTTAGCAATGTGGTCATTGCAGCCTACGTGACAGCTAATGCTAGGTTAAAATTGTACGATGAGGCTTAAGAAGTGTTGGGAGATCGAGTCCTGTACTTTGACACCGACAGTTGTATGTACATCCATCGCCCTGGTAGCCAACACCCCATCATCGAAGGAGATCGTTTAGGGGCATGGACGGACAAGCACCCGCAAGAGACGATCCTCAGCTTTGCCAGCGGTGGCCCTAAAAATTACCGTTACCAATACGGAGACCGACAAGGCCAACTTCATACCAAATGCAAAGTCAAAGGATTGACACTGAATTATCGAGCCAGTCAAGTGGTGAACTTTAATGTCTTGTAAAATACTTTACAGTCTGAAAAAGTTCAAGACTTTTGAGTGAAAACCTTAGAACCCCACAAAATTGTGCGTTTGCCAAACCACCAAATCGTCAGTCGCTCTTTAGAAAAAGTCTTTCAAATTGTATACAAGAAACGAGTGCAACTTCCAGATCACAACACTTTGCCGTACGGACACAATGAGCTCCAGGATAAAAAAAGAGACAACTTCCAAGACCACCAATTCATTGTGACTCCAAACGTTGACCGAGCAAGAAGAAGAAGAAGATTAATACTAATTCCAGACATCCACCGAGTGAGGGGTCTACTATGGACTCCAAGTTCGATCACGACATCGAGTGCGATGCGGTGCCTTGCGATGAGTCGGATGCTGTACTCTTTCACATCAACGATGCAGCACGACCTTACCGCTCCTGGGACCATCGGAAACAATGCCTTTCGTGTGCCTTACCAAACCACAAGCGAAAGCGATGCAGCACGACGTCCTTTATGTTTTACTGGTCAATGTGATGCTAAGTGTGTACCTGCCTACAGATGCCACCCACACATGGGGCAAGAATTCACAGTGCCTGTGGCTATGCCTGGCTATTGTGACTTTGAAAGGCGATTCCAGACGTTCAAAGATAAATGGCCTGAATATCTGGAAGGACCTACTCCCAAAGCTTTAGCCAGAGCTGGATTTATCTACTTGAGAGAAGGCGATAAAGCTCAGTGTTTTAGCTGTGGTACGACACTTCACGAATGGGAGTATGAGGACTCTGCTTACTTGGAACATGCCAGATGGTCTCCGCGCTGTTACTACCTGCCTTTGGTCGGTCCAAAGAAGTAATATGTCGGATACTTTAGAAGAAAACATTCATTATTTGCCTCCGGAGCCGGGAGAACGCATTTACTAAGAGTTGGTCCAGATACAAGTGAAACGCAAAGAACAATTGGATCCTTAACGGCATAGACGTTTTAACCATTGGTATCTGAATGCTATACAAGTACTGATTAGTTTCAAAGTATTCAAATCGTCAGAGATTCATGAAAGACTAGATGACACCTTTAAAAGTTTGGATGGCACAACCTACAATGTGAAACTGTTACACAGAATTCGATGGAACGACGTTCAGGAAAAAGTTACAAACTTACAGGAATACAAAAAACTTTTAAAAGAAGTGTCACCTCAAGGTGAAACGCCTTCACGCCGTTTGAGGTGTAGTAAGGTAATCGCTGAATGTCTGGATATCCTTTACCACCAGATTCCATTTGGCACTTGTGTGACTATTTCATCAAAAAGAAAGACGTGCCTGTGAATGACTAGTTTAGAAGAGCAAATTCAGAATCTGCCTTTGGAGCTGCGAGAACGCATTTACAGATAGTTTGTCAAGATACAAGTGAAACCCAAACTCAAAGTCATTTCTCGATTATTAAACTATTGTTATTTACACAGTATGAGAAGACCGATTCTTGAGAGAAACTATCACAGATTCCTTGGGGTAAACTATCACCAAAGATACAAACCTTGTGAACCTGGATATAAAAGCGGACCATGCTAAGACCACTGTCTTCAGTCTTGGAACGAATTCCGCGGAAGGAAGTCAATGATAGTGTTCAGAACTTAGAGGATTACAAACTACTGATTCACGAACTGTTTCCATTGAATTTTGGACGATATGGTGTGTGTGTGTGTGTGTGTGTGTCTGTGGGTGTGTGTGTGTGTGTGTTAGTAACTTCTTTTCTTGGATTTCGTTTCCCTTTAAAATTCGTTGTGGATTATTTTTGATGAACAGTACATGCAACAAAGACATGGCCATTCACACTTTATCGGTGCTCAAAGTGTTGAGAATCATGATGAAAACAAGTTGTGTACCTCCGTGTGAAGAAGACATTTGTCAAACATTATCTACACTTCATACTTACCAAGAAGTGTGTATCGCTAATTGGTTACACCAACAACTTAACGATTGGAAAGATGTACGTGACTGGAAAAGTTTTGGTTTCGATGCTTGGCTACAAGAAGTGGCACACTATGCCAAATACCTTGCGTGTCACTAATCATTCAAGACAAAAAAAGAACAAGGGAACTTAGAACCAAAGTCAAAAGTGACATTTTTGCTTTATGTGTTTTTTCGTGTTTTAATTCTGGACATGTAAATATTTTTTTGTTTTTTGGTTTAAAACATTTAAACGTGTATGAAATGTATAAAATGTCTTGTGTCTTTAATGTTCCTCTCAAAATTCTCCATACCTCAGTCATGGCTGCATCCTCCTCTTCTTCGTCTTCCTCCTCTTCTGTTGTCAAAGTGATTGACGAAAAGTTAGATCATCAAAGTTGGGAAGCTTTGTATCTGCGCCATCCTTTAAACATGCTGATTGCTGGACCCATTGGTTCAGGCAAAACCGAATTTGTCAAACGTTTGATCGAACACAAATCTCGTTTGTTTGATCGTCCCCCTCATCGTATCGTGTGGTGTTACAAAGAGTGGCAATCGTCTTACACCTTACTTCAAGAAAGTCAAGGAGAATCAATTTCGTTCGTCGAAGGCATTCCTCGCGAAGACGATGGGATCGTGTCTAACTTGAGTGAAACACATCTGGTCATCTTCGATGACATGTTAGGAGAAGACGAAGAAGAAATGAAACTTTGGTTTACACGAAAAGGACATCATCGTAATGCCAGTATCTACATTACTCAACATTTATTTTAACAAAGTAAAGTCCATCGTACCGTCAGTCTCAGTGCAAACCAAATGTAATGTGAATTTGCAATTTAACAAGGTCTTGGATAATTTAATAGATTAAGCGCGATTTGGACATATTTTGCAGAATTACTGCGCGTGATTGTCTAAGAGCACCCACGTGATGTGATGCAAACAGCTAACATTTTAACCTATGGAGGTAATGGGGGGTGGGGGGTGGGGGACTGGGATTTTGTTTCAAGAAAAATAATTCGGCTCTTAACTAGCTTGACAAAAACATTTTTGCTCTGATTGATAGCAAGCCCCCCCCCCCCCCCCCCCCCGCCAATTATATCCATTATACTAGTTGAAAAAAATGAATGATCTTAAGGTAAAAAAAAAATTAATTAAAATATCTCGGCTCTAAAAAAAAAATCCAATGTAAATTAGAGACCCCCCTCTCTCCCTCCCCCGAAGATCAAATGATCAGTCCCTAATGTTCATCAGGGCGTAAAGTCGAAAAAATTGTCTGCTCCACCTTTGTTAATCCATATAGTAGGCAATAAGTCGAACGCTACTTTCTCGAAAAGCAGTATTCACGAATTTTAAATTATTAACAGTGGCATACATGCAGGATGTATGTAACTTTTGCAGCTTTTCTTGCGTGTGTGTGGGTGGGTGAATGGGTCTGTACTGTTGCTGGGGCACTGACCAAGATGCGGGGATACGCAATAATTGCGGCTGATGTCTTTCATAATTACTTGCATGATTTCCTATAAGTCAGATTTATTCCTTTTCAAAAGCTCTAGACCCTAATAAGATTTTTTTCTTCTGATTTGTTACCATTTTTATTAGTTTTAGTTTATCACTTCTATTTTTTCCTAACAGTGTATATACGATCAATTAATTTTATTTCATTTTGCGATAAGAATCGTTTTTGAATGCTTGACTTTTTAGCATTTGAGGATGATCTGTTGTTCATTTTATTGAATTCCATATTTGCTCCAATATCGTCCCTTTTATTTCTATCTCTCAGTTAAAGCACAACTACACTGAAAGTTGTTTCATGATAATCAAAGTAATTTAAATTCGCATGGTGACTGATCAACAAGAGATGCACACTAATGTTGACGGAAGCGATTAGATAGATTCGTTTTGTTAAAGAAACTGACTCATTTCAACCGACTTGGGCATTCCTTGACTACTATCGCTTTTGAACCAACCCAAATGTATGCCAACGGCTCAGGAAGGATTCACGGTACTAATTCAGCTCACATAGCAAACCTATGGACACATCACGATATCAAACATTTAATAACTTTAAATTTCTGAATGCTCATGATCAAACCTATATTTCTCAATATAGACCCATCGTTGATGCAAATTTCTGTGTCGAGAAAGCTATATGTCCCGTGGCATTTTTTGGATTTACCTGTGTTTGAAGCACGTGTTTTCAATTCCGCACCTAAAGAATCAGATGCTAATGTAATCAATGAGTGTTCCAAAGTCAAGTATGTAAAAGGACTGAAATTCCATCAATAAAACATTGTCTCTATTTTTTTCAGTTAAAAATGGGACGTGCTCTCAAAATATTCTTTTAACTAAAATTTTACTTTTGATTATCAACCAATCGTAGCCAGCCAGACTTATATGCACTCTATTTTATCTTCACCCATTTATAGACTGGTTCCCATTCTTCCATATAATTAGTACCGTGAGTCCTATTTCCACCCTTGATTTCCTTGACAAACCTATGCAAAGTAATAGAATGCATAAGTAAACAATGTGCATAATTCCACTTGTGAATATTAAATTATTAAATTATATTGCAAATTCATGTAAACCAACAATAGCAATGGTGCATTTCAGGCAACATTTAAACATTTGAGCTTCATTTCAGAAAATCTGAAAAAAAGATATTAGAATACTGTTACGACTAGGGATAATGTAACAAAAGAAAAGACACAAACAAGCTTTCAAGATTTAAAATACAAATCTTTAATTTCCTAAAATATTAAAATATTTCAACAAACAATCAAAGTAAAAGAATTAAAAATAACTTACAGTATAGAATATCCTTAAAAGTCCTAAATTGTTCCAAAGTTCACTGATCTGGAAGTTAATCTAAATATTCCGAATGTAGTATTCGGAATGAAGTAACAATCACTGTACTGATGTTTTAAGAATCAATATATCCAAGTTTGATAAATTCCAAGTAATCCCTGTGAATTGAATATCAAAAGTTCTAGAAATGTTTCCGATAATTCTACGGAGCTGTATGATTATTAAAGTTGAAGAAACAGTACTAATCCAGAATGTACTGTATGATAATATCACAAAAGTAGAATATCCTACACACAAAATGAACCAAATTCGTTTATAACCTCTCAATCCAGTGTAACTATGAAGAATGAAGAATGCTGCTATTAATCCTATAATATAGTATCCAACTGCGCAGAAACAAAATAAAAACCCATTTAATTCTTCTAGAAACAACCTTCTCCAAACCAATCAGAAATTAGGTTATGCTTGACACCGCTTAAAGTACCTCTACACTGACATTTTTATCAATAACAAAGTATTTACTTTATAAATGAATCATATAATCTAGGTCAAAAGTTCAACCTCACGCGCTGAAAGCACGTGACATGACTAAAGCTTGTGAAATATCGATCGAAATTACCGTATATGTACTCACGACAAGACGACAACTGTTAGACCAAGAACAGAGATCATAAACTAATAAACTATACCATTAATACAATATATAATTCCGTAACAAATACATCTGTCTAATCAAGAGTACCTTGTTTGATATAACCACTTATCTCTCTTCTATTTAAGATTGAAATATAATATCAGCTTTTTCATACTATGCAATAAATCAGCAAAACGTCAATGTGACGATCTGTATATGCAAGTATATCTTCAGAAAAGGAGATTTCTTGAAAACAGTTACTTAAGATTTCTCCAGAACACATAAATTTAAAACTAAAGTAAGGTAGACATAAGCAAATACAAAGTATGAAGTTCCACAACATTCAATGAATGAAACTGGTGGGACATACAATCATGAGGGGTCATGAGCTTTACGCATTGTGGTAGAGACCTAAGTGATCATATCTGAAGCATAATACTTCAAAACACAATTAGGAAATATCAGATTGGTGACCATAATTACTCTATAAATGGTAAATTGGCTAAACTTTATATATTTTATTCCATAGATATACTACCCAGCACAGTCAAATCTATACACTCACCACCCACCCACACTTTCATTGCAGCAGTGGCCATTTCTGAAAACGGATTTAATATCCCACTGAAAAACATTCTGAAGTAGACAAAAGGTATTCATTTTGCTTATTATCCACGGGACCAGAATTTGCATATATAGTAACTTAATTGTACTTCAATATGTGGAGCCACTGCAAAGCTGTTGTTCTCTATGAGATTCACGATACTAATTTAGCTTCCATAGTAAAAATTCAATAACTTTACATTTCTGAATGTTCATGATCAAACCTATATTTCTCAATATAGACCCATCATTGATGCAAGCTTCTTTGTGGAGAAAGCTATATGTCCCGTGGCATTTCTTGGATTTACATATGTTTGAAACATGTGCTTTCAAATCCGCACCTAAAAAACAGGTGCTAATTTCATCAATGAGTATTCCAAAGTCAAGCATGTAAAAGGACTCAAATTCCATCAATACATTGTCTCTATTTTGTCAGTTACAAATAGGATTAGCTCAAAAGATTCTTTTTACTAAAATTTTACTTTTGATTCTCAACCAATTATGGCCAGCCAGACCCATAATGTACTCTATTTTATCTTCATACATTTCTAGACTGGTTCCCATTCTTAAATATAATTAATACCATGAGTCCTGAAAACGCATCCACTTCATTGTTCTAGGATTTTATTCCGTCAGGAAAAAGAGATCTGTGCAACAGTGTCAATATGGGCTGGCAAGTATGTGAGATATTTTGCCTCTAGTTGTCCGGTCAGTCGACAAGGGAACACGTTACACAGCGCCGCTTGTGCTGGAAGTAGGACCTTATTTCGCCTCTGTCATAAATATGAGGGTTCACGTTTTACATTGTAGGACTAAGTATAGCACCAGACTTTATGTAAAAATTGTTCAATAGACCATCGATAAGCTCCTTCGAGAGAAATAACGAAAACAAATTTGTTTTAACAACGTTGTTTTTGCGACGATATATCAACTTAAAGCAACAGATTTTTAAAAAAATTGTACAGGAAGTGGCCTTACTTACATATCATGGCAGATGTTACCATAGCGAAACCATGTGATCTGTTTCCTTGAAATACATCAGCTTAAAATGCTGAGTATCTTGCCTAAGTTGTGTAGAAATAGCGATCTTCTGCTGAAATTAAGAAATCACCCAACAAAAGATTTATAGTAAGACAACACTGCATGTCTTCAGCTGTGTTAGTTCGAAATGATTGGGGCGTAGAAAAATAATATATTTCTTATATTTTTCAAAATTAACATTTTTCTGTTGTATCTCTATAATTATTGTATAATTTACTATTCACAAGATTCGAATTCAGATGCATCTCATTGGAATAAAGTGTCATCTCGCACTTGCGACTTAATATCTGTTATTTTACGAGATTTTACTCACTTCGACCAACTGTTGGAGAGTCGGTTATATATATATATATTAATTAATTAATTAATTAATTAAGGGTCCTTTTCATCCCAACTGGGACATAAGGATGCAACCATCTTCCGCCATCTGCGTTGGTCCTGAGCAATGGCTTGTGCTTCGCCCCAGGAAAGTCCCATCTCTTCCAGATCCGTCATCATTGTCCTTCGCCAGGTTGTCTTTGGTCGGCCACGCTTACGCTTCCCCGCTGGTGTCCATCTGAGAGCTACCTTGGGTATCCGTTCTTGTGGCATCCGCATTACGTGTCTGAGCCATTTGATTCGGTGCATCTTGACCTCCAGAGAAATGTTTTAACATCCAGTTTTCTCATATAGGCTCACATTGGAGATCTTGTTTGGCCAGTAGATGTTGCAGATTTTACGGAGGCAAATATATATATATATATATATATATATATATATATATATATATATATAGTTTCGCTTTGCTTTTTTTAAAGAGGACAGATCGAAATCAGACTAATCGATTGGTCCTTTTCGACTTTTTTTGTTCCAACGCGCTACACGTTTTAATTTCTAGCCAAACTTCAGTTGACAAAACTTTTTAAAATCATACACTATGGAAAATCTTACAAGAAACACAAATATATAGGTATGGGATGAGCTAAAATCTGCTGAGTGCCCACGCCTACCTGGAAATATATTTTTGTTAAGCCATCGTATCTAGTATATATTGTATTTGGAACTACATTTTTTGTGATCGATATTGTGGAATGATTTTCTGTAACAATTATTTGTTGAAACATACATCCAACATGGGGCATAGCTGCACATGCATGAATGTGAAACAGCAGGGAAATCTCAATTTATAGAACATGCCCATTTATCCTTTATTTATCACATTTATTATTCACCAGGCTTTACAATGAGGATAAACTTGTTGGCATTTGTTTACAATGTCTTATATTTATGTCATGTATTTACAAATGATCTTAAAAGGCTAAATATTACTTTGATTATTTTTCTGTATAAACTAAGTCAATGTAACATGACAATACTTGTTTATATCTAGGTTTTTCCTTACAAAACTTAATATTCAATATGTCTTTATGTATTTCTCTACTAAGGATAGTCTCCAGTATATCTCTGTGTCTGTTCCTTGCTAAGCGTAGAGTTCATTACGTCTTTAGGTATATTTCTTACTAAGCCTATTTTTTTATATATATTTAGATATGTTCCTTACTAAACATAGTGTCCAATATGTCTCTAAGTGTGTTCCTTACTAAGCACAGTGTAAAATATGTCTTTAGGTATGTTTCTTGCTAAGCACAGTGTCCAATATGTCTTTAAGTCTGTTTCTCGCTAAGCATAGTGTCCAATATGTCTTTAGGTCTGTTTCTTACTAAGCCTATTGTTTAATATGTCTTTAGGTCTGTTTCTTACAAAGGGTAGTGTTCAATATGTCTTTAGGTCTATTTCTTACTAACCCTATTGTTCAATATATCTTTAGAGATGTTTCTAACTAAGCATAGTGTCCAATATGTATTTAGGTCTGTTCCTTCCTAAGTCTAGTGTTCAATGTATTTAGCTATGTTCCTTACTAAGCCTAGTGTCCAATATGTCTTTAAGAATGTTCCATACTAGGCTGCATGTTCATTATGTATTTAGGTCTGTTCCTTACTTAGTCCAGTCTCCAATATATCTCTGGACATTTTTCTTGCTAAGCGTAGTGTTTAGTTTTTCTTTATATATGTTCATTGCTAAGCATAGTGTTCAATGTCTTTAGGTATGTTCCTTTTTAGGCCTAATGTTCAATCGGTCCCTATGTCTGTTCCTTAATAAGCCCAATAAATCCAATATGTGAAGGTGAACATGATCGCCTCCATTTTTAAAATTGTAATATACTTGGTCACGTAGACTTTTATTAAAAACATAAAATAAGAATAACATGCCATAAACAGAGACACGACGGCTCTAGCTCGAGTATGTTTGTTTGTCTGTCTGTTTTTTTTTTTACACATACACACATTCGCTCACTTGCCCTTTCTTGGTATAGCTCAATTCTTATTTATTTGCTTATTCGTTTTCAAAGAGTTGTGTCTGATTTGATCACTAAATCTTCACTTACCAAGGGTCGTCGATCCAGTCATTATTGGTCTATGTGGAACGAAGTGGATTAATAAGACGATGTCCTGACTGAACTAGACCCCCGAGTCCGGTAGGGGGTTGGTTATGAATTTTTTTTATTTTCATTGCAAAAAAAAAAAAAAAAATTTAAAAAAAAAAAAAAATAAATAAATAAATTTTAAAAAACAAGCTCTAGCCATGAATGCCAATTTTGAGATGAATTTGGATGATATGAATACTTTTATATTTTTATTGAAGATATCGTTAGTTTCTATTATTAAGCTATTATGCTGCATGTGTGTGAGAGAGAGAGAGAGAGAGAGAGAGAGAGAGAGAGAGAGAGAGAGAGAGAGAGAGAGAGAGAGAGAGAAAGAGAGTTGGTCACGTAACTATGATAAATATATTTACTGTCTGCTGCCAATGTTCAGGCACATGTCATATCTTTAAGCAACATCATCAGTCAGTGCACGTGTGCCAGATGAATACATTTGAAAACCGGTTAGGGAGACACAAATAAATAATAGAAATGTCCTTGGACAAGGAAGTACCTGTGACAAGAATATCAGGTGTTATCCAAGCACCTGTCGGGCCGATATATATATATATATATATATATATATATATATATATATATATATATATATATATATATATATACAGTTCTGCACTTGAATCGGTTCCATCATCAAGTGGGGATCCCCTATCCTAGAGTGTTTCGGGGCTGACCCACAACACTCTCCAGGGATGCGCCGACTAAGTTCGTCAGACTCAACCCTGAACCGATTAGCTTTTCCAAATCCAATGCGAGGCTTCCACCGCCTGTTTGCCAACCTTGGTTACTAATCCTGCAGCTAGGTCCTGTAATCCCGATGACTCCCAAGGCACGCCAAAAGGTCTGTGCTGTAAAGCCACGGCGTCCCATTTCCACTGGTAAATTCCAGGCCTTCCATCCATTCTGCTGGCACTCATGGATGAGTGGCTGATACTTAGCCAATTTCCTCTCATGTGCGTCCTCCATTCTAGCTTCCCATGGCACTGTCAGTTCCAACAAAAATCACCAGCTTGGTACCTCCTGACCACAGTACAATATTGGGTCTGAAGTTGGTGTTACAGATGTCTCTTGGGAACTTTAGCTGTCCTTTTACATCGGCCTGCATTTCCCAATCTTGCGATGTTGTCAACATGCCTCTTGCTTCAGTCTTTTGCCTGTGTGTTCGATCGCTTCTCACAAAGCTGATGAAGTTGGGACCAATTTTCACTTGGTGTTTCTTTCTCCTGGCTATGTCCATACTGGCAGCAATCTCAGCAAGCACTTGGTCAAGGCGCCGACGATAACGACCATTTGTCAGAGCTTCATGGCAGGATGACAGCACGTGCTCTAAATTTGCAAGTTTCCCACAAAGTTTACAGCTTGGGTCATCAGTTACTTCCCATGTCTTGCGATTTGTTAATGTAGGGAGAACACCATAAACTGAGCGTATGAGGAAGCTGATTTTCTAGGCATCAACTCTCCAGATGTCGCTCCAAGACAGTTTCCTTTATCTCCCAGCTTCCCTGCATAGCCAATCTCCCTGCTTCCTCACGCCGACAGCTTTAACTTGCCTATCTTCCGCTTCTACCAGACGTACTTCTTTCTGGACCATGGCACGCTTCTCTTTGGTGCTTGGTGCTTACCATGTAGGTCTTTTCCGACTTCCTAGCCCCAACCTTCCTGTCGCTACTGTGTCTACCATATCACTGTGTCTCAGTCTGGATTCTGCCTCTTCAACTGCTTTTGCTGCTACCCACTTTCTACGTGTCCATACCTCCACAGCTGCTTCTCTCACCTTCTCATCTGCACTGTCTTTCAACATCATCACCTGCCTGACCTTGGTCACCTTGAATTGCTCTGTCACTGATGATAGTGGTAACTGAAGCTTGCTGCAGGTACTGTACAAGCCAATGCTACTGAAGCTTCTTGGCACTCCCATCATTCGTCGCAGATATGCATTGAACATTCGCTCAGCTTCTTCTATGTCTGTCAATGGGACTAGGTATACTAGAAGTGGCCAAAGGATTCTTGGTAGAATACTATGCTGGTAACACCAGGCCTTGTACTTCCCAGGTAGCCCACTCTTGTCGATGGATTCCATCCAGTCTTTGGCTTGCTGCTTCATGTCTGCCACACTCTCACTGTCATTCTTGGAGTCATTAAACCACTTGCTGAGGCTCTTAACTGGCTGCTCGCTCAGTGTTGGTATCACTTCCTCTCCTATTTTGAACCGGTATTTATCTTGCACCTTTCCTTTCTTCAGGATCAGACTTCTTGATTTTGATGACTTAAACTTCATCCTAGTCCAGCTGATCAGGTCTCCAAGATCTTCTAACATCCACCTACCTTCTGGTACTGACTTGGATGTAATTGTCATGTCATCCATGAAGGCTCTTGTAGGAGGCTGCCGAACTCCAAATGACACAATTGGTCCTCGGATCATCTTCTCTGCTGACTTCACAAGGAGATTCATTGAAGCTGAAAATAGTACTACTGAAATGGTACATCCAGTTATGATGCCAACTCCTAATATCTGCCATGCTGTTGTGTAGTCTGACACTGTCAGGTTCACCAACTTGTGTGGAATGCTGCCATATGCGTTGGCGAGGTGTAACCACAACACTGTCAGATCGACTTTGTTTTCCTTGGCATCCTGGATGATCTTAGTTAAAACACCTGTGTGCTCAAGGCAACCCGGTACTCCTGGAACTCCATCTTTCTGAACTGAAGTATCGATGTAATTGTTCTCCGGTAGGTATTTTGTCAGATTCCGGGCAAGGACGGTTAGCCATATTGTCCCTTCCACATTTAGAACGGATATTGTCCTGAATTACTTGATTCCTGATGAATTCTCTTCCTTCGGAATAAAGCAGTCCTCGGCAAGCAGCCAACTCTCTGTCAACTTGCCTCTTCTCCATAAGACCTTTATTAGCTTCCAAAGTCTTCTAGTTAGTCTTTGACAGTATTTGTAGACCTTGTAAGGAACACCGTTTGGTCCAGGAGTTGATGCTGCCCTTGCATCGTTTATAATGTCCCTCACATGTTACAGTCGTGGTTCTGAACTGTCAATTGAAACTGCTGGTTCTTCAGGGTGTATAAGTTTGGGCTGCTCTCTAAGGTCTTTCTCTATATTCGGATCACTGGGTTTTTTTCTTAAGTCTTCTTCTACCTCCTCCTTCGGACATTCCAGTTTCCCCGATCTTTTGTCTCCTAACAGCTTTTTGACGAATCCAAACGGATTGTCGGTTAAGTGTGTTCTCTTTTGCATATACTCTCTTCTGTTCTTTCTGATATTCTCTGCTCTTCTCAGTGTCTTCTGCCTTTAAAGTAGGTTGTCTCTCAGGTCGCTCAGCCCCTTTTTCTCTTCATCCACTGCATTGTGATACCTTCCTGTCAGCCTCCGCAGCTCTGCTCTTATGTTTGCAATCTCCGGAAGTCTACGGTTTTCTTTTGGAAATGTATTTCTCTGCTTCTTTTCATATATTCCAAACCGATCTTTTCCCATAATGTAGATGATGGTGGCCATGGCTTCTACCTTTCTGTCAACACTTCCTGCCCATGTTGCTTCCAGTAGTTGGTCTACGTCCTCATCGAACTCTATCCATGCTGTTTTGTTGGAACTCACAGGCTATTTAACTCTTAGTTTCTGTTGACTAACAATCTCATTTACCGTTGTAGTCCTTCTCTGAATATCCACCTCCTGTCTCCCGCTCAGATTCAACGAAGAATCTATACTCTCCATTCTGTTGCTGAACTCGTTTTCATCCTCTATCATTTGGAGGTGCTGGACACTTTGTATCCTGGTCCATCTCCTCATCCCTCTCACCAGGTTGCCCTATGCGTTGTACTAGATTCAGAATCCGAGGACAGCCCATCTTGGTATGGTGAATTGTAAGCCCCCTCTCGTTTTTACATGTTGCCACAACTGCAGACTCTAGACGTGTCCATGTTCTGCTTCGTTGTTCGTTGATCAGGCGTGTTTGTAACCGTGGTCTGGCCGTTTGGTCGATCATCCTCCCCCGCTCTCACACGACCTTGGGGTATCTCACAACATCTCTATCCATAGCGAAGTTGTAGGTTTCTCCTTCACAGGAGTTATACTCTGGCTCGCTAGGCCATCATAAACCTGTTCACCGGACTTTCCCGATTGTGAGCGGTCTCTCCTTGCTGTCACCATTCTGTTCACGGTTGCCAATTAGTCTTTCCTAATAGTCACTGGGGTCTCCATATATGGCAATATATGAATACAGTTATATATATATATATATATATATATATATATATATATATATATATATATATATATATACACACACATACATACATATAACATTCTCTGTAATCATAAACTATGGAAATATTCATATTGGAGGGGGAAGGGGAGAGGGGGAGTAATGATAATGAAGGGCGTTTTCTTTGGACTGAGATGTTAACTCCACGTGACTTTTATTTTGAGTTACTAGATATTCTTTTTCCGCATGTTTTCAGCACCAATTATGGTACCTTACCGAACTAGATGTTACTTGAGTTTGTGCAGTGGAGTCATCAGGGGTCAAGTATAAGTACATAGAGAGCCGCCATAATAAATTACTAACCCAAAGAGAGAGAGAGAGAGAGAGAGAGAGAGAGAGAGAGAGAAAGAGGGGTGTGTATATAAGTACATAATTATTTACTGGGATTTATAAACTTAGAATTGAAGGGATTGATGACAAAGTTGGCATCATTTTAAAAAAAATACTTATTACTTTAAATGATCTCTGCCTTTTAATAAGTGTCAAGCAGATGCCATTCAGTTGATACAAACAGTAGACGCAGTATATGCAATATTATATGTAGTGACACAATAATGGGATTAGAGAGATTTCACTTTCAAATGATTTATCATCCACGTAATGACTTTTTGCTGAGTTTTTACCAACTTATGTCTGACTTCTTTCTACACGATCTTGGATATCTCTACCAGCAGTCTTTGACAGATGAACACCTGCAGGCTTAACTTGATGATACAGATTACATTACGTCTATGAGCACTTGCTGGCTTAACTTGATGATACAGATTACATTACATCTATGAGCACCTGCAGGTTTAACTTGATGATACAGATTACATTACATCTATGAGCACCTGCAGGTTTAACTTGATGATACAGTTAACATTACATCTATGAGCACCTGCAGGTATAACTTGATGATACAGATTACATTACATCTATGAGCACCTGCAGGTTTAACTTGATGATACAGTTAACATTACATCTATGAGCACCTGCAGGTTTAACTTGATGATACAGATTACATTATATCTATGAGCACCTGCATGTTTAACTTGATGATACAGATTACATTACATCTATGAGCACCTGCAGGTTTAACTTGATGATACAGATTACATTACATCTATGAGCACCTGCAGGTTTAACTTGATGATACAGATTACATTACATATATGAGCACCTGCTGGTTTAACTTGATGATACAGATTACATTACGTCTATGAGCACCTGCAGGTTTAACTTAATGATACAGATTACATTACATCTATGAGCACATTACATGCAAGAACATTTAACCTAGTTACGACATTACTTTGCATGAAATACTAGCATAGAAACTCCTGTCAACTTTGCCCCAAAGTTACGCTACATCTTAATCGTAAATGTCCTCCTAGATCCTACTATAATATATTAACCTCTTTTATTTCTAAAAGATTAACTCAGGGTTTTGTAACATTACATTTATAATTTCAAAACTTTAATTTCGGGACATTAACTTAGAATCAAAATCATCTGATATTCAGTAGTAGATGATACAATTTGTGATGGCCGACTTGTTTAATTGTTGAAATAACAAAATAAATAAGTTGTTTATTACTCCTATACATTTTACAACAAACCTGGAACTTCTAAGCCATGTCATTTTAAATTTTAAATAGTTATGCAAATAGCGGTTCAAAACAAACGGGTAAGATTTCTATTATTTTTGTACTTAAACACCGCTATTTTGTTTTCCTGGGGCAATACTTAATATTTTTGTTCATACTTGAGTGGTGTAAAATGTAAATTATCAGATGACACAAATCGTGAATGCACTAATTTGGAAGTCGATTAAATCTCTTTGTTTATTCCAATATATATATATATATATATATATATATATATATATATATATATATATATACATGTATATATAAAGTTTCGCTTTGCTTTTGTTTTTAAAGATTACAGACTGAAATCAGACTAATCGATTGGGGATTTTCGACTTTATTGTTGGAAAATCTATATATTGATATACGTAATCATCACAGAAAATCGCTTTTTTAGTTTTTTATTTCAAGCACTTGCTTTGCACAGAATGGCTGCAATTTGTTTTTGCATATATAAAATGCTTTTTCTGCATATATATTGACTTAAATTTATAGAACATCATGAATTCATGTAGTTTATTTTGTAACGTGGTGGTGTTCTCTGTTCAGTTATAACGTAAATTAGATCACTATAATCACAAGTGAAAGTATAAACTTTATATAATATTTTAGTTTAAACATATTTTATTGTCATAAATGTTAGCAAATGGGGTCGGGGTACAAGTTCTCACAACCTAGAATAAGCCCTTTCCCTACAATCAATAAGAAATTTACATGGATAGCGGCAGTAAATTAATATGATTTCATACAATTATATGTAAACATGCATCAATCAGCCAAAATAGGTATGAGAGAGAGAGAGAGAGAGAGAGAGAGAGAGAGAGAGAGAGAGAGAGAAATGAATACATTTAGGAATTAATGATGAATTAATGATCGAGGCAGAAGCTGAAAAAGAGTACATACACCAAAATGAATTCAGTGAATAACAATTAAAAAATCATGTATTCTTAATTAAAATTAAAAGTAATTAATTGAGTTCAGAAATCAAATTGTGAATACTCCCTAATTATGTAAATCGTTTCGTATCTTCAATATATGTTTGGAACAAGTCAAATAATCGATTATTAAAGTTCGCTGTAAAATCCGATGATCCATATAACAAATTATTTGTAGTCGCTGGTACATCGAGATGATTTAGATTCTGAACCAGTGTCCTACGCTGTTCAATATAATATTTGCAAGTAAATATGTAATGGTATGTATTTTCTATATCATCACCACAAGCACACAATGGATTATCTATCAGATGATTACAATATAAATCATTATATAAATCACTACAGTTATTTTCTAATTCTAGTATGCAGAATATATAATTTCCGGTTACCAACGAAAAAATGGGCAGGCACACGTATTGTCTTAGTCTCTATTTTACTTCTGAGGATAGAATTGTTTCTTTCACCTTTTACTAAATCTGGGAGTGAGTTCCAAACATGAATCGAAGAGTGTAGGAATGAGTTTCTACTTATTTCTAGTCTGGCATTAATTCGATTAAAATTATTCCTATTTCTTAGAGTATACCGGTTTGTCTCACCAATCAGTGGTGGCAGGGCCGGATTCAGACATTTAGAGGCCCTAGGCACTGAAAAGATTATGGTGCCCCCCCCCCATTGTAATTAAAAAGAATCCCTGTAATTTCTCATTTTGTTTGTTGTGCCCCTGCTTTGCTGGTGCCCTAAGCACGTGCTTAGTCTGCCTATTGGGTAATCCAACACGTTGTGGTGGTAGAAGGTCAGCATAAGTAGGATGATTAGTCACCGTATACTATTTTATGAAAGTAACATAGTTTATAAAACTTTTGTCTATCTGCCAAAGTAGACCAACCAGTTTCTTCATAAATCTTATGACACGAGACACTTCTAGTAAGCTCAGTTATATTCTTCCTGATTCTAATTTCTAATTTAAGAGAGTTTTCTGCCCAGCAACCATCCCATACAACATAAGCGTATTCTAGTAAGGGGCGGATATATGTAAAATATATCCTTTCTAAAGTCTTTCGACTAAATGTATATTTAAATATTTTCAAGGCAGTGATCATTTTTTGAGGTTGACATAATTATGTTATCAATATGTTTGGTCCAGTTGCCTAGACTACTAAAAACTTACGCCAAGATATTTATGGAACCCAACAAAAGAAAGGATTTCATTTTTGAATTTTAGTTCAGAAAAAACCGGTTGTAGCTTACGCGAGAATAACACTGCATCAGTTTTGGTTAGATTGAAGTAAACTAACCACTGCCTTGACCAATCGTCAACCGTTTGTAAATCTGTGTTCAGAATATATTCAATTTCATAAGTATCATTAGATCAATACGCCAGTGAGCTATAATCAGCAAAGAGTCTCGTTGCACTCAGGAGGTCATCGCCTATATCGTTAATATACACATTAAATAATAACAGACCTAAAACAGATCCCTGTGGTACGCCAGACGCAACATAATGGCTACTTGATTCGGCAGTATTTAAAACAACTGTTTGAAGTATGTTCGCTAGGTAATCAGAGAACCAATCAATAAGAGAGCTACCAATGTCATTGCACTTTAATTTATGTATTAAACCTTTATGCCAAACCCGATCAAATGCGTTAGAGACATCGCAAAGACCACACACTTCATCCTTTTTATGAAGCGTAGTACATATACTATGGTACATATCTATGAGCTGAAATACTGTACAATTGTTGGGAAGAAAACCGGATTGATATTTGAAAATAAGATCATTTGAGTGTAGGTGGTTGTAGAGATGCTTAAAAATAATTCTTTCCATAACGTTCCCAACACAACTAAATAATGAAATAAGCCTGTAATTTGAAGGATCGGTGGTACATCCCTTTTTATACACTACCATTACTTTCACGGTTTTCCATAAAGATGGGAACACTTTTTTTTAGCAAGGGCCATGTTGAATAGAACAGAGAGTGGTTTAACTACGGATGCGACGGCTCCTTTGATTATATGGTGACTTATTTTATCCATGCAACATGCTTTGTGGGTTGGTAAAATGTTGGTTACATGAAAAAGGTTTTGTTCTATTATTAATATATTAGTTAGTTTGTTATTAGTTTTCAAGTGTATATCCAGTACATTGACATTGATGTCATCAACCTTCGCTGTAGCAGCAAACAAAGAATTAAGACATTCTGCTTTTTCTGAAAATGCTACATGTAACGATCCATTCGCATTAATGCTCCTTAATGGAGGTATTGAGGTTGAAAACTTTTCTTTGACAAAATGATGCACAAGTTTCCAATATTCTTTCAAGTGTACACAAACAGATTCAATATTTTACAAGTTACGAATACATTGTTCCTTTGCTCTTTTTTTCTGGTTTTTGACTTTGTTACATAATATTTTGTATTTCCCCAATGACTTGTATTATTACTATTAATAGTTATTCTTTTTATGTGGTCGCGCTTCCTGATTGTTCTGCGAATTGCGCTGTCATACCAACATATGTCCCTCATCCGAACGATTACTGTGCGAAATAGTATACACTCTTTAGCAAACTGAATATTCGATGAAGTAAATGCTGCAATGGCATCATTGACATCACCACAAGCTCCTAACTTAGTTGTCCAGTCGATTCCCATTATAAGATTATAAAATTTTTGGAAATCCACTTTACTATGAAGCCATATTTCTCTCTTATAACAGGTGGTATATTCATAATGCAGCCGAGTAATTAAGTATCATGCATTATGATCACTTACATTTGCATCAGCATAGATATTTCCAAAATGAAGAACATCTATGTTTGTTGATATAATAATATGATCTAACATAGTTGCAGAGCTATCTGTTACTCTGCTTGGCTCAGTTATCATATTTTGCATGTCATTAAGCATCATCACCTCTCTGAGACCCCTGAATTCAGCACTGAGTAGGTCCTTGTTCAAATTCCCCATAATTATAATATTATCACAGACACTGAAGCCCCACTCAGTGGTGATATTCAACGAGTCCAGAAGTGTGACGACGCAGATGGAGGATGGTAGATTGAAGTAATAGATATTTCACATGTTTTACACATTTATACATGTATCCCTATCCCTTCAAGGTTACGTATCAACAGATCGGTTCATGGTTTGAAAATCAAATTTTCTGAAATTTAGACCACGATTTGTTCGATCACACCTAATTGGTTTATGATAACCATCTAACTTAAGAACATCGTCAGTAATGTTATCATCTAGATGAGTCTCTGTAAGTGCAATTATGTAAAATCATCAAAATATGTAGCGACAAAATCTAATTTATGGTGAACAGATCTAATATTTAAATGTACAAAAGATAACATACTATCCATTAATGATGTAATTGAACTATTGTAGCTGTAGGAATAAGATGAATCTGAATCTGATACAGAATTTGGGCCTGGATTCAGCTCAGTGTCCCCGGATAATATAAGAAATTGAAACATCCATAATATACAAATGAACAAGTTTGTGAACACTAGATTTGCAAAAGTATTAAACCTTATATTAATTTTATCATATATGTTAATACTACTGACATGTAGCACAAACTCTGATAATTCAACATTGTAACATATGAACGGTACAAGAAGCCAACTGAACATTATTATAACCGAGTCTTTACCCAATGTAATAAGGAGATTGATGAATACAACATCATTACAGCTCAACCTTTTCTTACTCGGTACAATTCTAGCTCTGCTGAGGAAAATGCTTATCCTATGTAAAATATTAGAACAAGACATAACATAGAGTATAATTTAACGACAATGATAACACGAACTTTACCTCTTGATTGTACTCGAGGGAACACATTTCATAAAATGTAACATATACAATGCAACCTGCCACGGTCAAAAGTAGAAGAATGAAGAAATGCAGAGTAGGAATAATATAATGAAGGAAGAATGAATGCATATAAACTGAAAGAGAGGAAAAAACAAAATAATATATGAATGTATGAATGTTGATTGGTGATAATAATTCAAAATAAGCGGTCTGCAGTGAAAATCGTAAAGAATTCAAAAAAACCGATACAAAAAATTAAAAATTATATAAAAAAAACCCGAACAAACATAGATGAATGAGAGAGGAAGAGAGAGACAGAGACAGAGATAAAAGGGACATTCCAGGGCATGCACACAATGAGTAGAGAATGCACATGACTAAGTCACCATTGATTTAAAAAAAAAAAAAAAAGGCAAACACTTTTTGTGAACCCAGGCTTATATGATCCTGGTTTATTTTTTTTATTTCAGATATAACATTAAACAGGTGGGAGTGGAAATGCCCTCTCCCCAAATATTTATTTAAATGATTATCTCAGATGTATTACTGGTGCAAGCCCACATTTGTGCACCAATAAATTTGTTTTTATGTGATTGAATGAAGAATAAGACGAATTAGTATTTTAAGATATTTTTTTTACTAAGATAAAATAAACAAAAGTGCACATGTAGAACATACATAGCACCACATGACAATAACTAATTAAGTTTTATGTTACAAAGATAAAATAAAGAAAAGTGCACATATAGAACATTTATAGCACCACAGGACAATAACTAATTAAGTTTTATGTTACAAAGATAAAATAAAGAAATGTGCACATATAAAACATACATAGCACCACATGACAATAACTAATTAAGTTTTATGTTACAAAGATAAAATAAAGAAAAGTGCACATATAGAACATACATAGCACCACAGGACAATAACTAATTAAGGTTTATGTGACTAAGATAAAATAAAGAAAAGTGCACATATAGAATATACATAACACCACATGACAATAACTAATTAAGGTTTATGTTACTAAGATAAAATAAGAAAAGTGCACATATAGAATATACATAGCACAACATGACAATAACTAATTAAGGTTTATGTTACTAAGATAAAATAAAGAAAAGTGCACATATAAAACATACATAGCACCACATGACAATAACTAATTAAGTTTTATGTTACAAAGATAAAATAAAGAAAAGTGCACATATAGAACATACATAGCACCACAGGACAATAACTAATTAAGGTTTATGTGACTAAGATAAAATAAAGAAAAGTGCACATATAGAATATACATAGCACCACATGACAATAACTAATTAAGGTTTATGTTACTAAGATAAAATAAGAAAAGTGCACATATAGAATATACATAGCACAACATGACAATAACTAATTAAGGTTTATGTTACTAAGATAAAATACAGAAAAGAGCACATAGCACAACATGACAATAACTAATTAAGGTTTATGTTACTAAGATAAAATAAAGAAAAGTGCACATATAGAATATACATAGCACCACATGACAATAACTAATTAAGGTTTATGTTCGCATTTTGGGCATTTACACATTTGATTTTGACCACATGACTTCAAATAATTAATTCTAACTACTAAGAGTACCTATATTACTGTAATTATTTGGTAAAATTTTGGAAACTAACACAAAATAAAAAGGTTGCTCTAATTTCAATTGATTACATATTTCTACCTATTTACAATTACAATTACACTAATGCAATTAAGGTACTCCTAACAGTTAGAATTAATTACAGTGTATAGTTTCAGTTGTGCTCATTTGAAGTCATATGGCTAAAATACATGGAGTAAAGACCCAGACTGGAACATAAATCTTGAGTTGCCCTGATCCCCGAATCAATTCTTTTCCATGTACGTGGAGTTTGGATTTTGTTCTGTTAAATTTCCTTTCCCCGAAATCTAACTAATGAACTTTCCGGACATGGACGTACATACAAACCTATGTTCTGACAGATGGATAGGAACAGTCACTCTGTTCCAACACTCCTGATCTCTAAAACAAAATAATTTCAATGTTCTAGCCCGGCATTTCTTTGAGAATAAGTCGTCGTACTGACCCGTTATTTTATAATAATCAGGCCTATACATTTTTTTTAGCTTACTGCAGTTAATTTTAATTATAACCCATAGACATAATAAGCTGCAAACAAGAAATGACCACTACATTAGGATTAAATTTAACATATAAAATGACTAGGGCATGTGTAGCATTATGTACGTGATAGTCTACCATTTAACTTTTCTTTTTCCTACCATACTCTTTGAATCCCTATCAGTGATGAAGTCCGTGCAGTTTTCTGATGTACACACTATTAGGGTGCTGGAAAGTGGAATGTGTCCCTCCTAGAACTTTAAAAATATAGTATTTTGATTTTTGGGCGTTACGCAAATGTTGGGATGAGATCAAGTTCGATTTCCATTCACAGTCTGATGGCATCGATGTCTAACTTACTAGTCTGAAGCCATATATTTCATTCAAATCTTTACTGCAAAACGCATCTGAGTTTTGCTTGTTTCGTGTAGTTTAACGGCATATTTTGCACATGAAGTAAACTTTGCAAATTTGTGAATGTTTCTTTTATGTTTACTCCAAAAATTAAGCATACAGAGTTAACCTGACATATATGCCCTTTGATTTCTGTATGTACATGTGTATACTCATTTTAAATAACCTATGCCACAGATTCTGTACATGAATTACATACTGTAGTACTTGAATGGGAATGCTGCATACATACACACACACACATGCATTCACTGACTTCTCTGGAACCTTTCCTTCTTACTTCATTTACTTACTTACCTACCTACTTACCTGTAATTGCTTACTAACTTGCCTAGTATATTAGATTATTTACTCACAATCCACTAAAGTTAACTTTCACATTGTTTTTAAGCTTATCTATGTCTTCAGACTAGTTTTAAAATTGTGGATTGTCATGTTCTTCCTCACTTCTATATTTGACCACACACACACACACACACATTATTATACAAAACAACAACTCAAGACAAAAATATTGATGAAAGATTTTACACAATCTGATTAATATCCATCCTAAATGAATAAATACTGGGATGATATACAGATGAGTGTCATCAATTCCATTTTATTAATTGGTAATTAAATTATGTATATATCATATACTTCATTATAAGGTGTTCTGACTACAAAGTGGTATACTCAATCCACTGAAGTTAACTTTCACATTGCTTTTAAGCTTTTCTGTGTCTTCAGACTAGTTTTAAAATTGATTCCTGTGCATTGTGTCATGTTCTTCCTCACTTCTAAATTTGAACCCCCCCCACACACACACGATTATTATACAAAACAACAACTCAAGACAAAGATTTTACATAATCTGATTAATATCCATCCCAAATGAATAAATACTGGGATGATATAATGGATGAATGTCATCAATTCCCATTTTATTAATTGGTAATTAAATGATATATGTATCATTTACTGCATAATAAGCTGGTCTAATTATAATGCAGTAAACAAATGATATATATCATGTACTTCATTATAAGGTGGTCTCACTATAAAGTGGTATACTCATTGGCTGAATGAAAATTTAAAAATGACCTGCACAGGTTGAAGAATTTTGTTTGTATAGGATTGTAATTTGATTATTTAAACTGTATCATAGAATTATTTTGTATAGGATTGTAATGTGATTATTTAAACTGTATCATAGTATTTTTTTGTATAGGATTGTAATGTGATTATTTAAACTGTATCATAGTATTTTTCTTGTTTGTTATTGAATAAGAGAAAGAAGGCACAACCACATCATTGTATGTCCAATTTCATTCAATGTTCATAGTGCCACAATACAAGAAAATAACAAATTATGTTGTATCAGTGATGTCAAAAATTATGTTGTATAAGTGATGTCACAAATTATGTTGTATCAATGATGTCACAAATTATGTTGTATCAATTATACAAATTATGCTGTATTAATGATGTCACAAATTATGTTGTATAAGTGATATCACAAATTATGTTGTATCAATGATGTCACAAATTATGTTGTATCAATTATACAAATTATGCTGTATTAATGATGTCACAAATTATGTTGTATCAATGATGTCACAGAGAAAGACCACATTATTTTCAGATGTGCAGTAAGTATTGATTTTACAAATGTGGACATCCTTAAAACTATCGTAGCACAATATTAAATGATAAAAGACTGAGAAGATGTAATATTGGAACCATCATGTCATCTTGAGCTGTACAGTAATTATTGATTTTACAAATGTGGACATCCTTAAAACTATCATAGCACAGAATTAAATGATAAAAGACTGAGAAGATGTAAAATTGTAATGATTACTGTATACATGTATACTCGTGTAGAATCTGGGTCTAAATACAAACAACATAGACCCTGATATGCTGGCGCATAATGCGCCGGCAAATCAAGGTCTATATTGTTTGTTCTACTGACTAGTCCCTACAAACTGCATAGACACAGATCTGCTGGCGCATTATGTTATGGCAAATCTGGGTCTATGCAGTTTGCAGTTGGTATCACAAAACGCGAGTATATACGGTATGTCATTTCAAGCTGAAATGAAGGTAATGATGTGTGTGGATCATTTAAGTTTTTGTACATATATATTAGCACAGTCCACCCTCACTAAAACAATGTCCACTGGAATCAGAGATTATACCATAGTTACAGAGACAATTCTCTGTAGCCATATTGTAATTTAGTTACAGAGACAATTCCCTGTAGCCATATTGTAATTTAGTTACAGAGACAATTCCCAGTAGCCATATTGTAATTTAGTTACAGAGACAAAATGTTTAATTAGATGTAGTTAGTATAATATAATAAACCATGAGATCATTGGAAAACCTGGTGGTGTTCTTTCACAAGGTGCTGTGTCGGCAATATGCTTTGTGGTAAACTCCTTCTGCACCTCTTCTTTTTTCACATGTTTCATTCACCTGTAAAGGAAAATTAATAAAACTAGAAATGTCTTCATGGAACAAGGATGATGCACCACTGTGCATGAAATGACTTCAATGTTAACCTTTACCAAGATGTCATGGATGGACAGACAGACATATGGACAAGGGTAACATTATATACCCCTATCACTGTCATACTGGGGCATATATATCTAGACATTTGTTTCTTTTTGACATTCTTGAAACTGATAAATAAAATCTGCTTCTAGTGTCCATGTCTGTGATTTTGGACATGTTGTAGACTCCACAGTACCATTCATTAAGTGTGCTTTTTCTCTGGCTTAAATATTACTTTCTTAGGCCATGGAATTAAAATTCAAGTACTGGTAATGTAGATGTTTTGTGGCATGCATATCTCTGTTTAATTTGTCCACTATATCAAATGTGAGATCAAGCAGTAAAATTATATCACTTTCCATGGAAACTATTTTAAGCCAATTTTATAAAGAACAGTCACAAACAAAATTCCATTGACATCAAAAGTTGAACTCATATTGAGAAAGGTCTCAACAAGAAAGTTGAAAGTTGATGTAACTTGCTATAAAGGTCCAAGATTCAGACTGGTTATTTGAAAATTATATCTGAACTGACTATCGCATTATAAGAGTAACTGTGGAGATCAGTAATTGTCAGAAAAACACTGATACCAGTCTAGATCAATACTGGACCATTTGTTCTAGAAGAGGGATAACAACAAGTTTTCACTTTTGCTGATGAGGACACTAAATCTTAACTTGCTAATGAGACTATATCAAGTGAAAGAAACGTGAAACATGTCTCACAGGGAACCATATCATGTGGAAGAAAGGTTTAACAAGTCTCACAGGGAACCATGTCATGTAGAAGAAAGGTTAAACAAGTCTCACAGGGGACCATATCAAGTCTGAGAAAGGTGCAACATGTCTTATGGAATATCAGTACAAAGTACTTCTTGTTATAGTCATTGTTGACAAACAATTACAAATCTATTTTTAGAAATTGTTATCTGGGGTATAAAAACAATTAGTGCCATAACAGCAACACCATTAACAATATATTTGCAAGCTCTGACAACAGACAACTTGCAAACTGTGTCCTGGTTCAGATATAATTCCTGGTACAAGTAAAAATATATACTAGTACTTGATACTCTGTGACCATATTGTTCAATGTAGCTGGTAATGTTATACTCTGATGACCATATAATTCAATGTAGCTGGTAATGTTATACTCTGATGACCATATTGTTCTGTGTAGCTGGTAATGTTATATTCTGATGATCATATTGTTCCATGTAGCTGAAGCTGGTAATGTTATACTCTGATGACCATATTGTTCTATGTATCTGGTAATGTTATACACTGATGATTATATTGTTCTATGCAGCTGTTAATGTTACACTCTGATGACCATATTGTTCTTTGTATGTAGCTGGTAATGTTATGAGATGAAGCATTTTAATTACATATATGTCACCTTATCAATTATTTCATTCATATTTTGGTGTTACATTCTGTAGAAGATATAAGAAACAGGAAGCACATGCTTAAGCTGGTACATTAATACAAGATGACATGTAGAATTATATTATACTGCATTCCAGTGCTGTACACACAAGATAACAACCATTATACCTGGTGTGTTGTACATGCATAACAATGAAGTAAGCATGCAATTAGGTTTAGATTTGCATGAAACAATACGTAAAAGTTAGACCCTCATCCTACATGGGAACAAAATGGGATCACATGAACCTCATGCTACATGTATGGGAACAAAGTGATATTAATCACCTTAGTTTAAGCAAATATATGAACAAATTAATATTATAAAATGACAAAACATTTTACTTACTTAAATACAAATTATTAATATGCAATGTAAATTAAAGTAAATTTAGAATTTTAAAATGTCGATCTACAAACCTTTCTTGTTGTCTAGGTTTTGTACCTGAAGAAAATTGCCATTAAAACAAAAAAAGTCACAAATCAGCTTGTAAATGTAAATAGAAAACAAATACTATCCCACATAAAGTTTCTTCTTTTCTGTACTGATGACCATGTCATACGAAGACCAGTCATAAGACCAAACCAAATATGTGTTGTATAACATCAAGAACGATGTCATCTGTCATTAATGATGTCATATGTCATTAATGATGTCACTTGTCATTAATGAGGTCATCTGTCATTTATGATGTCACTTGTCATTAATGATGTCACTTGTCATTAATGATGTCATATCATTGTCAGTGTTTCTTGCCCTAGACTCAAAATAAGGATTATATAAAAATGATGTCAGAAGGAATGGTTAAGGTCATAAGATGGATGAATTCATGATATGGTTTATTCTGACCTGGTATGGAATGATATAAAAACAGTTGGAAATTACCAGTACCAGGCTACTAATCACTGCCATCTCACCTCTATCCACGTGGGTTGAAGTCTTGGGCTCAACCAATGTGGTTATGTGAGAAATCTAGCCAGTAGCTTCCCGTGGGTCGATGGTTCTTCCCGGGATTTTCCCGGGTACTTCCTCCCACCAGATATACTAGCCACCATGTGCTAAAAAATGGCGTTAAGCCCATAAAATCAAACCAAACCAAACCAGTACCAGACAAGGTGCTTAGTGGGTCACTAAGAAAAGTTGCGAGAGAAGTACAAGAATCTATTCATAATTTATACAAGCAGAGATCAGGTCCCTGTAAAAACAAAGCCTTCGAGTCTTTTTGTTAAATTGTTATATCAATTAAACACCCTCATATACTTTAAAAAACTGACCAGTTTTCTTTTGTTCAATAACAACTTAAAGAGTGGCTTTGGAACTAACAACAAATGTATGTATGTATGTATGTATGTATGTATGTATGTATGTATGTATGTATGTATGTATGTATGTATGTATGTATGTATGTATGTATGTATGTATGTATGTATGTATGTATGTATGTATGTATGTATGTATGTATGTATGTATGTATGTATGTAAGTATGTATGTATGTATGTATGTATGTATGTATGTATGTATGTATGTATGTATGTATGTATGTATGTGTGTGTGTATGTATGTATGTCTGTATGTATTTACATATGTATGTATTAAGACAAAAAGACCTAAATATATCATAATTTTTATTGAAATATAGAAATAAACACAGCAGTGCCTGTAGTTGACTACAACAGTGACAAAATAAAATACAGTTATGATAGTTACAATATTAGACAACTTACTAATATAAAAAGTCAAGATCTCCTTTCTTTGTTAAGTTGTAACTATGAAAAATATATCCCATTCACATTTTAGATAACTGCAAATCAAGCTGAATTCACTTACACCTTGTGTGAGTATCTCTGTCCATTTAAAAAACCACATGTATGACCAATACATATGGCACTGACACAGGGGTAAACATGGTGGTAATGGTCATCTAAATCCCATGTATAGCCAACACTGATGGCACTGGCACAGGGATAAACATGGTGATGATGGTTATCCAAATCCCATATATAACCAACACAAAGTGGGCTGACACAAAGGTAAACATGTTGGTAGTGGTAATCCAAATTCCTTGTACAACTAATACAAAGGACACTGACACAGGGGAAAACATAGAGGTAATGGTCATCCAAATTATGTTTTTTCTGTTTTTCGAATAACAAATGTAGATATTTTGGTCACTCGACTCATTATACAAAACGACACATGTCCCAGAAGAAACAACTCCAATGGCAAATTGGTTTTTATGCCAGTCAATAACACTGGATAAAACTGTGATTTAAATCAAGTATAGTCATTAAAAATAAACGGGAGCTAAGTGACTTTCCCAAAGCATAAACTTTATGCTGCTTTGTTATATTTATTTGAGTACTTTGTTTTATTTTTGCAAGAGCCTTGTTAAATTGCCACAAACAATTGGGAATGCATGTGAGAGAATCTGACATGGTGCCTTTATTCTCTGATGATTCCAACATTTTAACGGAAAGCTTGGGGTGCATAGTAACAATCTCAAATGGGATGGGGCTTTTACAATCATTTTAGATCTGTGCATTAACAAATCAGTTCAAGTAGTTAGAGTCAGTGAGGCTTAATTTGTATGGGTTACTTAATTTGTGCTGTAAAACTTTTGTGCAGATAAACTGTTTTGGTAGTGGCTGATTAGCTTGTGAGTCAACTCACCAAATCACAGGGTCAACATGAATATTTTTATGTACAAATTCAATTACCTATTTATTAGATGCTTTAAATCAATTAAAGACATACACATCATGTTGTACATCATCACTGAGATAAACACTAAAATATAATGTTATAATTTTAAAATTCAATTCTTAATCTTCACACAAATAAATTCAAAAGACCTCACCCAATGTAAATTGTCAATGAATGAATCCCATTCATGCTTAATTCTTTGTGACATCACATAACAGTGGTGATGTATGGAGATCTTATGTTGTCTTGCTGGTACATTTTTTATGGCAGTGGAAATGTTGGTACTTTTCCTCATTTGTCAGTATTAATTGTCTACATTTCTAAACATAACTTTTTTGAAAATATTCTTTTAATTTGAAATTGGGAATCTGCTCTTTTTGGTACAAAATCAACCCTTGATTGTACACAATATGTGTCTCTGCTCTTTCAAGTGGCACTTCTACTGGTTGCAATTTCATTTTTTTAAAAAAAGTAATATTACAACAGAGATGATCACTCAGTTAATAAACAATTTCCTTTTCACTATTTACATTGGCTGCTATACTACAGACATCAGCATTGTATTGAAGATTGCTTCTAAACTGTCAAATATTTGAATTTTGATTACTTAACCTTCAGTATTTCCATTAATTATACTGCATCTTAGTGTTACGGATGAAGAGTACCACATGGAAAATAGATGATACAAACCAAAAATACACAATTATTTTGCTAAAATATATAAGAGTATAATGGATGGATTCAATGTACTAGCTCATATCATATTTCTATAAAGTACTTAAAAATTTTATGGCCATATAGTTAGGCTTTCATCAAATGACATGTTAGACTTCTCTTGTCCATTAGTTCATTCATACATTATCATCAATTACATGTGGATCCCTGACTACCTCTCCCTTCTCCATATTTTAGTTAAACAAATATCAAAAATAATCACAGTTAGATATGATGGAATTATTGTACTTCACATGAACATCAATTACATATGGATCCCTGACTACCTAACCCTCCTTCACATTGAAGTTAAACAAATATCCCAATATAATCAGTCAGATTACACATGGGCCTTTCAGACTACCTCTCCCTCCTCCACATTTGAGGTCAATAAATATTATAAAATACTCACAGCCAGATGTGATGGAATGATCATACTTCAATTTTTATAAATTTCAGTCACATTTAAATATAAGTTTCAGGACAATATGTGATGTCGATGCTACACAATTAGGGATAATGGACAATTATTGAAAATTCTTCAAATGATTCCTGATATTTCTATCAAATACATTAGATCTTAAAACTATTTTTACTCTTAAGATAAATTTTTATTTCTTTTCTACAACACCAAATTTAATCTATGTAATGCTTCTTTACAAGTATTCCATCATTGTTACTTAACCATTACATAACTGTCACCTACTTATTTAAATAGTTATTGTATAGTAAACCATTGTTATAAAGAACCTTGCTAGTATGAATTCCTTGATATAAAAGTTAACCACATCTGACTACAGACAGCATTTATACATGAACAGAATGCTTCATTATAATAAATACCATGTTTTAATGAAAAATTTGTGTGGACCCAAAATTATTTATTATAGTGAGGGACTCTTGTTATTTTAAATGAATAATTTGTGTGGACTAAAATCATTTATTATAGTAAGAGATTATTGTATGTACCCAAAATAATTGCTTATAGTGAGGAATTCTTGTTATATTAATGAACAATTTGTGTGGACCCAAAATCATTTATTATAGTGAGGGACTATTGTTACATTATATAGGAAACCCAAATTATGTTTCTTGTAATAAAAGCTATTTTTAAAAGAGCATACTGTTTCACTGAAAATAATGCAGAATTCCAAGAATTTTTATTTTTGGAAAATAATTCTGTTAAATGTACCCAAGAAAGGTTATGGATAACTTATATTCTTAGATGTATTATATATGATAAAACAGCATTTATCAAATGAGAGAGAGAGAGAGAGAGAGAGAGAGAGAGAGAGAGAGAGAGAGAGAGAGAGAGACATGACTGGTTTAGAGACTTTGTTCCCAAACAATTTAGGTGAAGATAACATTGCTGCACTCTCTATGCTAAGAGTCTGATAAAGTTGTAATGAATAGACCCTAACTAATCTTCATCAGAAACAACTTGAAGTTCTGATGACTTTCTTTTTCCTTTTAGTTCTGCCATTTCTTCTTCAGGGTTTTCTTCATTCAGCTGATTCTTCTTCTTTTTTTTTCTTTTTCTTTGTAGGCTCCTCGAAGGCAATTTTCTCCTTTACAGTTGGCTGTTTTGTAGCTTGGAGAGGAGGCAGCCTGCTGACAGAGGCATGTCAGTTGCTAGGCCTCTTGTATTATCATAATTAGCAGACAGCCATCGAAAGTCTCGATCTTTAACATCACTGTTCTCTGGGGATCGAGGTTGTGGATGATGTTTTTGTTTATCTTCAAGTTCTCCACTTATGGGGGGGGGGGGGGGGGGCAAAGGTCGACGTTCATTTGGGTCAAAATTTCTTGTATTTTTACTAGTTGTTTCTGATTCAACTTTCTTTTGTGTTCCAGTATGAATTGCCGGGGGCCTGGGAATTAAGAATCCCTGTTTCAATGGGATATTACTAGTGCCTTAGTATACCGGAATTATGAATCCCTGTCTCAATGGCATATTAGTATAGTGCCTTAGTATACTGGAAATTAAGAATCCCTGTTGCAATGGCTAGTGACTTAGAATATGAAGAAAACCATGCATTTAAGAAAATGAATACTGACTATATCTTGTTATAGTCTGCTTCAAGCAAATTCAGTTTGTAAGAGAAAATGTAACAGATGTCATTATAATAGTATGAATGAACTTTCTACATGCAGTGGTACACAAGAGAACTAAAACTTGTCAATCCAGTGCATGAACAATTCATATTTAATAAAGAGCAAATGAAAATATAACAGTTATTAATCATACTGAATATCATATCTGATGCAAATAATCAAAAACTTCTGGTGCTGCAGTATATACTAATATATTAGTACATAATGGTGCTCTCTAATAGGTATACAGGCAAGTTTGCAGGTCATGTACTTGAGAGAGAGAGAGAGAGAGAGAGAGAGAGAGAGAGAATACAGGAAAATGAGTCCCTCAATATCCAACTGTTAACATTATTCTTATTTATCCATTTAATAGTGAATTAGACAATAACATAAAACCATGCTTTATGGTGAAATTAATAGTTTTGTTTTAGCCATGTTATATTATAATAATGTATATGTACTAAGTTTCCAAATGTAACAATGCTTAAAATAATATTAAGAGTTTGTCCAGTGCATTATGGAATATTTACAATTGATATGAGTATACTATTATTTAAATGTTCCATCTCCATTATGCAATATTTACAACTGACATCAGCACAGTTATTTAAATGTTCCTGGAATTACTATGTTCTATCACCATTATGTAATATTTACAATTAGCATGATCACACTATTATTAGACTGTTATGGTAATCACCATGTTCTATCTATATTATGCAATATTTACAACTAACATTAGCAGTCATTTAAATGTTCCGGTAATTACTATGTTCTATCACCATTATGTAATATTTACAACTGATAAGAGCACACTATTATTAGACTGTTAATGTAATCACCTTGTTCTATCTATATTATGCAATATTTAAAACTGACATCAGCAGTTATTTAAATGTTCCTGTAATTACCATGTTCTATCACAATTATGCAATATTTACAATTAACATGAGCACTATATTATTTAAATGTTCCTGTAATTACCATGTTCAATCTTCAATATGTAATATTTACAACTGACATGAGCACTTATAAATATTTCTGTAATTATCATGTTCTATCACCATCACATAATATTTTAATATACACAGAAGGTAGTTGACTCATTCTACCATGCCTCTGATACAGAATATGAAATTCTACAGAAGTGTGTTAGTTTGGATCTCAATGAAAAGTTTGATATTCATGTAGGCATGCAGTATATTATTCTGTTATTGTCTTCTTCCAATGGAACTGTTCTCTATAGTGTTGTCTGCTAGGGTATGGTGCCAGAGCCTAGTGCAAGTGTTCTCTCAAGGGAACTGTTCTCCTATAGTGTTGTCTGGTGGGGTTATTTGCCTGAACCAAAAGTGAAGATACTATACCACACCAGATAACACCATAGGAGGACAGTCTTCAAAGTAGAAGCCAATAACAGATTCAGTACATCACATAATATAACGCTACATACTATAACTCTGCATGTGGGAATAGCACCTGTTAGATGAGTTATAATTTCCCCCCAGTTAAATATAGAAACCTGTATTTTTATTTAATTTTTAAATTTCAACATTGATTAATGAGTGTGTTTTTACCAGAGAATTTTGCTTGTACATTCTCCTTTTCATGTACAAAATCTTCATATTTCTGATATATGGCTCTATTTAGAATTAAATAAGATAGCAGATTCTTGTGACATCAAAAAGCAGTATGTTAGTTTAAATAAAATAGGAGACATTTGTGACATTAGAGAGAGGAAAATCAATGTATAAGTTGATTTCAATTGATGTTATATCTATTGTTTAATGAAATAAAGATATTTACCCCCAAAATACTGTTGAAGTTATTATTTTGAGATCAGCTATGAAAAAACCAGACATGACATCTTTGTATGAAGATATGAGACTAAGAAAGTGACTATTACAGATTAGATTGCTATCTAATAAGCATTAGGAATACATCCCTTTGTATGAAGACATGGACCTTATGTAATGACTGTCACATATGAACTTTCTATCTAAAACGTAGCAGGAATACACCCCTTTGGATGAAGATGTGAACCTAAGGAAGTGACTGTTACACATGAACTTTCTATCTAAAACGTAGCAGGAATACACCCCTTTGTATGAAGATGTGAATCTAAGGAAGTGACTGTTACACATGAACTTTCTATCTAAAACGTAGCAGGAATACACCCCTTTGTATGAAGATGTGAATCTAAGGAAGTGACTGTTACACATGAACTTTCTATCTAAAACGTAGCAGGAATACACCCCTTTGTATGAAGATGTGAATCTAGGGAAGTGACTGTTACACATGAACTTTCTATCTATCTAAAACGCAGCAGGAATATGTAGTTGTTTTTTTGTTTTTTTTGGGGGGTAGGGAGTAAAACTAATTTTAATTATATAATACCTATCTGTTGCTATTGCTTAGCTAATCTATTTCTGTGACGGAAAATACCCGACCGTATGATGAGATTTTTTCATCCTCACATAGGGTTGACTATAAAGTTCTAGTGAATAAAACTCCCTGTGTGAACCCCACAATATGCACACATGTAACCCACAATTCCTCATTCTTGTTCAGGATATAGCCTTACAAGTGGGACATCAGTGCGGGGAGGGAGGTGGAGGGAATCAGGCAATAGCAACAGGTAAGTATTTGTTTTACCCCCCAAAAACTGCATTTTAATATCAGTAATTGCTGACTCTGTTGCTATTGCTTACTGACTTTGCGTTTGGTGGGAGGCTGATGATCTCACAACTACTTAAGGAAAATAACAAGGAATACTCACCCACACTGCAGAGGCATTGTGAATTGCTGGATGGTATCCGCATGGGCTACTTTTTGAGCTACGACTAGTGGACCCAAAGAAAATATGCCTTCACTTTGGTGAGCCAATGAGTGAAGGTAAAAGAAGGAGAAGCCGTGTGAGATCGTCAAAATGCGGCATTCATCACATCCTCCAGAGACGAATGGGTTAAACAGGCCCATGAGGTAGCAATGGCTCGAACCTCATGAGCTTTAATTTTCATGAAAGAAATATCCCTCTAGGTAAGGGACTGGTAAACTCTCTTAATAGTTTTGGTAATCCACCTCAAAACAGTGGAAGCTAAAATATCAGCTGAACCCTTAAGGGGGAGTAAATACACTTTCTGCCCTTCCTTCTCCCTTCAGAAGCTGCTAAAGAAAAATGTAGAGCTCTAACTGGACATAAAAGTCTATCCTGATCATATCAAGCACATGTATGACTGAGACTGGGGATCTCAATCGGAAGTGGAGCGACCGATGGAAGCTGTTTTGTTTGTTAAAAAACCTGGTTGGCAAAGGAGAGAAATTGACTCATAATTCCCATTGAATCTCAAACAGCCTGGACAGAGCATGAAGCTCGCTCCTTTGTCTCGCGAACTCGAAGGGTAATCCATTCTGAGGTTGCCCAACAAAGGAGGTTCCTTGTCTTCTGAGGTAAGACACTACCGACAAGTTGTCGGAGAAGACCATCACGCAGTGACCCCTTATGTTGTCAATGCACCCGTGAAGGGATAAGAACAATGCCCTCATTTACAAATTGTTTATATGGGGGGTAGATTCTTCCCGGGACCATGAACCCTGAAGAATGAGACCTTCCAGATCCCCCACCCTGAATCTGACGCGTCTGCGAATAGATAGGATTGGGGATCGGGTGTGTATAGGGACTCCGGCAAGAAACCGGTCCTGATTGATCCACCAAGAAAAATGATGATGGAAGACCTGACCCAGAGAAATCTGAACAGTCAGAGGGTCCCTGTGCGGTTTCCAGTTTGCCAGAAGGATAAACTGGAGAGGACGCAAGTGTAGTCTGCCTAGGGGGACCAAGTCCGATGCAGAGTTCAAGGTCCCCATCAGTTAAAGAAAATGACGAGCCGACAACGTGGTCTTGCCTTGCAGCATCTCCAACAGGAACAGGATCTTGTCTACTCTGTTCCGAGGGACACGGACTAATCCCCTGATCGCAAGGAAATTCATCCCCACGCAGACGAAATCTTGAGATGGAGAAAGCTATGACTTCTCTAGGTAGGGTAAGAGACCCAGTCTGGTCGCTAGAGACCAACAGCGAGACAGGTTGATTCTGAGGGACTCTACCCAGCCATTGTGGATCAACCAATCATCAAAATATTGGAGAATTGGGATACCCAGTGACCTTAAGAGGGCTGCAACTACTCCCATGGCCCTGGTAAATGCTCTGGGTGCGGAGGCTAGACCGAACGGCAGAGAGCGAAATTGGAAGATCTCTCCGTCCAAGCAAAACCTGAGGAGGAAAGATAAGGATGTGAAGATACGCATCCTGAAGATCGATGAAGAAATCCAAGTGGCTGGGCCTTATGGCATTCCTGACTGAAGCTGCTGTTTCCATCTTGAAGGGTTCCTCCTGCAGAAATCTGTTTAGGGAGGAAAGATCGATAATTAGATGAAACTTTCCCCCTTTCTTGGTTACCAGGAAAATTCGGGAGTAGAAAGCCGGAGAATGGTTGTTGAACACCCTCTCCACTGTACCCTTCTGAAAAAAGGAGTTTACCTCTTCCTTTAACCGCACCAGATTTGACTGGTAGAAGAACATGGGGGTCCTTACTAGAGGAGGAATATCTCGAAACCAAAGACGGTATCCTCCTTTTATGATAGAGATAACCCTGCCATCGACCGTGATGCAGGACCCAGCCTCTGAAAAAAGGTTTAGTCTGGTACCTACAGGAACCCATGGAAGAGGGACGCTATGCAGGAGAGGGATCGAGTCCCTAGGGCCGACCCCCCTTTTCCTTAGGAAAGGGGTAAGGTCTTGTAAACCTGCGGCATGTCCTTCTTGGCCCCGACTGACTAAGGGGAGGTCTGAACTGGGGTTGTTGCTTAGACTAGGGCTGAAAGGCTTTAAAAAAAATTGGGTGAAGGACCCTGTGGCCGTTCAGGATGACTTCGCTTCCCGACCGGTTTTGATGGGCAAGGTGTGGATGCGAGAGAACGATATTTCTGGTCCCTCAAATCTTGAGAAGCCACAGAGGGAATGAGCCCTCCAAAAATAGTCTCTGCCACCAGGGGAGCAGCCCTCAAAAGGTTCTAAATGTGTAACCAGTAATACATTGGATGTGTCAAAAGCAACATCCCTGCGGAGGTGGAGAAGCTCAGCCGATAAAGCCATGGACAAGGATAACGCATGCCTTGATGTTTTTGACACTGCTTCCAACAAACGATGAAGAGCAAGTGGCGACAGAGATTCCTCCCTCAGCAGGTTGTAGGAGGCTGCCAAAAAGAGACCAGCATGTGCATCTACGGTTACTAGTGACCTAGCTTTTTGCTCTAAGGCCTCCAGTGTTTTAACTGGAAGACGAGCCCAATTCCCTGTGGAAATACCCACTTGTGGTGCTGCAGCACCTAAAGTGGTAGGTTTAAGGGGCCAGGAAGAGGTATAAACCCGATAACTAGCAGAAGAGACCAAGGGTCTCAATGTAGAAGGGGGGACTGACCACCCTCTACGTTGCCTAGGAAACTCCTGGCCCTTACAAAACCTTTGGGAAAGCTCCTTTACCATAACTGTATGAGGAAGCAACAAGAGATCTGGACATTAGGCAGATCCAGAGAGTTTCTCCAAGCTGGAAAGATCTTAGTGTCCTCAGAGACTGTGGGTATGGGGCACAGATCATTGGGCAATAGACAGTAAACCTCATTAACCACTCTGTCAAGTAACCAGATCTCTTCCCCCCTCTGCCGCCTTAACCGACGGTTCGGGAGACCCGAAGGAAGGGGGTGCCACCTCTGTCGGTTCTGTATCAAACTCGTGAGAATCCACGAGGACGGAAATGATATCCTCATCCTGCACCTGAACCTGGGCAGCAGGACTATGTGACCCAGTGTATCTCTGTTTTTTAGGCTGGGGAGACTTGGGAGTAAGAGGGCCCTCGACCTGTGACTCCTCACGTGGAACCAGGGGACTGTCCTTAGTGTCAGACAAGGCAGAAGTGTGAGAGCGACTCTCAACCCTCCTGGGGAGAGTGGAAGAGGGTCTGTCCCCTTCCTTCCTTCTATGGACAACGGCATCGATCTTTCTGCCATGGGGCAAATCCAGTGGAAGACCCCACATCCTGTAAGGGTTTAAAGGAATCATAGGGAAGGGGGGATGACCATCTGATTCCCTTCCCTAGTCCAATGTCGGTACGACGAATCCAAATCCCAAGAGGGATTGAACGGTAGTCTGGAGAGAGGGTTAATCATGACCCGGTCCCTCTCCCCAGACTGATGGGTCTCGAAAGACCGGTAATGACTGGTATTCATAGCCCGGTGCCCCTCTCCCGGTGCACGGTGACTGGGTACACCGGTCAATGACCAATCAGGCGACTCTGATCTGTACGAAGATCCTCTCCCAGATCTTACAGACTTAGATCGAGGCTCAGCCCTTTAAAGGTGGCACGATCCTGTCGCCGACAACGGGCCACGGGGACTGAAAGGGGGCATGATTCACTTTCCGCCCACACCAAACTGTGTGGCAGTAGAGGGTGCTGCTCCTCCCTCGTGGGAGGCTTGACTCACTCTCTGTCCTACATGAAAAAAGAAGGTGCTGCTCCTCTCTCACAGGAGGGCGTGACTCACTCTCTGTCCTAGCAGAATAGAGTGGGTGCTGCTTCTCCCTTTTCGGGAGGGGACGACTCGCTCTCTGCCCTATGGAATCGAGGACGGTGCGGCTCCTTCATCACGGGAGGGAGCAACTCACTCCCGACCCGCCTACTAATCTCTCTCTGAGACCCGAGGGACTCAGAGAAGGAAACACCCAAAAATTCAGAGGAAGAAGAAGAGACCTCCTTACATCCCTTATAGTTTCTTCTACATTTGGCGAGGTCCCAAACCTCGTCAGATCATAGATAGCAAACAAGACAACCGTCTGTCCTCTTGCAGTTAGTGGAAGAAAGGCAGGTGGGGTGGGTGTCACAGGGGGCTTTCCTGTGGCCACACCTCCCAACCCCGTTTTTAAATTGCTGTAAAAAAAAAGAATTTCTGAAAACAAGATAATGGTTGAAACTGCTTTCGAAACGAACCTTAGCAGGAACTCACCTTGTAGGTAGCTAAACCAATCTAGTTTTAATACAAAAAGACAGTAATAGTACATGTACTGAGGATTTTTTTCTTTTAATTTATATATATATATATATATATATATATATATATATATATATATATATATATATGTACAAGAATAAAACAAGATTACATAAACCAGACTTATCAAGTACTGGATACGAATAATAAGCAAAAAACCAGCTTGGTAAGAATGCTTATTAATATTATAACAAAAAGGAATAAATTCCTATACTAAATTATTTAAAACTGAACCAAAGTTCAAATATAAAACACACATAAGAAGAAAAGACTGCTGTGCGACCTGCTTTCCTGAGCTAAAATAGCCAACCAATCAGGTTGATGGGAAATTAAATTCTGATGCTTTCGTAAGTTAAATACAAACAAAAGGAAACCAACTGGCCAGCAGCAGCGATAGGGGAAAAGAATGTACCTACCAGAGGTTAAAAATACAATACCGAATTCTCAAAAGGCAATAATTAATCCCCCAACAAAAGGCAATAATTAATCCCCCAACAAAACAATTCGTCAAGGGGAAATAACCTACTAACCAAGATTATGAAAAGGACATTTTCTTGGTACCAAAATTGCCAAAACTCTCAAGAGAGTTGATATTTTCAAACAAGGAAAATAATGATCAAGGGTAAATACCACCTGTAATATACGATAAATGTAAGGAAAAAGCACAAATCGCTACGTCGACTTGATACTGAAGGCAATTTCTTTAAGTGATAATTCTAACTGTCTTCATCAAAATGATCACCGGAAAAAGAATGAGGAATTGTGGGTTGCATGTGTGCATACTGTGGGGTTCACACAGGGAGTTCTATTTACTATAACTTTCTAGTCAAACCTATGGGGAATGAATTCTCATCATAAGGTCGGATATTTTCCGTCATGGAAATAGATTAGCTCAGCAATAGCAACAGAGTAAGCTATTACTGATATTAAAACACCTCTTTGTATGAAGATATGAACCTAAGGAAGTGACTGTTACTAATGAATTTGCTATCTAATAAGCAATAGGAATACAGCCCTTTGTATATGAAGATATGTGACTAAGGAAGTGACTGTTACAGATGAACGTGATGACTGAGATTTGACAACAAAAATATTCTATGAGAATTGTGTAAATTCTGTGAGATCTGGCACATCCATCATAAAGCTTTACCCAACAGTTTGAATAAGAAATGCAACCCCAGACTTGGAAATATTATTCAAAACTTACAAATGCTACATTAGGCATTGAAATATTACTCAAAATTGACAAATGCAGCTTTTTATTGGTGGTGAAATATTACTCAAAACTGACAAATGCAGTCATTTTATTGGTGAGAATATTTTTGGAGAAAATTGGGAGTTGAATAAAATTTATTCCATTCAAACATGAAAACTTTTATGAAAATACTTCCAAGGTATGATCTTTCAGTTCAATATATCACCTGGGAAAAATTTTCTAAGGACAAAACATATACTATTCTGTGATAAATACAACTCAGACAGTGAGACCATGAAATGGTCCTAAAATACAGTGAGGTTTTTCCTTATGCTGTGGGATATTACAAGTATGCAGACAAATCTTGTGATACTGGAACATCAATACAAACAATTACAATAAGACCTTCCCATGCTCAGGGAAACAGCTATTAATTACAGTATCTGCAAAGAGGTATACTCTATCTTCAGCTAAAAAGAAGCATGCATACAATTTTCATTTGAGCAGATCATTAGAACTTTGAAGTCAAAAGGTATGCCCCCTGTTTCTGGTTATTACAGCAAGTTTCAACTTCTTAGGACTCCATCCAAATTTCTTTGTTATAAGACATTTTTGTAAACTGTCCATTTTTTTGGTGGAAATAAATTCACCCAAAACCAATAAGTTTAAGTGGGTCTTATATAGTTCACCTGGCATATATAAGAACATGTCCTTGATATGACCAGATGTTGCTAATAATCCAATTCATCCAAGATTTTCATGATATATGCTTATATACTTTTAACCATAACATTTTAGTGAATTTAGAGAGCAAACTTGTCACAAACATTGTATGGTCACAAAAATTATGTGATGAATACTTGTGCATGATACAAACTTTGATATCTATCCTGCAGAACAGGTTATTAATAACTACCATTTCATAAGTGCAATGTTATATTAAGGATGTATTATCAATGACTGAACAGATGTACTTATGAATGGTTACTTAAAGAAAAGTTAATTTTTTGTTAATTGTTCTGTCTATAAATGTTTCAAAGATTAAAACAAATTTCTTGATGCTAAAATTATTTTATTTCTAGGATTAAGTCTGACCAAATTCTGGTTACAAATTCAGCCTCTAGAGTAGTGACAAACTTGGCCAATCAGAGGCCAGAATGCCTCATTAATAAGAGCAGATGTTGCCCATAATGAATTTCATTCCAGTACTTTATCAAAGCATATATAGCTGGTTTGATCAAATCTGAGCAGAATAATGCATCTAGTGTGGGTAATAAGTTAAGCCTATCAGATGTGATAATGCTTTTACTAATATGTTCAAATGTTGATCACTATTGAACTCATCTCGGATTCTGATGATAGTTTATATATATAGTTTAATCAAAATCTGATAAGAAATCAAATAATTTGAGTGGTATAAAGAAAGTGTTGACAAACAAGTATTGGATGACGGTTGATGCAAGACAAATGTAAAACAATTCCATAAGTACACTTGGCCTTTCATGAGGTAAACTAAGAACACTGTGTGGGACATGTAAGCAATTCAAAGAAGTGAATATACATTTTAACAAAGCAACTATTATGCCATGATTTGTACTGCCATGTAGAGTTTTTCTTAAAGGAATTTTAAAGACTATTAAAAGTTTTCATTTAGTATTTTGTTGTATGGAAATAGAACCGTCTCCATGTAAAACTTTGTTAACTACCACAGTGTTGTGTGTCATTTCATCCACCCATTTATTATCCCATTTTATTTTATTTATTAATTTTTTATAATACATAAATAATAAAAGCTCAGAATTTAAAACTGATTTATTTTATTCAGTTTTAATGTTTTGTAATCCCTTAGATAAATTCAAAGAGTTTTCAAGGCAACCCTCTCAGATTACAAAATTATTAAGATTGTACAAACCATATTTAAATATGCTACTATGAAAACTCCACATCTATCATATAACTATCTGATTGATTTGTATTAAAAGACACTTCAAAATATACTTTAAAAAAACACAAGAGTCCCTCGAAGGGACTGATGCTCTACTGACTGAAAATAATTCCCAGGAATTCAAGATAATACCATTTCTTCCTTTTAATTGTGGATTCTTTAAACCATCTTTAGATATTCTTCAGCGATAACAGAATTTTCAAATTAGCTGCTGTGGTAGACATACTAGTATTGGATGTCAACTTGGCACTATTTTCATTTAGGACAAAAAAGGCATCATAAGAAGTCTTCTGTTGGAAATCCCATGTTGATATGATATTTGACATCAGATTGGCATCATTTCTATTTAGTACCAACTAGACATCATACAAAGTCTTTTACTGAAAGCACAATGTAGATATGACCAGCCATCTAAGAGAAGTAGTGATAATTAGATTTTCAAGATGGCCATTGTGGCAATCATATTAGAAGTAGGATTGGCACCATTTTCATTTATGACCAACTAGACATCATAAGAAGTCTTTCTTTGAAAACCCTATGCTGATATGACCATTCATTCAGGAGATATATTGACAAAAAGATTTTCAAGATGGCCACTGTGGCAGGCATACTGAATGTCTGAATGGCACCATTAGGACCAAGCAGACATTTAAAACAATTGTTTAGTAAAAAACTCATGTTGATATGATTATCCATTCAGCACGAGTAGTGATAACAATAATTGCAAGATAGCCACTCTTGTGGTCATAGTGGACATGATATACACACCATTTTTATTTTGGACCAACTATACATCTTAAGAAGTCTTCTGGTGACTATCCCATGGCAATATTACTTTTCATTCAGGAGGATAAGCAATAACAAGATTTTCAAGATAGTCAAACATGAATGCTTCAGAATCAACTATTCCCTTATTCACATCACAGAACTGAAAACAAAATTTACAATCAGCAGAGTTCTGTGCATTTTTAATAACTTCAAAATTATGCATGCACTTTAAAACACGACGTTCGTTAGTTGGATTGATTTTATCTATTTTACTATATCCTGATAAAAATTATTTTTCAAGAAAGGTGAAGCCATAATTAATATGCACATTCTCTTGCTTATAAGTGAAGTTATCCAAGTCAATCATTGGTAGATATGTGTAATTTCCAATCCATTAAAATACTGGCAAATTCCAGTCATGGTAGTTGTACATAATGCCCTATCGTTTAAAATACTGGTAAATTCCAATAACTGGTAGATGTATGCAATTTCCCATTCATTAAAATACCGGTAAATTCAAGTAATGGTAGTTGTGCATAATGCCCAATCCATTAACTGATAATATACAGTCATGGTAGTTGTACACAATGCCCAATCCATTAAAATACCAGCAAATTCCAATCATTAGTAGATGTATGTAATTTCCAATCCATTAATATACCAGTAAATTGTAGTCATAGTAGTTACGTAACACCCAATCCATTCAAATTCTGGTAAATTCCAGTTATTGAAGTTGTATGTAATGCTCAATGCATTAAAATTGATCCATTACTTCAACTGTTACATTATGAATTATAGGTCAGATTGACATGAATACAATTATATCTTCTAACCTTATTATGTTATAACTTAAATTTGGATATTTAGAAGATGAACTGAAATATATTACTGTAATTCATGTAATTTGTCAAACTCTTTATTTTTTCTACATATTTGAGCCATACAAATCACATTTTTTTTATTACAAAAATTTGTTGTTTAGAAGTTTGTTTTATCATTGACATATCTACAAATTAAGTTTAAACTATGATGATCAATGTGTTTTAGTTTAAAAGTATATGTGCACATATTGTACAAAAAGGCATAATTAATAATAATGTTTACTGAAAATGTGTTATATGCTTCACTTATTTATTGCCTAACATTTTCTATGCTTATTTTGAGAATTTCTTTTAAACTTTTAAAGACTTAATGAAGTAGCTGGCTTCTTTTCAGTTATGTTCTGTTTGAATAATGATTTTTGAGTATAAATACATAAAACGTGTGTGAATTTGTTGTGACAGGAGTTCACATTTGCAATCTCAAGATTCTTGCTTTAAATACCATTGATTTCCTAAAAGTTTAATTATTTCTATATAGAAAGCATCCATTTTATCCCACCCTTTTTCCAGGGCTAACTATTCAGGCAATGACCACTTTTTACTAATCAATGTATTTATGTTGAATTTGTTTCTTGGACATGTGCTGCTTGGTATATATTTTGTTTCTTTCTTTGTTTCATTTTAATGATGTGCACCTGTGTTGACATAAATGGCACTGTATATGCAAGGTTCTACTCTTGTTTGTTTTGCAACACACCAGTGACACCCTTGTACTCACTCACTGAAGTGTCCAATCCTTGAATACCACTGAAACTTGGCATGATCATAGAGATGAGAGACAAAATGCTGCCAAATGAATATTTTTATGCAGGAAGTGTATGAGCACTTAGTGACAGAGGGTACTGGTAATTCTTCTTTGGTGGGAATTTCCAAACAACAAATCTCTCTAATACACAATTCAAAACTTTACATGATAGGTCACTAAAAATAAGTGGACCGGTAATTCCATAGGTCACCAAAAACATAATCTTTATCAGTACCTGTCATATCAACTCATTATAAGTAGATCTCTATGTTAAAGTGATTGCATTGCCTTTCTGCCTGAAATCAGTCCTTGGCATGCATGGTTATGAAAAATTCTCTTTTAGTGGCTTCTGCATTTCATAAGAAAATGGATTTTTAAAAATATGTTTAATTTAAAGATGTGAATGTTTGAAAATAAAGTTCCACCAAATATTGACTAAATAGATTTTAGACTTAATGAGGAAGACTTAAAAGGTCAAATTCAGTGTATATACAACTTATATTATCCGAGTCCTCTGGACTATACAAATTTCATTTTTTTAATGATATGGTGTGATTCATAGAATGATAGAGCTGACAGAACATGTTTTTCACATAGTATCGTACCCATGGCTGAATTGGGAATTTGTGTTTAATTTCAGCGTGCTAAATGTGTGACTTCATTGTTGACAAAAGGCATTAATTTACTGTGATCTGCTATTGCTCTAAAGGAGGTCAGCATGGTCCAGTTGTAGCATTGAATTGTCAAATAAACAACAGGTACAAAAGTGTATGTGGTTGAAGAGAATTGATATATTTAATCTGCAACTTTGTGATGAAACTGATACTTGATCACTTAAAAAAAATGATGTTAAATGATTTTCATTATATAGTTTCAATGAACTTAGTGATTTTTTTGACCTCATTTCAGTTATATAAAGAGCATTTTTTTAAATCTTCCTCTGATGAATGGTATGACTCCTCGTAAAGGAAAGCTGCAAAAACCGCTGTTTTCATTATGTTGCTAATATTTTATGAAGAGCAAGAATAGAAACATAATGCCCTAACTGGGCATAAAAGTCAATCTTGATCATTCATTAAAAGCTGCGAGACATAACATGTAGCTGTACACACAAGAATTATCATATATAGTATATACATTTAACACCCAAAAGGGGTATAACTCTGGAAATATTCATCAGAATGTGATGACAGAAAGACGTGTACATGCTGATCTCATGTCAAAAATGTCTGCCAAGTTTCAGGGCAATTCATTAAAATCTGTGAGACACACAATGTGGCCATATTAGACATCATATCAGATCACCACCATTTTTATTTATGACCAAACAGACATCATAAATCTTCTGGTGAAAATCACATGGCAATATAACTTTTCATTCAGAAGAAGTAGTGATAACATTTTCAAAATGGCCACTGTCGTGGCAATATGAGTCATCAGATCAGCACCATTTTCATTTAGGATCAACTACACGTCATAAGTCTTTTAGGGAAAATCCCAGAGTGATATGATCATCCATTCAGAAGGATTAGCCATAACAAGACTTTCAAGATGGCCACTGTGGTGCCCTTATTGGACATCACATTGGTCCCATTTTTATTTAGGACCAACTTTAAGACATCATAAGAAGTCTTCTGGTGAAAACCCTATGTCAAAATGACTTTCTGTCCAGGAGGAGTAGCAGTAACAATATTTTCAAGATGGCCACTGTGGTGGCCATATTGGACATAAGATTGGCACCATTTTCATTTAGGACCTACTAGGTATCATAAGAAGTCTTTTAGTGAAAACCCTGCCCATTTACATTTACATAATGTATTCATAAGAAAGTTGTTTCTAATGTATCAAGAATGATAAAATATATTTAAAATTTATTTATTTAACTGAAAGTAAACAAGCACAAATTTTAAGCAAAGACATAATTACATGTACTGTTTTTGCTTTATTCCAACTCAAAGTTGCTCTATATTTCACAGAATTATGTCCTCTTTGTGGAAAATATTCCCATATGTTCTCCCGCTTTATGCAACACTAAGTAACTACTCATTACACCAGACATCAGTTGATAGCCCTACCACTGGCTTTAGGTAATTAGACAAGAAACAGCTAACACTAATTGACATGCCAGGAAAGTCTTATTATTAAAAAATATAGGAGGTGTGGTGAAGAGACTAAAGTGTATTTTTTCCACCTTTCTTAATATCAACTATGCAAATATAGCTCAAATGCATATTTTATGAATTGTGTTGCTGAATCTAATTGTGTTCATATTCTCATGGATGCTTCAGAATAAAACCATTATCGTTATGTAAAAAAAAAAAAACAACCACAAGATATACCCACAAGATATACACAAGTATTTTCATTCATATACCAGTATGCCTGATAGTATTAAGCAAACCTACAAAGACCAGTGTCTTTGTACATTTTCTTAAAGACTTCAGAATTGCTGATTCGAGGTTAATCTGCATTTCCAAAAATTATGTTCATAATCTCATGGAGGCTTAAAAATAAAAACATTATCCTATGCTAAAATAACCACAACTAATAAATGTTAGAGGATGACAGAAAATATAGGAATATATTCATTCATATACCAGTATGTCTGATAGTGTTAAGCAAACCTACGAAGACCAGTGTATTCGTACATTTTCTTAATGACTTCAAAATTGTGCATGCATTTTGAATACCTAATAAAAACTCGAGTCAAGGTAGTTGTCTGTAATGATAGATCAATTATAAATGATGGAATTATTCATCTGTTGGATTATCAGTTATTTTACATCTAAAACTACAGTTGGATAAATCGAAGATAGACAGACAGATGTTAGTACAGTGGAAATTCACAATAATGGTATTCAAGAGAGCCATAAATGTGTACTGTAATATAGGTCACCTTATTGTGGGTGTATTATACATAGTACAGTGGTGCCTCATTATAACAATGTTCAAGAAAACCATAAAAGAATACCGTGATTTAAGTGATGTCACCTTATACTGAGGTACATTGGACATAATCCCTCACTATAATACTGCTCAAGGGACCTATAAACCTGTAACATGTTATAGGTGAGGTCACCTTATAGTAGGGTATATTATACAGTGATCCCTTACTATAACACTGCTCAGGGCAGCAAGACAAGTATATTGTGATATTGATGAGGTTGCCCTATAGTAGACACATTGTATGGAAAATAGTATAATGGGATTTATGACCATACCAGTGTTATATCGGGGACTATATCATACTGAGGTGCATTATATCGATGGGCTACTATATGTTGTTCCTCCGCAGATAGAACACCTAGGCAATTTTTGCACTTTTGTTAACATTCAACATTTTGATATGCTCATAATGTTTTTCAATAAATTTCTTTTTTTAAAATGAATGTGTTGACCTTTTCTTCTCAGACTTAAAATGCTGTGTGATTCAGAATCATGTAGGTGTGATAAATGTACTGCACTTTCCTTCTGAGAAAGTTACAGATGAATCCTTATATGTCTCGCTTCTAGGGTGCAATCTAATCTCTATATGTCTAACCTCTACACTGTAATCAAATTAGCTAATCCTTATGATATGATTCACCTCTACAGTGATTTAATAAACACCTGAGCATCTACATTATAAATATGAATATTACAGAAATACAGGATAACTAAGCCAACATTTCAACAATATAAATTTGAACACAAATCTTTTGAACATGCATTTTTGAAAAGAGAGGAACCAAATTGGTATATTATCCTTTCCACATTATTGCCACTAACAAGTAAGTTTTTTTTATGGGACATACAATTTTAATGAAATAGTACTTACCTGTTGCGACTGCGAAGCTTAACTTTTGTGGGATGAAAATTACCCTTGACCATATGATGAGAATTCATCCTCTCCTAGGGTGACTTCAATAAAGGTCTGAAGTCGACCTTATGTCACTGGATCATGTGCAGTAATCTTCATCCTTTTTCCAATGACATAGACTACTAGTGGGACATCAGTGTGAGGTGGGTGGAGGGAATCTGGCAATAGCAACAGGTAAGTATTATATCATTAAAATTAGTTTACCACCCTAGCCCAAATACATTTTGATATCAGTAATACATTATCTGTTGCTGTTGCTTAGATGAATTTGACACTTTGGTGGGAGGCTGATGAATCCCCAAAACTGGTACAAGAAAAACAAGGAAATACTCATCATTGCTGCAGAAATATCCATTACTGAATGATGGTATCTTCTAGGGTCACTTTTTATGCCATGACAATGGGCCTTAAAGAAAATATGCCTTCAATTTGGTGCGCCAAGGAACAAAGGTAGAAGGAGGAGAAGTTGGTGTGAGATTACCAAAACATAGCTTTAATCACAGCCTCCAATGAAGAATTAATTAGATTGTCCCAAGAGGTAGCACTGGCTCGGACAACATGGGCTTTAATCTTCATGAATGAAAGGTTCCTCTATGTAAGGAGCTGATAAGCTATTTTGATGGATAAGACAATCCACCTCGAAATAGGTGAAGCTGAAATGTCAGCTGAGCCCTTTAGAGGAAGGAAAATATGCTTCCTACCCTTACTTCTCCCTTTAGAGCTGACAAATAGAAACATAATGCCCTAACTGGGCATAAAAGTCAATCTTGATCATCCTCAACACATATATGACTGAGATTGGAATCCCTTTTTTGCTAAGAAACCTGGCTGGCAAAGGAGAGACACTGACAAGTAATTGCCATTGAACTGTAGATATCCTTGTTCTATAGATAGGGCATGAAGCTTGCTGCCTCTTCTCATGGACATCAAGGTCACAAAGGTGAGCAAGGAACCAGTCTTGAGGGTAAGGTTCTCGATGGAAGCTTAACCCATTTCATGGGGGTTGGGGGTTGACTTAAAGACCACAAGACACGTGAGAGATTCCATCTAGGCATTAGAGAGCAAGATACCGGTCTCTGCAGCTCAAAATACCTGATAATGTCAGCAATGTGAGTGTCCAAACTGATAGTGGGCTTGAGTGTGTTGGATAGATCTGCCCTATAACCCTTGATAGTAGACAATGAGTATGTCTTTTTTCGAATAGAAATAGAAGAAAATCGTCTAATTTGCTCAAAGAAGAACAGCTAGGATTAACACATTTCCTACTGCACCAACAACAACAGATTCTCCACTTGGCATCATAGACCTTGGATGTGGAGTGTCTCCTCTCCTGAACGATGCACCTGGCAACTTTGCTCGAAAATGTATCCTGTCAGATAGATCACCTGTGATGAGCCAAGCATGAAGGTGGAGAATCTGTGGGCTGTTGTGCAGGAGAAAGCCCTTCTGCTGCGACAGAAGGTCTCTCCTCTGGGATAATGTCCTAGGTTGGTCTACCAGGAAGTTAAGAAGATCACTGAGCCATGATCATTAAGACCACAGAGGGGCTATCGAAATGAACTAAGTAGTGGAGGTCCTGACTTTGGAAGCACTTGTGGACTCATCCTGAAGGTGTAAGCAAACCAACAATCCCACTTCTGGCTGAAGGTGTTCACTGCCCAGGCTCACTGGTCTGGGATTGGGGAAACATACAAGGGGAGCTTATTATTTAGCCCGGACCCCAGGTGGCAGCGTGGTCTAAGGTGCTCGCCTTTACAGATCACTGACATCTCACCTCTATCTGCATGGGTTTGAATCTTGGCTCAGCCAACGTGGGTACGTGAGAAAGCTTCCCAGTAGCTTCCTGTGGGTCAGAGGTTCTTCCTGGGGTTTTCCCGGGTTCTTCCTCCACCAAATGTACTTATCGCCATGTATAGCTTAGCATGTGCTGAAGAATAGCGTTAAAACCATAAAAACCAAAAAGAAAAAACTTGTTGTTTAGCCTCATTGCAAACAAGTCCACTAAAGGTCTCCTGCAAAGTCTGAACAGGGAATCTACTATGGATTGATGCAGAGACCATTCCGTGAGGACTACATTGCCTCTCCTGGACAGATTGTCCCCCAAAATGTTCTTGCCCTGAATATGATGAACGCAGAGGATAATCCCTTGTGAGGTTGCCTTCACACAGAGAAGGTGCATGTGTGCCTCCTTGTTGCTGGAGGTATGCAACAACCAGTGTGTTGTCAGAGAAGACCATCATGCAGTGACTTATTTTTTTGACGCAACCCTGTAGGGCTAAGAAGACTGCCCTCATTTCCAAATTGTTCATGTGAATGGTAGATTCTTCCCAGGGACCATGAGCTCTGAAGAACTAACCCTTCCAGCTCCAAACGAGCAATCATTTCTCTGCAGTGGATGATCCCACATCCCATAGAAACTGAGTCGGATTATAGGAAAGGGGGGATGCCGATCCTATTCCCTTCCCTAGTCTAGCATCTGAATGCTGACTACCAGTCCCTAGCTGGATCGAATGGTAGCTGGAAAGAAAGGAATTCTGATCCGATCCCTATCCCTGTACAGAGGGGGCTCCAACTACTGCTGACCTTGGCCTGGTGACTGGTGACCAAAGACCAGTCAATGATTGGTGAGGTGACTCTGATCCTTAGGAAGACCCTTCCTCAGTTATAGACTTGCATTGTTGCTCTCCCCTAACAGGGAGGCTCAAACCTGTCACCCCTAACAAAATTCGGGTTCTGAGAGGATGCTGTTCCTCCCTCACGGCAGGGAGAGACTCACTCTCAGCTGTCACCAAGCTGTGAGCAATTAGATGGTGCTGCTCTTCCCTCACTGGGGGTCGGGGTGGGTGGAGGTGCGCGACTCACTCTCTGCCCACTTTATTTCCTCCCTTGGGAGGAGAACTGGACCTAACACTTGCAGCCTCTGACTGAGTTGGATCAACTGTCAGGGGTCCATCTGCCTAATTTTGTTCTGAAGAACCTGATCCCATATTCTCCTGTGACACAGGTGTGTGCCCTTCTGCCTTGAAGAGCTAAGGATTATTATCTGAGACATGAATGACTCAGAAATGAAAAAATCATGAAAATTCTGATATATATATATATATATATATATATATATATATATATATATATATATATATATATATATATATATATATATATATGTTTGTCTGCTTTCAGTGAGGTCCCAGACCTTGTCTGGCCAGAGACAACAGTAAGGACAACCATCTGTTTTTCTACAATTGGTACATGCCAAGCAGGCGGGGCGGGTGTCCCAGGGGGCTTTCCTAAGGCCCTCCCCCCCTCTGCTTAGACATTGCTGAAAAGAAAACCTCTGAAAGAAGAACAATAATTTTGCATAAAAGAATTAAATATGTGAGAATTTGCATGTAACTAGATGACTATGCAAATTTAAAACAGCAATACTTTACCTAACCAGTTGTCTCTTATTAAAAATAATCAAAACAACAACAATACTTGTCGATTCAATCCCAATGATACCAAGTAATGAAGACGAAGAACAGCAAAAAAAAAAAAAAAAGAAAAGAGGAATACTATTCTTAGTGACTATAAGAACTGAACACGCAACTGAATATAATTGCTGGTGTGAGACCCACTTTCGCGAGTTAGAACCTCAGCAATATCAATTCCGTTTAATTAACTAGAGCCTAAATTGTACCACTGAAAATGTTTATGACTGGAAAAAGGATGAGAATTACTGTGTATGGACCAGTGATGTAAGGTTAATTACAGATCTTTCTGGAAGTCACCTAATGGGAGGATGAACTCCCATCAAACGGTTGAGGGTAAATTCTGTCCTGGAAAGGGTAAGTTAGGCAATAGTAATATCCTATGTGTTACTGATATTAAAATTTTCTATTTTTGCATCAATCAATATAAATTATTTATAGATATAAATATATAATAATAGATATACAATGTACATACAAACCATGACAGTTTTAACCTGTAACACATAAGGTGCCACTTGCCACTTGACTTTGTTTATTAGTAACATCCAATAAATACAATCTGGGCTGCAGTATTCTCCATGCCTAAATCCAGCCTTCAGTACACATGGCCATGAAAAAATATCGTTCAGCTAATAAATACTAGAGTCCACTACTAACATAACTTACATTTTTAGGAATGATAAGATTACATTAAAATTATGATTCCATTCAAAATTGATTTATCAAATTGCTTCAGTTTAGACTTAAAAATATTGGTGAAACTGACTCCTGACTTCCTCTCTCTAATACAATCAGTATGTGGGGTCTATTAAAAGTTATGACTAAGAAATTTATTGAGGGCATGGGGGTGGGGAAGGCTTAGAACATTAGCATTAAAACTGTTCATACTAGTTAGACATGCATATTGCTTGAACTTGCATCTTGATGTCTGTTACTCTTTTCCTCTTTTTCATAATATGTTCTCGAATAAATTATTACATCAGCAAAACACAACATCCATTGGCAACTGAAACATATGCAAGAAAATTCTTCAAAGCCTACACACTTTTATCCAGCTGAAGCAGTACAGAACAAAGCCAGCAAACACCACAAGATGTGCTGTCTTTATGGCAGGCGAAAGTGATTGGGATTTAGAATGGTATAAATAAGAATAGAGGTATTTTACTTTTTTCAACACACTAATTTTTTATTTTAAATAATGAACTTCAGATTAATAATATAACCAATAAAGCACATTACGCTTCAAATACGACTTCGCTTGATGTATTAAATTGATTAACTCACGTTAACAAAGTTAACATAGAACATAAATTTAACGATATAAAATATTAATATGCTAAAACTCGATTTTTCGCATACAAACCATTACACATTTTTATATCTACTCTTTAATGTATTGCATTGACAGTTTTATAAAAACAATACAGATCACATTGTAACATGAAATTTTTTCAGAATCAGCTAAATTGGACAGTGAGGATGGCATCACCTGGTTGTCGCATTTTAAAATTAATTTTGATAGACAAAATGCACCAGAACTTATAAAATTGGTATACAAATTCCTCATATATTTTTGGACGCAAAAACTGCTGTCTGAATGCAAAATATCTTAACCTGATGACCACAATAGAAAAGAAAGACCTGCAAAAAATTTCATTTATCTGCAAAATTTTTTAAATTCCACCACAGTTTGTCTGGAGATACATCAAGCAACAAAATACTTGATCGACGGTGAGCCAGAAGAACACAAAATTGTACATCAAATATTTTGGGAGCTTACCACTGCTGTTGTGTTAGCTGCTTACAAACATAAGTATAGCTATCGAGGAGGTACTTTTGAGTAGTGGATAACATTGCCAGCTGATGAAATGAATTACATGGCATGCAAAGAAAAACTTACAGGCTGGACATACTTCTTTCTTCATTATATCATTGGATTGGTTGATGAAAGTATTCAAAGGCTAAATCAAAGTATCAAGTCTCATGTAATCTATATTTTAGGTGCACAGATGCAACAGAAAACATTTATCACACAATGACACTGTTTTGACAGTATCAGACAGTGTTAAAAGTTATGAGGATAGATGGTCTAATGCTAATGCAGATATTAATTTGGGAGAGCAGGGATGCGAAACAGATGAAAACACGATGGTAAAATACATACAATACATAGCATACTCAAAGGTGAAAATGGACCATTAGATGCTCAAAAAATGCGTGGCAAATAAAATGTGTACTGGTTGCTTTTTTGTTGATGCATTTGAGTTGTTACAATAGTTGCGATTACAGGACTAGAGTTTTGCTATGTAATGAAACTTTATAGTGAATATATATTAAATAACAATATTCAAGAGCTCCTCAATGATGAAATTATCAATCTTGAATCACTCTTCTTTTCACTTTCAGATTGTTTTCGCTGGTTATCATGAATCTAGTGTTTGTTCAGTAGAAACTATTTCTGTGTTGATCAGGGTCAGACAAATCAAAAGAGGAACATTGTATAACGTGATCTATGTCTAGTTAATCTTTATTCACACCTTTGGATGTTTGTAAAGTTTAGACATATGTAATACAAGTCAATAGATGGTACATTTAGTATCTTCAATGTCGTGTATGATTTGATGTTTTGCATCAATGTTTATAAGCTTCTACATCTTAAAATGCTAATTAATCTAAAGTTTTGATCATGATGGTACCTTCGCTTGCGTATATACTTATTTTTTCTTTTTCCATATTTATACTCTACTCATTATGACAGGGGTTACAGATAGTGCTAGCTATGTAAAAATTAGTAAATAAATTGTTCAACTTCAACACGCAAGGGACATATCTTGAGTACATTTCTTTATTTACACAATAATATTTAAATTATTTTTTAATACTGTAAGTCGTATAGCCATTAGCCTCTGTTCCAATTTTTTTTTTGATATTTATTTAACTTTAGAGATTTCCTAATCAAATAAATGGATGCTGAACAAGACAAAAAGCAAGATGAAAACAAGGATTGCAAAGAATATGAAGAGGTTTCTTCATAAAAGCCGAAAGATCCACGTAGTGCAAGGCGGCTTGGAAAACATTCAAATTAATGTCAAAAAATCAACAACCATACGTTTCAACAAAGAACATGAGTCTTTAAATTAAAATAAAAATGCTTTAAAAGTAAACTAACTCAGACAGTACGATCTTTTACTTGATTGGTGGTGGTGTAACTGTTTTGCGCATCTTGTTCATTTAGTAATAAAGTAAATGTTCTTCTTTGCTGAGTCTTAAACACACAGTGGTCAAAGAAGTTAACAATGAACAATCAACCAAAGCACAACAGCGGACACAGTGCGTTATCGCCTGCAGCGAGGTGTCATTGAGGCACAACAACTTGTACGAAGTAGAACAAGAAGATAAACCCATGTCAATATCTTACAAACCTATACCGGAAATACTTTAACAAAACTTTAATCTGCTAGCTCACCGGATAACGTTTTCAGGTAATAAATAAAATAAATAATAAGAGTTCGACTTGAACAAAAAGAAAACATTCACTATGTTGACCATGCAGCACATACAAATTCGCAAACTTTTATAGCTACATAAATAACAAGATGTCGAGCGAAAAAAAAATTAAAACAATTTAACACACACCATTAGAATCTGCACTTTCTGTTGCTGTACAGCATGGTTTTACAAAAACTGTTGTGGTTTACAAGTTCTCCATCCCAAATGGATATAGAAGAATTTGTAAAGCTCGTTATTCCGGATAGGAAGTGGTCAATATCATTTCCGTGTTCAATTCAGTTTAGAATCCCTCTCGGTTTTTCTTTACTTCAGTTGTAATGTATCTGTAACAGTTATAAACACTTTGCCCCAAAATAAGTTAAAGCTTCTCTCGTTTGTTTGATCCGTTTGTCTATTTAATTTACTACCTATTTACGACACCGATAATATTGAACAATTCTCGATCAACAAACTCTTTTTTGTTTGTTTAAGATTGGTCAATCCCAGCGTGCAACTTGTTGTAATATTCGATGAATGTAACCTTATTTATTGCTTTGATCTTATCACTCAACTGTGCAAGATATAGATTGTAAGTTATCTTCATAGATAACTTTCAATAGTGCTTTCATTCACATTCAGTGTTTTTTTTTTATTGTATCACTCCTGAAAGAGTAAGGGAACTTAACATGCACAGTCGTTTGCTATGCCAAAAATGCTGTGCTAAAGCATACGCAGTTTGTGTTTTACTAATGTCAACATAGTATAAAAATTTCGATTTCAAGGTAGGTCGCTAGTCCCATGAATGTACTTCATTTTTCATTATGACTTTAGTCAATACGCATGACCATATTTTTCGATTTTTATAGAGAATGATAGCAGACTAACTCAAACCCTATATCAATCGTAGATTGAATGAGTTACTGGTGCATTTCTGAAATATGAAAATAGGTCATTAATTTGACTAGCAGCTGTGTCGGGACTGCTTACGATTATACTACTGCCAGCTGATGTAGCATACATTTTCAAGTTACCTCCATTAGACTGATGACTTACTAAACAGATCTTGTTCGTGGGCATGTATATCAAGCGCGGAAATAAATGAGAAAATTTATACCGTTAGATAATTATACAAATGAATTCTGATATTAATTAGGTCCTTGAAAACCAAACAGTACACCTTGAAATGGCTTAATATCATGACATGACTGCAATATAAGATTGCACAAAATCAATATGAATTTGAGAGTTTGAGTTTGGTTGGCTAACAGCATTTTTCAGCACATAATAGACTACACATGGCTGCCAGTTGGTCACGCCTGGACTCGAACTCAAGCGGACAGTGGTGAGATGTGTGATCTATATAGGCGAGGGCCTTAGACCACTCGGTCACTCGGGGTCTCTAGATAGCTTGGGGATTACTTCCATTTTACCGTAATCATGATCATTGTTGTCATAAGCGACATTATCGTCATGAAGTAAATAAATAAATAACAACATTAACAATTGCTACCACTACCGCTACTAGTAATACTTATTCTGCTACTACTGTGGAGAACGTCAACGACGACAACAACTCTGTTAATGATGGTGACCACAATGATGATGATGAATAGTTATATGATCTTCCAGCTGGTATATATATATATATATGTATAAGCATAAAACATAAAACACTGGAAGTATACGGTATCAGTTAAGTTCCGGTCTGAGTCGTGCTCGGTAAGTTAACTTTATACGTACCTAACATTTATCCGGGGGAACTGGGCATTGTAAATGATCTGTAAACCATTCAGTGAATACTGAGTTAGTCTAATATGATTTTGAAAGTAGAGTGAAAATAGTTCTGAGTTAGGCTAACTTGATATCGAAAGTAGAGTTCAAACAAGAATGTAAATCAAGAAATTATTTTGCAACACAATACATGTGTTATATTTTTGCATCATGTTTCAGTGTGGCGCTGTAATACAAAGATATTGTTGAAATCGCGAAATACTAGTTTGTCCAAATCTGGCCGTGGAGGTGGCAATACAGGGATAATCTCACAAGTATTTTAGCAGTGGGTTGTTGTTGTTTACCAAACTAAAACGAAAGAAAACAATATAAACCATCCTAAACAAAAGTGTACACGTTTAAATTAAACTTAAAATTGTTAATGGTCTATTTATTGTCTACACTATAAGAAACTCTCAGTTTATTTTACGATTTGCAAAAATTCTGGAATTCGATGAATTAGGTTCAGTGTTTTACTTTTTAAATACAACGACTGTTAAATAAGTCTGGAAGGCCAAAATTTGCGGTTAATTAGTTTGCAATTGCCAGTTGGAGGTAGATTGATCATCATCGCAGTTATCATCATCATTTTTCTTCTTCTTCTTTTTATTTTACCCTGAATTTTTCATAAAGAATTTAGTATTCAATTACTTTCCTTTAGAAAATCTCCAGAACGTGAGTCAGTCTGAAGATATATCCATATAGTACTTTTATATGTAATTACATATACCAGGTGTGTTGATAGTATTCGCTTTGTAATGGATCTCAGTTTAATGTTGTTAAATTTTGAATGAATGAATGAATACATTAATGAATGAATGAGCCTTAACGAGCAGGATGTCGATGACTGTGCATTGCATGTACACACCCCTCATGGCATCCGTCTCGTGGTTTACATGACTCGTCTGTTTATCAGATCAACCGAGATTAACCTTATCTCCATGTGACCGCACTTTGTTGACGGCACAAGGGTTTGATAAGAGGGGACAATTGATGCTAAAGGATGTCCTTGTTCCGATTTTAACCGCTCAGTTCTTGCTGGTTTCAACTTGATAGTCTCAATTTAAAATAACAAGGACTTGGTGCCATGGTAACATAAGTTAGGTATATTATGGGTTAGTTGTCAAAAGCAAGAACTTTTCTTTCTAAAAATTCTTATTTCTATTTTCAGATGCCAAAAAAAAAAGCCAATATTTATAAATGGAAAAGTGATATATGGATTTAATTTCAAACTTTATCGCTTCAAAGATGATCACATAGAATAATTCATATTTTGAGAAAGCCTGAAAATCGGAGTAGGCCACAAATCGCCGCTTCAAGTTCGGCCTTTTGGCACCCATTTATGTTTTTCTTCCTTGTAGTAACAAAAGACCTGTACTCAACTGAGTGAGATAACCTTGGATTTACCCTTGTAAATTACAAAGAAGTTTTTACCCAAATATCAAAAATGTGTCAACCCGTAAGTATGACCCGAATAATATATGATGAAATTTAAAAACACGAATCAGCTATTTACAATATTTATCTTAATTACCCTAAATTACGTAATATTGTAATTTGAACCTAACACACAATAATACAATGTGGTAAAGAATTACAAGTATGTTGTAACAGATAGATAGATATATAATTACAGTGGTGAATAACATATTTGGCCTTGTATAACCATTTCCATCCCATACCCACATATCTGGACTCCAACTTCTAGCAAACGTAATGGCCTTTACTCTAGTGAAAAGTAAAATTAGTACTGAACAAACTAAATATCTTTTAACTAACTACAAGTCTGTTCTTGTTTTAAAGTCGTATATGAAAAATGCCACGGTATTATAATTTTCCAGCGCTGATATTTGCTGTTAATAGAACACATCGTAAAGTGTTATAAAATTTGGTTTGCAGATATAGTAAATGAATTGAAACATAAATAAAAGAATGAATGAATAAATAAATAAACGAAAACAGAACAGGCCGTGAGAACACATGAGTCTAATAAATTAATCTGAGATGCCTGCTCAATTTCTGCACGTGTATCTTTTAAAAAACCCTTTAATCGTCCATCTCTCCCCCTTACTTCTATCTTTCTAACGTTTCCTTATTTATTCTTCAAACCGAAATTCTAGACACGTTTTATCATATCTGTCGTATCTGAAGGTGTCCGGGCCTGACCCTCAGTAGCGTGTCTATCGAGAAAGAGGAAGATATATGCAGTAAACTGGGTCAAATTGCATCGTCATATAGCTCAACATTTCCCGGGGATTAAGGGGTGTTGTCAATATTAATATAATCTTTAACAAATAACACTTTCATTCTGTATTTCACATTTTAATTGATTGTACAGCTTAATATAAACTATTTTTAATATATGTCGCTTTTCAAAACTCCAAAATCAATTACAATCCTTAATTTTAGAAATGAGATTTTATTGATAGTCAACCCCCATCTCACCGATCTCTGTAAACAACTGTCAACGTGATAATTAAGTTCGGTTACTAACTAAAGGTTCCTTGTTACATCATTTAATCTGTAAATAGAATACTTAGAATAATGTACGCAAGGCTCAAAATAGTGTAGGTCATCATGGCGTACGCCTGTACGCGACTGTTTCGAAAGATAAAAACAGTTAGTCGGAAAGAAAGAAGTAAAGAAAGATCAAATATATATCTTCAGTCACTTGTATTTCTATATTTTACAAATGTTATAAACTGATACATATGAACAAAAGTCAGTTTTAATTTAAAATCGATATATATTTTCAAGGTTTGCATTTGGAAGGACGAAACCTACCAGTGCCTTTAATGAGCTAAAATCATTGAAGTACTTTATCTCCCGGTGCGGGCACACCAGGTTTCATAAGTGAGCCAATTCATTCCAAGGATGTATGTGTTTTGATGTAAACCACACATTTGGGGTTGAACCTGATAGTGCAATCTTAGAACAGATTTGACTTGTTGACTGTATAACGTCAGTTAAGTAGATGGGGGGGGGTCAAAATCGAGAATTTGGCATTCTCATATTTCTTATTTCTAAGCTTCACCTTGTGCTTCAAATACCAGAATAGCCCATATTTATATAATCAAAAGTTTTATATTGGTCTCATTTTAAACTTTATCGCTTTAAAGAGGATAACATAGAATAATTATATATTTAGAAACCTAAATCGCATGTCACGAGTTAGATCATTTAACACCCATGTATCTCTCTTCCTTGTAACAAAAGATGTGTTCAGTTGAATGAGATGATCTTGGATTTATCCTTACTTTTTACAAGGATGTTTTGACACAAATATTGAAAATGTGTGCAGCCGAAATTACGACCAAAATAATTTATGGTAAAATTGTAAAAACACAAATCAGCTATTTCAAATATTTATCTTACTTGCTCTAAATTCCGCCATGTTGCAATTTGACAAAAAAAAAAAAAAAAAAAAAAAAAAAAAAAAAAAAACAACACGGTATTCAAATATTTCTGCGCTGTCAATAGAATACACTGTGAAGTGTTATAAAACTTGGCTTGCAAATGTAGTAAAATGGATTGAAAAATAAATACATGAATAAATACATAATCGAAGATAGAGCAGGTCTCGAGAACACATGAGACTAATATATTCATCTGAGATGCCAGGTAATTTTTTTTTAGCATTTGTATCTCTTTTACTTCTCTATCTTCTATTTCACACCCCACCGCTTGTTTTTATCGTTCTATTTTTAAAAAATTTTTATTCTTTAAACTTAAATTCCAGACACCTTGTATTATGTCTGTCTCATTTAAAGGTGCTCTGATCTGACCCTCATTAGCGTGGGTCACGTGGACCAGGAAGATTTCTACAGTAAACTGGGTACAGCATGCTTTGACAGGTAGCTCAATGATTCCAGGGTATTCTACATGCTACATAAGTGTTACAGGGTATTGTCAATATTAATCTGTCCTAAATATTAGAAAGTGGCCCTTTCCTCCTGTATCTTACATTTACTTGGTCGAATCTTAGAATTTCAATTGCTGTAATATATATCGCATTTAAAAACTGCAAAATCAATTATAATCCATACTTTTCCAAAATAAGTGTTTTCTTTGAAGTCAACCCCATCTCACCTATCTCTGTCAACGACTGCCAGCGCGTTACTTAATTTCGGCTACTAACTAAACTTCCTGGTATCATCATTTAATCTGTAAAAAAAAAATTTTAAAAAATGGGACGATCGAAATTGAGTAGGTCATCATGGCACAAGCTCACACATGATAATTTTGGAAGATAACAAGGAAGATCAAATATACATCTTCAATCACTTATATTTCTACAATTTACAAAAGTTCTAAACTTGTGAACATAAAACCATTTTGATTTAACATCGATAGATATCTTCAGAATTATGAAGGACGAAACTCTTCCAGAAAAAACCCCACCAGCGTCCTTATATATTGCGCATTATGGGTTGAATGTTATCTTTCGGCAAACTTTATACCTCGCTGAGTTCTGTCACAATTCATCATTTAAAATTATTGACTCATCTTGTGCTATTAAAATCATGGGGACAATTTGTTTGGATACTATCGTCTTATCCCCGTGGTTTTTTTAAATAGGAAACAATAGTCTGCAAGTATATTATATTGCAAGGAAACTTTAAAATTACTTATAATGTACTTTTGGTATTTTTAAAAGGAGCTTTTACCATGAAAGTGAATTTAAACATTCATGTTCAGTAAGCGATTAATCAACATAAGTAGTAGGTAAAAGTACCGATCCTGGCTCACTCGATATATATATATATATATATATATATATATATATATATATATATATATATGAGCTATATATATATATATATATATATATATATATATATATATATATATATGTATGTATCGATTTTCACTGCACTAATCTACTCTTGGCTACTGCTGCTCACTTCGTTCGCTCACTTCGTTCGCAGCATCCGCTCCGATTCGCTACACTCCGTTACAATCGATACTAGGATATATCGAATGAGCCAGGGATCCGTATTTATACCTACTACTACATCATTACGTATGTAATACATATATGTCATCATAACTTCCACTTATTCATGGGGCTTCGTCCTATATTATAGGTTTCACAAAAATTTTCACATTGTCAGAATCATATCAAGTACGATTTGTGATCACTCATCTACTTCATCATCTACTTTATTAACTTTATTACGCATTCGTTCTAGCATTGGTTGAATAATAGCTTGTTTTGCGGCTGATTTAAGAATTTCAGTGACAAAACTTGGTTTATTAAAGTAAGCTGCCTCTAGCAACATGAGACTCTTTTTACGTAGATCTGCAATTTCCTTAGAACAATCTTCAACATCATTGCACTCTTTAATACCAGATATTGCTCTCATTATCTTATGTGATAGTTGCTTAATTTCATCATCAATCTTATTCAGTTCATTTATATATAGATTTCACCAAAATTCACACGTTTATATATATATAGATTTCACAAAAATTCACACGTTATATATAGATTTCACACAAAATTTCACATTAGGAGCTCATATCAAGTACGATTTGTGATTGCTCATCAAATAATCATTAACTTCATTATCATCTTCATCATCAATTGCAATATTTAACGAGACAGCCTTTGCTATCAGATAATTATTATCATCATATTCATAAAGATAAAAACTAACAAGTCTGTTAATTGATTTGCCAGGTTCTAAAAGTTTAACAAACTGCTTAAAATTTATGCGTTGATTATCCTTTAAACATACCGTTACATTATCAATTGTAATTTTTTTGTATTTTTCGTTTGAAATTGGATTATAAAGATTATCAACTTTACTGTTGGTAACTTCTATTAGATCATTAAGATATTTAAAATATACTGAATGTTCAGTTTTAGCTAAAGATAATTTTATTTTATTACCGTTTTTAAAACATAAACCAGATTTTTCATCGTATATTGAAATATTAAATTCACAAACTTCATCCAATATCCTTTTCATTTTTTTATCTGTCTGCTCAATTGATATTTTATGTCGTTCAGATTTATCCATTATACTTAATATTCACACAAAATTCACTCATTAGGTATGTCTTTGTACTCATTATATTTTCGGTCATATTGTACTTCATAATGCGACATTCTTAGTGGCAACAGATCACTCAGCATATCATCCTTGACACAAAATTCTTGTATGAGATCTAACATAATATATTTTTCTCCTTGCAAATACGTTCGCAATTGATTTAAAATCTTATTGTAAGTTATTATCGCGAATTTACAAGCTGATTTTTTGTTTCAAATTTTGGTTCGATCTTTTTGCTAGCAGCATTTAATGCAATAAGTACACCTGATATTATTAGCATAAAAGGATTAGCCATACCACCTGCAGATGCAACACCACCAGCCGTTAGTGCCATAGAAACGTACGAAATTAACTTTAGTATTCGACTATAATAACGATAAGCTTTTCTGAACAATAATATTTTTTGTGATAATGATTATAGTACGTGATTAGTTCACGTCGCTCTCCATCAGGTATATTGTAAGATACTTGATTGAAATCGATGACATTTTGTTTGGTCATTATTAATTATCGGTTGACAGAATTATTCGTATTTACATTTATTAGCCGATGTATGAACACGATTTCTAAAAATAATATTATCTCCCAAATTGTCATTATTTGATTGTTGGTCGTACTGGGTCTGGTAAAACCAATCTTTTGCTAAACATGTTACTTAATGATAACCTTAATTACGATCGTGTGTATATTTACACAGTAAACCCTCAACAGGACAAGTACAATTTTTAACAGATTATAATGACAAACTAAAAAATGAAATGCGTGCGAATGATGTTACTTTTATTATCAAAGAACCAGATGATGTTATTCCAGTAAAAGAACTTGATGCTAAAGAAAATACGATCGTTGTTTGTGATGACATTCCACTTGAGCACGCTGAAATTGACAAAATAAAATCATACTTTTCATTGTCAAGAAACAAACGATGCAATGCAATATTTCTTGCACAAGGCTATTATAATATTGATCATTTTATCAGACGAAATATTGGTTGCTTTATTCTATTTGCTGGTCTTGATAACACTGACATCAAAAACATTGCACGAGAACAATGTGGTGAAGTTACAAAAGAAAAATTTGCTGAACTTTATCACCAAGCAAGCAGAGTAAAACATGATTTTTTTATTGTTTGATCGTTTTGCATCTGATCGTAATAAAATGTTCAGATGTGGACTAGATAAATATTTATGCTAATACTGCAAACAATGATGCGCGGACTTAACAAGTATTTAATTTAGTACAATCAAAATTAATAATATGCACGCAAAATGAGAGGTGTTGAAAAAGCTCATCGATGTAAATAAGCGAAACAAAGACATTTATGATCAAGCAAGGGTTTCGTGAACAAGAGTCTATTCTGGAAACAGCTAGGCACCTAGCACCGTTAATACAAGCAATAGTTGGTAAACAAGATCCAACAGCTGAACCAAAACGTTTTAAAGATATTACCGATGCAAATCAGGACAGAGCTATTGCAACGTTGAAAAGAAACACAAAAATAAATTGTTGACAAACAAACAGCACAAAATATAATGTTGAACAATATGCAACAAACATTGGCAGATCAATTGGTTCTCCAACAAAGATTTGCTAAACCAAGAATGAGATCTATTGAATCAACACCAGCACCAACACCAAATGTTAGTCAGATGCCATCACCAGCATCAACTCCACCACCAATTAGACAACCAAGTTCACTACCAGAAGATGATGCTAGTGGAGTGTTTACTGGTGAAGAGTTTGAGGCAAAAAGAAAACAATGGAGTGATTATTTCATCAATCTTCCGATTATGATTGATGATGAAAAAAATAAAGATATGATTATTAATATTCCAAGTGAAAAAGATTTGATTGTATTTGATGATAATGAATTAATGATGATTACAAATATTGTATCAAAAGTCAACCAGAAACGTGCAATTAGAGGAGCAAGGCAAAATGATTTTATTAAATATAATCATCCCAAATTGATTGAATTTGGAAGTAGAATACCTGAAATAATCCACGAGCGTACATTTTTAAAACAACAACAAGAGGAAATACTTGTTCATCTTGGTGATAAAGGTGAACAAGAAGATTAAGTACTTGCTGGTCTTCGTGATGAAGGTGATGAAGGCGATAACACAGGATCTGTTGTTAAAATTTTCACATCAAACAAAGAAATGATAGATCGATTATTATTGTTGATTTCAGCAAAAGAAGCAGGAAACGCTGTAATCGAGATTGATAATGAAATCGTTGAGATACTTGATCATCTAAGATCAGGTGGTTTGTTAACATCAGATGAGTACGCAGTGTTACACACTGATCTTGTCTAACAATTAATAATAAACAATATGCAAGCAACGCTATTGCTCGATTAATATCAGACTCAAAATGATAGAGCTAAATTTACTGTTTCTTACACACCGCCTATTGTTCTTGACCAAAAAGAAAAATATGAAATCGGACTTATTTCAGCAACAACGTGGAATAGTATATTTAATGTTAAACTTGACATCAATGATGATTTTACTTGTCAATCTGGTGCATGGATCAATGTTAAGATTCAACCTGGTGCTTACAATATTACTGATCTTAATACTGCAATCAAAACACTAGTAACAACAAATGGTGGAAACGCATATAATTTTTGTACTAGAAACTAACTACAGCACGCTTCACTCAAAACTGACACTAAATGGTAATATGCTAATCGATTGTAACAAAGCAGCATCAACAGGATCGTTGTTGGGTTGCAATAAACAACAATACGGTTCTAATGTTGCACCATCAATCTCATACGAAGGAGAGAAACCGGTAAACATCACTGATGATAATACTATTTTAATCAACTGTTCGATAGCGGAAGGATCTAATTCTGCAAAAGGAGTCAGAGGTCAATCAATCTACAATTTTTCACCAGACGTTCCACCAGGTTCATTGTTGCAAATAATCCAAAGACAGATTATTTATTACCCATTAATCTTGAACAACAGATTACAACAATAACAATGACACTAACCAATCAAACTAATAGACAACAATGAAGTAGTAACATACTATCTTTATCTAAGGATGATTAAATAATTCTGTCTGATGATAAACAATAATGTTTAACAAAAGACAAATTTATCGAAAGAAGATTATTAGAGGAAATATTTGTGGTAGTATTTTTTCAAAAATTGTTGAACATGGACCTGGTCTTGCAACTAAACTAGCACCAATAGCTGTTAATGCAGCAAAATCATTTGCAACAGGTGCCCTATCTGCTGCTCGAACCGCAGTTGGTCAAAGCTTTTCTTGAAGTCCGTGGAGTAATAAAAACTGGTAGAGAAATTACACGTCAAAGCAATGGTTCGAGTTTGTTTAAGAGCTCAAAATATCAAATAGGAAATAAAACAATAGAAGATATTTCACAACAACTACCAATAACAAGCACAATAATGAATATTCTTTCATTTAGCGATGATTACTCAAGGTCCACACCAACCAATATGCTCTGGTTCAAGAACACAGGTTTTGGTTAAGCTAATGCAATAGAAGTATAAACAGCATACAAACCATTAACAGCTGCGGCACTTGAAGGTGATTTACGTGCTCGAGTAATAGCATTAGCAAATGAGATTGGTGTAGAACCACCAGATGCTGCTGCAGTACTGGCTGGTACTGCAGAGTACTTTCTATAACCGAACTAGCTGCAGGAGCTAATCTAGCAGATTATATTACAAAACCAAATGAAATTAACAGAGTGTTCAGAAGAAATTCACTTTACAATGATGGTTATAAAAAACGAAGAAGTCTTACAGACAATGGAGCTCAGATTACAATGTACTTACCATTAAGCAGTATCTTTGATTTCTGTCGTGATGTTAATAGAGCCTTCAGGAGCATCAAACACACGTTGATTCCAAATAGAGCTGATGATAGAGACATTATTTTTAGATCAGCTGCTCTTGTTGATATTGCTAAATTCAAAATTAATCATTTATCATTGTAGATGCCACAAATTTTACCTTCCATTGTAAAATTATTAGAACTAAAAGACTCATTGGAAGCATTGGAACGAAACATTTACTTTGAGCAAAACAAGATCTATCAACAATCGATAACAAACGCAGGAAGCTATAGTTGGCGAATAACAACAGCAGCCTCAGAACAGCTTCCACGTCATGTTTAAGTAGTGTTTCGGACAACAGCTCGAGCCGATTCTGATAGAACACAAAACAAACGAGTATTTGATAATCTAGACCTTACAAGAATTGTTGCCAGAATAAACTCAAGGCAGTATTCTGAACGTGAACTTGTTTGTAGTTTTTCAGATGGTGTTGATCGAAACGTTTCACGTGCTTATCTTTCATTAATGGAAGCAATGCAAAAATACCAAGACTGTGACACTGGTAGTCAGATTTCAATCGAAGAGTTTAGAACACTTTTCCTGATCTTTCACTATGATGTTAGCAAACACAGCGAACGATTAAGCGCTTCATCAGCTGACATTGAAGTTAGTTGGACTTTAGCAGCAGCACCTGGTGAAAATTATTATGTCTGTGCCCTAATAACAGCAGATATATATCTTAAACTTGATGCTGTCAAAAGGCGAATGATGGTCAGAGTGTGATTTTATCCAATCAACAATAATAGCAATGTACACTTTACACGAAGTGAGCTTGTCCCAAGGACAATTACAAAAATTGGCAACAGCAGTAAACAAATGAGAAGCGGTTTCAATAAAAGTAGATTACAAGGGCAGTGCCCAGGTAAAATTGATGTTAAAAAACCCCATAACTAACAAAACTTAGAAAAGTAAAACCGTTTGTTCTCAGTCTCTCTAAAGCTCAGATTACTGCAATGGCCAGACATGGCGGATTCTTTGGTCCAGCACTTGCAGCCATAGCTAGAACAATATTACCAAATATATTACCAGTACTTGGTACACTTGGTATTGTTGCTGCCTCTGGTGAAATCTCTGGTGCAACAAAGAAAGCTGTTTATGATGATGGCATCAAGATTATATACAAATTTAATCAAAAACATTAAAATAATGCCACCAAGAAAATTTAATAGAATAATAATGACAAGAAAATTTAATCAAAAATAATAAAATAATAATGCCACCAAAGAGACAAGCACCAAGGATGACACCAAGAAGACTAGTACCAAGGAGACAGGGAACAAAAACGGACGGAAGAATTCCAATAATATCTGACATTCTAGGTGTTTTGGGTATAACAATTTAATCGAAAACATTAAAATAATAATGCCGCCAAAAAGAAGAGCACAAGCAAGCAAAAAAAAAAAAAAAAAGAAAAAAAAAAAAAAAGAACGACCAGGAGACGAAGAGCGAAAGGCGGTTTCATAGGACCACTGTTAGCAGGAATCGCAAGAAGTCTATTGCCAAATCTCATGATGGGCAGAGGACTGACATTGCCAAGACGAGACGTATGTGAAACCGCTAAGTAACTTTGAAATACAAGATAGGTTAAGCAATATTAATGGATTTATTGGTGTGTTTTCTAAGAACCAACTGCCAAGGACACATAGTGTCCCAAAAATTAAACCAAACACATCATGTGTTAATATTATTCAAGATTTTAATGCTGGGAATGGAATGCAATCGCAAACCAAACAAAATTTGGACAGGTCAAGGTGTTGAATTCTACAATTCTACAACAAACAGTTTGAACAATGGTTAAAACAGCATAATATTCAGAAATATACTACGGGGAATGAGGGAAAATGCGTCATTGTTGAACGATTTAATCGTACTTTGAAAGATAAAATATACAAGCACTTTACTGCAAATAACACAAAAAATTATACTGATAAATTGCAGGATATTATATCGGACTACAATAACACCAAACATAGCTCAATCAAAATGACACCAAATGAGGCTGTCGCTAATCCTATGCTCGCAAACGAGAACTTGTATCGCTGACACAAATTTGCTGTACGTGATAAGGTCAGAATTTCATTAACAAAAAAAGCTATTGAAAAGGGCGCGACACCAATTGGTCAGAAGAAGTATTTGTTGTTGATAAAATACTAAAGACAATACCTGTCACTTACAAACTGAAGGACTTAAACGGTGAGGACATTATTGATAGTTTTTATGAACAAGACGCTACTATAGTTTATATATGGCGCCTACATGTACATGTTACTATGGATACAATGCGAGGCTGGTATTCCCTTTAGGTATCACGGTACCAATTGTTTTTCCATAGACCTTAATGTTAATGTTTGGTGAAATAAAAATACCTTCTCTTCTACTTTAGCATGCATGTCACACACTGTCATAGAGAACAATATTAGATTGTCAATTTGACAGTGACAGAACCAGGTACTCCATGGCATTTAAGAGAGATAACTCTGCTGGAACTAGACAGGGGTCAGAGTTGTCCAGTCACAACAGACACATTTTCAGGGATGTGTATCACATTTTTATAAAATCATAAAAAATACAAAACATGATCTACATATGAATTAACATAATCTCACATGTTGCTAAGAGACTCAACTTTTTTTTAAGCCAGACAGAAACTACAACTCTTACATAATACACCAATCACAGCTAGTTTTGTTCTTTATTTCTGAATACAATGTTCCCTACACCTTAAGCTCCTCCCCCCTGGGCTTGCGCAATTGGTACCGTGATACCTAAAGCCAACCTTAATTTTTTCAATAATCTGTGATATTACTTGGGACTGTACAAGTAACAAGTGTACTAAGTCTCGCTTGTCAAAAACAATTTTATGAGGTACCAAGCTATGTCTTATATTAAGGTGTTTGAAAATGTCTTTGAGCTGTTTCAACTGTTGTTTCCATACTTGTGCTTTACTACTAAAATCATCTTTTGGAATAAAATGAATTGTTTTAACTATGACTTGTGTCTTATTCATATCAGCACTTATCTAACTTCACTTTGGTGATATTGGAAAAATCACATTATGTCATATTATGTAATAACCAGGTCAAAGGTCAATGCACTCATTAGTATGTACCTCTCCTACTCCTAAAGGTACATGACATCAAAATTAAAGGACTTTATATGTCTTTAATAGACACAGAACTTAACATCAGGGACATGTTGACATGACCCATATTAGTATTTAGTAAATGTTGTCAACACCTTTCACTGGCTTAAGATACATGAGGTCACTAACCCCAGTCCTTGCACACAGGGCAGCATCCCCCATCCCTTCTGTAGCATAAATTAAAAGCTTTCCTCCCTTATGTAGTGACTAACATTCAAGTAATGAGCCATTTTGTGATCATACACTGTAGATCACAGCTTGTAAGCACTTATTTTTGAATTTGGGTGACTTTTTGGTTATAAAAAATAGAAAAATGCCAAGAAAAACTAGTAAGTGGAGCAATTCCAAGGGAGTTAAAAATAGGAGGAAAGTGTGTTTCCAAAACGGAAATGTACCTTATAATAAAGGAATCATATATGAAAAGAACAAAGAAGAGAAAATTGAGAAGAAAAAGTTTGTTCGCCTTACCAAAGACAAATATGTGGAGGCAGTACCCCAGCAGTACAAGGACAATCCGAATGCACCTGTGCTATTACGTCCCCTACCAGCACAAAAACTTCAGGTGGAACAGTACGCATATCCATCTGAAATAAAAAGGGTAAATAATTTAAATCATACAAACGCATGTAATTTATCTTGGTTCTACACATCAAATTAAAAATAATTGGTTTCAGTTAAATAGGACCAACAAAATTTTGAGAAAAAAAAAAAAATCTTAACCTTTAAGCTTTGCTCTGAGAAATTATTTAAGCAATTTTAATGTAATTTGCTTCATGATTTAGTGATACTATAATATTGTATTATCAATCTTCTCAATATTGTCAGAAGCAAGTACTGAAAATGTGGCTTTTTATTTCTTGAAAAAAAAATATGTATTATGAAGGGAGATAACTGAGGACAAAACCTACATGTGTAGTCATTTTCTTTCCATGACTGAATTTTCCATGTAATACAAATTATTTCACATAAAAGTGAATTAACTTATATGCATTAAAGTAAAGGCAAATACAATATCAGAAAGTGAGAGCTTACAAATTAGGGATCTACATATATATTTATAAATACATATACATGTAACAGAGAGCCTGAGGGTAGTTATGATTTAATTTTCTTGTCAGAGATGAGGAGTCTGCCACATATAGAATAATACATGTGCAGCAGAATGCAGTTATGTGGAACACTGTCTTCCGGGAACATGCCCAAATATCCCCAAGCTGTTCTGGGTTCTTACAATGGGATCAGAAGTCAGAAGAGCAATGGGGTCTTGCATGGAGGGAACGGGTTAAAATGTGACCAGTGTGGCTACTTATCAGAAATGTTTAACCTCTATGAGGAAATTTCGAAAGAAACCGTTGGACGGAAGACAGCAAAAATCAACAAAGGATTACAAGTAGGGCTGACACAAGTGTCCATGGGAAATGCTGGCTTAAGGAAATTGCTCTTGCCTGCCAATATTCCTGCTCCTTCCACAAAGGGGATGCAAAAAATTTCAAACAAAATTTGTAATGAGATAATACAAGAGAATATTTTGTGTATGAGGGCTCGGAGACAAAATTTAAGAGAAATTAATATGGCAAGGGGGAACCCACCTGATATCATTGATGTACAAGGAGATGGTTTGTACAATAATCCTTTGTATTCTGGGGTTGGAAAAACTCCATTTCAGCCAGCAACACAAGTATGCTACTTACAGGCTGAAAATGAAAACATCAAATAATGACATTATTGCCCTAACTGCTAAAAATAAATTGTTTTCTCATCGCAAACAAACACAAAATTAGATGAACTTAATGTAAAAAACAAGAATTGTGATTGTACTGCAAATATAAAACTATGGAAAAACTAATATTGGCAATGAGGAAACTTGGGCCTTGGAATGTCTTCGTAACCTAAAAGAAGATAATTTTGAAGTGCAAAATATAACCACTGATCCAGGACACAAAGCAGACTACAGGGCTGCAGTGAACCTGTTACAATGAGGGCCTCACTCAGACCATCCCTAAAAACTTTTATTGATACCAGAAACATTTTTCAGAAAACCATAGGAAATATATAAAAAAAAAGTGCCAACATTTGGTTCCTATGATGCCAGGGTTGTACCAAAGCTGCTAGACAAAAAATGCGTGACGGGTTTGCCATTGACCTGAGTCAACGGTGTCGGGGTGGAGTTTGAAAATGCATTTAATAGACTTAACGGGGTTACTGACAGAGTCAAGGGTTGCCTATCATACAGTGTAGATGCTATTGTACAGTGTTACCAGGGAGATCATAGTCTGTGTAGTGATAATTCATATGCATGCAAGGGTAACTGGTTTTGAAAAAAATCCATACTTACCATTCAATTTTAAAATGCATGTAACAAAGCAGTCAGAGGGCACATTGCGGGATTGTATTAATTATCGTTTGGGACCATTAAATCTGGAGAAAACAAAATTTAACACAAATACTCAAAAGGTTGAGGCAGCAAACAGGGTTATAAGGCGATCATTGCCAAGATATGTAACTTGGACAAGAAATTTTCCTGGTAGAGCACACAGTGCGGTGCACTCTTTAAATAATGGACCTGGGGAATCCATAGTAAAACTATGCGATGCAATTGGATGTCGTGTTGCATCTGGGACTAGGGGTCGCTCAGACACTAGCTCAGGAACAGAAGATTTTTACACGTTATAAAGGTTATAAAAAGTCACTGGCATATAAAAGAAGAAGACATGAGAAAAAGAATTTATCTGTATAAACTATATGAAGAATTTCAAGAGGAAAAAAAATACAAAAAAAGGACTATTATTGCCAACTGTTAAAAAGAAAAGGGGCAAGGAAGACCATATGTATAATAAATTACCAAAAATTACTTAATCCAGCATATCCTATATGACACAAAGTGGTCTATGACAATCGGAACACCTTCCTTGAGCCCTACAGTGTTCTCTGTCCTGGTTTATAGCATGCTGTTCTAGGACTAGATGGTTGCTATTTATACATGATTTATTATGACATATATGTGAAATATCTAACTGGTGACCAAAATCATCAATACGTGGTATATTGTGTTTAAATAAATTATTTTGTCGCATGTATGACATTCTATGACCTGCCTCCACTGATGCTGAACCATCCGGCCATACAACTCTCTGTCTGCCATAGCCATCTTTATCAAATGCACCCCTCCAAAGCCAACATGTGTTATTTCCTGAAGATTTTATGCATTTTTTAGCTAAAAGTCTGTCAATATTGGACCAAAACTTCTCAATATCCATTGTTTTTACCAGACGACGCTACTATAGTTTATATATGGCGCCTACATGTACATGTTACTATGGATACAATGCGAGGCTGGTATTCCCTTTTAGGTATCACGGTACCAATTGTTTTTCCATAGACCTTAATGTTAATGTTTGGTGAAATAAAAATACCTTCTCTTCTACTTTAGCATGCATGTCACACACTGTCATAGAGAACAATATTAGATTGTCAATTTGACAGTGACAGAACCAGGTACTCCATGGCATTTAAGAGAGATAACTCTGCTGGAACTAGACAGGGGTCAGAGTTGTCCAGTCACAACAGACACATTTTCAGGGATGTTGTTATCACATTTTTATAAAAATCATTAAAAAATACAAAACATGCGTCTAAATATGGAATTAAATAATCTCCACATGTTTGCTAAGAGGGACTCAACTTTTTTTTAAGCCAGACAGAAAACTACAAACATTTACATAATACACCAATCACAGCTAGTTTTGTTCTTTATTTCTGGAATACCAATGTTCCGCTACACCTTAAGCTCCTCCCCCCTGGGCTTGCGCAAATTATGGTACCGTGATACCTAAAGCCAACCTTAATTTTTGTCAATAATCTGTGATATTACTTGGGACCTGTACAAGTAACTAAGTGTACTACAGTCTCGCTTGTTCAAAAAACCCAATTTTATGATGTTTGGTACCAAGCTATGTTACTTATATTAAGGTGTTTGTACAATGTCTTCTTTGGAGCTGTTTCAACTGTTGGTTTCCATAACTTGTGCTTTACTACTCTAGAAAATCATCTTTTGGAAATAAAAATGAAATTGTTTTTTTTTAACTATGACTTGGCTGTCTTATTCATATCAGCACCTTATCTAAACTTCACTTTGGTGATATTTTGGAAAAAAAATCACATTATGTCATATTATGTAATAACCAGGTCAAAGGTCAATGCACTCATTAGTGAATGTACCTCTCCTACTCCTAAAGGTTACAATGACATCAAAATTAAAGGACTTTATATAGTCTTTAATAGACCCACAGGAACTTCTTAACATCTAGGGACATGTTGACATGACCCATATTTAGTATTTAGTAAATGTTTGTCAACACCTTTCACTTGGCTTTAAGATACATGAGGTCACCTAACCACAGTCCTTGCACAATGGGCAGCATCAGCCAATCCCTTCTGTAGCATATATTAAAAGCTTTCTACCCTTATGTATTGACTAACATTCAAGTAATTGAGCCTTTTTGTGATCATTACACTGTAGATCACAGCTTTTGTAAGCACTTATTTTTGAATTTGGGTGACTTTTTGGTTATAAAAAATAGAAAAAAATGCCAAGAAAAACTAGTAAGTGGAGCAATTCCAAGGGTGTTAAAAATTAGGAGGAAAGTGTGTTTCCCAAAACGGAAATGTTACCTTATAAGTACAGGACACATATATTTGAAAAGAACAAAGAACGAGAAAATTGAGGAAGTAAAAAGTTTTGTTCTGAAAAGAAAATTTTGACATATATTTGATGTATATACTATTATTCTGGGGTTGAAATTATGCTATATGATATAACAATAATTGTTTTATTAATATAAATATATTCTTATTTCAGTGAAATGTAAAAGAATTAGAAATATGGTATTCTAAAAATTTTTATTTATGTTTTTCGTACCTAAAATATATAAAATTTTGAGTAAAGGGGTTAAATGTAGAATAATGGCATTTAAAATTTTTTTTAGTTAATGGATTTGACATGATATTGAAAAGTGTAGAACTTTTTTTCCATGATTGATCAAATGTGTAAATATTTATTAATGCATTTAACTAAATGTTGTCAATTTGAAAATAGTGTAATAAGTATGGAAAACTAATATTAATATCATAATGACATAAGGGAGAAACATAGTATTTATTATGTAAGAGTTTAATATTGTTAGAAATTAATGGAAAAAAATTTTTTAATATGCATCTTTATTGAAACATTTTAGTAATAATATGCGAAATTGTATAGAGATAATCAGAAGAAATAGGAAATGATTATAAACAGTGCTGTTGGTTAATAGTTATGAGAATATAGAAACACATGAGAAAATTATGTTAAATAAATGTAAAGAATACAAACAATTATATTTGTTAAAGAAAAAAAGACAGATAAAAAATTACAAAGAAAATTAATATATAAAAATTATATTATACAAAAAGGATTTGAAAAAGTGATTGAGAAGTACATGTATTTATTATATAAATTTATTTATACAGATAAAAAACATATTTTGATATATCTTATTATTCAACATAAATAATGACTAGATTATATTTATTGTGTTTATTTTAATTTATGACATAGTAGACATGGTTGGATAAAACCTCATTATAGCCACTAATCCACTCCAAGAAACATATAACTTATTCATTTATAAAATGTCTAATGAATATAAGATAATACCTGTTGTACAAAACTATAAGTTTATATATGCGGTAAGTTAATGGATATGTACTTACAAGAAACCTTATTTTAAAATTATTTCAAAATAAAAAACAATATGTGATAAACAAGTAACAAGTGTACTAAGTCTCGCTTTCAAAAACTATTGAGTGTACCAAGCTATATATAAGGGTGTTAAAAAAATGGTTTTTTGTTTGTGCTTTACTACTAAAATCATCTTTTGGAATAAATGTTTAACTATGACTTGTGCTTATAGATCAGCACTTATGTAAAATTCCTTTGGTGATATTGAAAAAATCACATTATGTTTTAATACCAGGTCAAACATCATTAGTAGTACATGTTTTAAAGTATTATTATTATATGTTTTAGACACAGATAATGGAAAATAATAGAGTAATGGTAAAGGGCTGAACATGGTCACTAATAGTAATATTGTAATACATTTATAACATAAGTAAAGCCAATTTTGAATACATAATGTATATGCATTTTGTGTTATAAAAAAATAGAAATAAAATTAGAAATTTTATGGTTATAAATAAAATATATAGGAGAAAGAGGAAAGTTATAAAATAATCTGTAAGAACAAAAATAATAAATGAGAATGAGAAGAAGTTTGTTCGCCTTACCAAAGACAAATATGTGGAGGCAGTACCCCAGCAGTACAAGGACAATCCGAATGCACCTGTGCTATTACGTCCCCTACCAGCACAAAAACTTCAGGTGGAACAGTACGCATATCCATCTGAAATAAAAGGGTAAATAATTTAAATCATACAAACGCATGTAATTTATATTGGTTCTACACATCAAATTAAAAATAATTGGTTTCAGTTAAATAGGACCAACAAAATTTTGAGAAAAAAAAAAATCTTAACCTTTAAGCTTTGCTCTGAGAAATTATTTAAGCAATTTTAATGTAATTTGCATCATGATTTAGTGATACTATAATATTGTATTATCAATCTTCTCAATATTGTCAGAAGCAAGTACTGAAAATGTGGCTTTTTATTTCTTGAAAAAAAAATATGTATTATGAAGGGAGATAACTGAGGACAAAACCTACATGTGTAGTCATTTTCTTTCCATGACTGAATTTTCCATGTAATACAAATTATTTCACATAAAAGTGAATTAACTTATATGCATTAAAGTAAAGGCAAATACAATATCAGAAAGTGAGAGCTTACAAATTAGGGATCTACATATATATTTATAAATACATATACATGTAACAGAGAGCCTGAGGGTAGTTATGATTTAATTTTCTTGTCAGAGATGAGGAGTCTGCCACATATAGAATAATACATGTGCAGCAGAATGCAGTTATGTGGAACACTGTCTTCCGGGAACATGCCCAAATATCCCCAAGCTGTTCTGGGTTCTTACAATGGGATCAGAAGTCAGAAGAGCAATGGGGTCTTGCATGGAGGGAACGGGCAAAATGTGACCAGTGTGGCTACTTATCAGAAATGTTTAACCTCTATGAGGAAATTTCGAAAGAAACCGTTGGACGGAAGACAGCAAAAATCAACAAAGGATTACAAGTAGGGCTGACACAAGTGTCCATGGGAAATGCTGGCTTAAGGAAATTGCTCTTGTCTGCCAATATTCCTGCTCCTTCCACAAAGGGGATGCAAAAAATTTCAAACAAAATTTGTAATGAGATAATACAAGAGAATATTTTGGATATGAGGGCTCGGAGACAAAATTTAAGAGAAATTAATATGGCAAGGGGGAACCCACCTGATATCATTGATGTACAAGGAGATGGTTTGTACAATAATCCTTTGTATTCTGGGGTTGGAAAAACTCCATTTCAGCCAGCAACACAAGTATGCTACTTACAGGCTGAAAATGAAACATCAAATAATGACATTATTGCCCTAACTGCTAAAAATAAATTGTGTTCTCATCGCAAACAACACAAATTAGATGAACTTAATGTAAAAAACAAGAATTGTGATTGTACTGCAAATATAACTATGGAAACTAATATTGGCGATGAGGAAACTTGGGCCTTGGAATGTCTTCGTAACCTAAAAGAAGATAATTTTGAAGTGCAAAATATAACCACTGATCCAGACACAAGCAGCTACAGGGCTGCAGTGAACCTGTACAATGAGGGGCTCACTCAGACCATCCCTAAAAACTTTATTGATACCAGACATTTTTCAGAAAACCATAGGAAATATATAAAAAAAAGTGCCAACATTTGGTTCCTATGATGCCAGGGTGTACCAAAGCTGCTAGACAAAAAATGCGTGACAGGGTTTGCCATTGACCTGAGTCAACGGTGTCGGGTGGAGTTTGAAAATGCATTTAATAGACTTAACGGGGATACTGACAGAGTCAAGGGTTGCCTATCATACAGTGTAGATGCTATTGTACAGTGTTACCAGGGAGATCATAGTCTGTGTAGTGATAATTCATATGCATGCAAGGGTAACTGGTTTGAAAAAAATCCATACTTACCATTCAATTTTAAAATGCATGTAACAAAGCAGTCAGAGGGCACATTGCAGGATTGTATTAATTATCGTTTGGGACCATTAAATCTGGAGAAAACAAAATTTAACACAAATACTCAAACGGTTGAGGCAGCAAACAGGGTTATAAGGCGATCATTGCCAAGATATGTAACTTGGACAAGAAATTTTCCTGGTAGAGCACACAGTGCGGTGCACTCTTTAAATAATGGACCTGGGGAATCCATAGTAAAACTATGCGATGCAATTGGATGTCGTGTTGCATCTGAGGGTCGCTCAGACACTAGCTCAGAACAGAAGATTTTTACACGTGAGAAAGGTTATAACAAGTCACTGGCCTATAAAAGAAGAAGACATGAGAAAAGAATGTATCTGTATAAACTATATGAAGAATTTCAAGAAAAGAAAAATTACAAAAGAGGGCTAATATTGGAAAATATTAACAAGAAATGGGGCAAGGAAGACCATATCTATAAACAATTACAAGAATTTACTTAATCCAGCAGATCCTATAGGACACTAAGTGGTCTATGACACTCGGAACACCTTCCTTGAGCCCTACAGTGTTCTCTGTCCTGGTTTATAGCATGCTGTTCTAGGACTAGATGGTTGCTATTTATACATGATTTATTATGACATATATGTGAAATATCTAACTGGTGACCAAAATCATCAATACGTGGTATATTGTGTTTAAATAAATTATTTTGTCGCATGTATGACATTCTATGACCTGCCTCCACTGATGCTGAACCATCCGGCCATACAACTCTCTGTCTGCCATAGCCATCTTTATCAAATGCACCCCTCCAAAGCAACATGTGTTATTTCCTGAAGATTTTATGCATTTTGTAGCTAAAAGTCTGTCAATATTGGACCAAAACTTCTCAATATCCATTGTTTACCAGACGACGCTACTATAGTTTATATATGGCGCCTACATGTACATGTTACTATGGACTGCGAGTGGTATTCCCTTTAGGTATCACGGTACCAATGTTTTATAGACCTTAATGTTAATGTTTTGGTGAAATAAAAATACCTTCTCTTCTACTTTAGCATGCATGTCACACACTGTCATAGAGAACAATATTAGATTGTCAATTTGACAGTGACAGACAGGTACTCCATGGCATTTGAAGAGAGATAACTCTGCTGCCATAGCCATCTTCAAATTGCACCCCTCACAACCAACATGTGTTATTTCTGAAGATTTTATGCATTTTGTAGCTAAAAGTCTGTCAATATTGGAAAACTTCTCACATGTTGCATCCATTTTTTTTACCAGACGACTACTATAGTTTATATAAATCGCTAGTTTTGTTCATTTCTGAATACAATGTTCCCTACTATTACAATGGGCTTGCGCAATTGGTATTCCCTTTAAAGCCAACCTTAATTTTTTCAATAATCTGTGATATTACTTGGGACTGTACAAGTAACAAGTGTACTAAGTCTCGCTTGTCAAAAACAATTTTATGAGGTACCAAGCTATGTCTTATATTAAGGTGTTTGAAAATGTCATTGAGCTGTTTCAACTGTTGTTTCCATACTTGTGCTTTACTACTAAAATCATCTTTTGGAATAAAATGAATTGTTTTAACTATGACTTGTGTCTTATTCATATCAGCACTTATCTAACTTCACTTTGGTGATATTGGAAAAATCACATTATGTCATATTATGTAATAACCAGGTCAAAGGTCAATGCACTCATTAGTATGTACCTCTCCTACTCCTAAAGGTACATGACATAAAAATTAAAGGACTTTATATGTCTTTAATAGACACAGAACTTAACATCAGGGACATGTTGACATGACCCATATTAGTATTTAGTAAATGTTGTCAACACCTTTCACTGGCTTAAGATACATGAGGTCACTAACCCCAGTCCTTGCACACAGGGCAGCATCCCCCATCCCTTCTGTAACATAAATTAAAAGCTTTCCTCCCTTATGTAGTGACTAACATTCAAGTAATGAGCCATTTTGTGATCATACACTGTAGATCACAGCTTGTAAGCACTTATTTTTGAATTTGGGTGACTTTTTGGTTATAAAAAATAGAAAAATGCCAAGAAAAACTAGTAAGTGGAGCAATTCCAAGGGAGTTAAAAATAGGAGGAAAGTGTGTTTCCAAAACGGAAATGTACCTTATAATAAAGGAATCATATATGAAAAGAACAAAGAAGAGAAAATTGAGAAGAAAAAGTTTGTTCGCCTTACCAAAGACAAATATGTGGAGGCAGTACCCCAGCAGTACAAGGACAATCCGAATGCACCTGTGCTATTACGTCCCCTACCAGCACAAAAACTTCAGGTGGAACAGTACGCATATCCATCTGAAATAAAAGGGTAAATAATTTAAATCATACAAACGCATGTAATTTATATTGGTTCTACACATCAAATTAAAAATAATTGGTTTCAGTTAAATAGGACCAACAAAATTTTGAGAAAAAAAAAAATCTTAACCTTTAAGCTTTGCTCTGAGAAATTATTTAAGCAATTTTAATGTAATTTGCATCATGATTTAGTGATACTATAATATTGTATTATCAATCTTCTCAATATTGTCAGAAGCAAGTACTGAAAATGTGGCTTTTTATTTCTTGAAAAAAAAATATGTATTATGAAGGGAGATAACTGAGGACAAAACCTACATGTGTAGTCATTTTCTTTCCATGACTGAATTTTCCATGTAATACAAATTATTTCACATAAAAAGTGAATTAACTTATATGCATTAAAGTAAAGGCAAATACAATATCAGAAAGTGAGAGCTTACAAATTAGGGATCTACATATATATTTATAAATACATATACATGTAACAGAGAGC
>JAQPZY010001427.1:2610000-2873722 GCA_029931535.1 Margaritifera margaritifera | reverse complement strand
TCGAGTTTCTTCATTTTACTGTCTGTCTTCAGCACTTAAGGAACGTTTATGTGTGCAAAGAGTTTGATGATAAATAGGAAAGATATTATACCTATAATCATTTATTTCGTTTGAATCATCAAAAAACTGACTGCAGATCACTAAAAAATGTTGCTTAATTAAATTAGATTTACTGTAGTTCACGGGTTAACAATGCGACTTGGCTGGGAGGTGGATCGGGTGCTGTCAATAAATACCTGTTCGAGAGAAAAGAAATGAGGATGGATTTGACACATTTGTTAAAATCGACAAATATTTTCAATGGCTCAAAATCTGATATTCGTTTCAGATCTAGTCAACACTTTCATCCGCGTTTACTGCGGCGCTTGTACTTTTGGTTCAATGCGCGCCCACTGTTCAGTCTCTGCCCCGTAAGGGAGGGTTCCAGCCTAATCGATCTATTTCTGGACGAAATTCTTGTGGGTTATGGATGTTTGGGTTATAGCGAAGTTATAATTTCTCTTTAAGGAAGTGGGGGTTATGAAAAAGTTTAAGTGAGGCTGGAGGGGGGGAGAGCTCCTCTGCGGTACACGCACCTCTAACCTGGTCGCCAGGGTGTACTGGTGAGACGGCGGCTAGTGCCAAAGAAGAAAAATAAACACGGTCTTCAACAACGCCTGCCAACGGCGCTCGCCAAGAGAGACAAATATCATGTCTTCTGTCCCCGCAGTGTCAGTTTACTGTCTGTTTTCTTCTGCCACGCTTACTGTGATGCGGCAAAGCGCGTCTTTATCTATTATCACTGCTTTTTCTGCCGGTGAGACGATGTGATAGAGAGCACTGAGGACCTTCCGCTAAATACCAATGCTGTCATTGTAGTAACAGTCGCGCTCCAGGAGAATCCCCGGGAATAGTACTCCTTGGCTGTTGTTCCGACAGTTGAATGCACAAATTAACCCGAGATGCTCGCGGGTTAGCCTTATGGTGCTCCTGGGTGACCCAGTGTCTCGAATGTCCTATCTGATTTGCATCCTTGTTCCACCCCAATCTGAACCTGTACCTGTTAACCTCAAGGTGGGCACAGTTACTTCTTCGCACCAGTTGTTTGCATTCGTTGGTTGTGATGTCATAGCACTTGTATTTGCGAAGCTGTACCTAATACTCACAATCTTTCTCTTCTCGACTATCTCAGGATTGACAAGCGACACCGAATGGTTCGTGTTCCTTGTCTCTGTCTTTGGTCACTCCCTAGTGGCTTTGTGTTTTTTTGTTTTAAGCTATGATAACTTAACGCAGGTTCTAATTGCCGAAACACGAAGATTGTTTGTAGAATGGCTGAACAATTTCCGACGCAAAATGTTCGTCGACGTCGAGGAACTCACACCTGATGGTGTTCTCCAGGGCGGCAAATAAAGTCACAAAGCTAGTTGTAAAAGCTTTTCGTCATGCGACGACCATTGACTGAACTGATCACCCACTGTTATTTTGTGCCAGCAATGGCTTCCATTTACACGGATTGAAAGACGTTGCCCACATATCCGTTGTTATGGATGATCAACAGAGGTTAATTAAGTAAAATCGTGGTGTCTGGGACGATTGATAGTGTCGTTGTTCTTGATGAGGTTGCTGACGGTTAAAACCACCGACGTTTTTAAAATTATGGGCGTTAGTAAAACTGACGCATTCCGTTGCTGTACTTCCCGACTAACCGATGTGATATTGCTAACTACGAAGTACAACGCTGGCGATATCTGGTAACCACTGATGAGTTGCCACTCGGGTGTGATATATACGGTGATAACCGAGTCTAAGCAATTACGGTATTTATTGTTTGTATTTTTTTATCGGGCTACGAGGAAACCCACGTTTTTCAAATGAAGGCAGGTCGACAGGCCACAAAGGAGGTCGCTAGTACGTACAGATGGGCCGCAACATACGGCTGGTTCGCGTCTGGGTATCCGGTGAGTAACAAACTTTAGTGTGGCAGCACCGTGTATGGTCGACGGGGATTCCACGTACACTTTTTGGATTTAATTCTTTTTGTTCATCAATCAAGCGGCCCCCCGCTCATTTTATCGGACGGTTTTCTTTTTTCTTCTCTTCTTTCCTTCTGTTCACTTTATCTGTTTCCTTATCTCCTTTCTTCCTTTCTTTAAGAACCCTCTACGCATCCAACCAGCCGTCATATATAGTTTTGTGGTAAATTCCACGGCCGATACCATTATCGCGCAGTGTACCACTGGCGGCAAAGTCAAACAATGTTGCCAAGTTTGCTACAATAGGACGAGTTTTTCAAGGTATTCCGTTGGCATCGGAAACCGACGACCAGGTCATTTAGGTCTGCGTTAATGGTGACGGTTGGCTAAAAGACCAGCGAGGATCGGCCTTGGTTGTATACTGGATATATAAGAGATCATCCATGCTGGGTGACTGAATCGCAGAGCGTTCCATAAATGTCCAAGGCTTAGTTTGTGTTTACTCTGAGTTTAAAATGGTATGTTGCCTCACAAAATTCTGGCACCGGGGGACGCTTCCCCTCTTAAGACGCAAGCGCTGGAAAATCAAAAAAAAGAGTATTTATAAATTAGGGGACTATATCGTTCTAATGTACAGAACTGTTTATTGTGAAAGGCCGGGTTAGTTCGTTTTAGCAGAGCTGCACAATGAAAATGAGAGCGGTAAATGCAGGTGGGCCACAGTAGGCAAAGGGTCTGATAATAAGCTACGTTACACTACCATGGCTAGTAGGAACAATGGACTCGTACAGAGTTGTCCACAGTTTATTCATCCGTTTTTTTTTGTACCACCAACAGTGTCTCCTTCCAGTGGAAAATGTAGTGATTGCATTCTGAAATGTCGAGCCGCCCGCTTCACGTCGAAATTCAGTATTTTCACTTTGTTCGGAAAAATCACTTGTATCCAATCATTCCTTTTTTCGTTTTCGAGCGGGCAACCCATTTATTAATTTCTGGGTGAAATTACATGAAATGTTGGGAATTTGGCGTTGTACTCAAAAACTTGGTTTTAACTGTCAAGAGCCGTTACTCGATGTAATTTTTGAGTAGAGTTGGCGCAAATCCAACGTTGTTTTGACGAACCACAACACCCGTCGATTTACATATGCTTCCGTAAGCCAACGTCCTTGCCGGGTCGAGCAGGTGGTCCTTGCAACGGATAACAATCTTGTTAATGCTCATGTTTCAGGATGTCCTGTCATGCTCATCGCCCCGGTAGGCATACCATCATCGCTCAGCTGTACCATTTGGCGGCAAAGACCGCAATGTTGCCAGCTGCTACTCGTTGGCTGGTTTGGTGAGGAGAGTCAAGCCCGAATTTATTTTAGGGTTTCTGGCGGCATCGAGAACACAACCAGGTCATTGTCGGGACAGCGTTAATAGTACGGTTGCTAAAAGCAGCAAGGTCGACCTTGGTCGCGTAGGTGTGGTGATCGTCAGAGGGCGCTTATTGTTCCGCCGAAACGGCAGGTAGCAGGAAGGTTCCAAACGTTTGAAATACTTGTGGGTCCGAATACCTTCATATAATGTCGGTTCGAGAGATAACGCCGGCATCAAACAATGTGCTCAGGGCCGGGTTTGCACTGAAGCGGCCTTTAACACCGGGAGTGACTGGGGGTTGTGTCCCCTAGCTTGGCTCTGCGAAGACACAATTATTTCAGGAGGCGGCTGTGCCAACCGCCGCCGAGTGCTGGCTGCCTTGAATCTACTCGTTTTTTAGTGTCTCAGTAAAGACAAAAGTGGCAGATACACAAGCCTCAGAAAGAAAATAACAACATAAGTGCAAAACCAGCAAACATAATTCTCGGAAAACTCGGCAAAAGAGCAAATACAGCGGCACAGTCTTTAAAAGAGCAGCACGTTGGGCTCCTTTTTACGAAAAAAATGATGGCCTGGTTTTGTCTAGTATCAAGAATCTTTCAACACTGTGAAAATGCAAATTCTGTATAATCAGCTCTAAATTTTTCTTTGGTGAGACACTTACCTCACCTCTTGTATTCCATAATGAAAAAACAAATAGAAATGCGAAGAGAGCCAAACATTCGGAATCCCCCCCCCCCATCATCCTTCCATCACTTACTCCAGATCACTACATTTGATTTCGTTTGTTATTATCTATTAACTAGTAATACTTTACAATTTCTGTTAAATTGTGCCTGTTCACTATCTCCTCTCTAAACCGCTCACTGGAAATTCACGAAATTTGGCAAAGTTATTGTCCACATGGTATCCACGCACAAAAAGGGTATTATATTGGGTTTTTCCCCTAAGGTCCATGGGGGTGTGGGGTTCAAATTCTATCAAGCTTCAACTAACTGATTTTTTTTTGTTCTAACTTTTTGGTATCCAATTTTGAAAGAGTCGCAGTATCTCAATGGCTATCGTACCGGACGCGCGATCACAAGGGTTACTGGGTTCTAATCTGGCCCAGACTCTCCATTCAACTCATCAGAATAATTAATACCACCTTGTATGCATTGATGTACCGATAAAAAGCAAACAATAATACATTCACATTTTTTTTTTTTTTTTTTAAAGCAGTCAGAGCAAGAGGACACGTACTATACATTTCCGGTTATACAAGAAAAAGTGAGCATATTAGTGAGCTATTGAAGCTGCCTTAAGTTTTTATTTAAGAGACATAATGTTACGTGCGTTGGTCAATAATAACAGTTAATGATTCCTATCCCCCAACAAATGTCACAAGCAGCACGTCTTTGGTTTCAAAAAGGGCTTTTGCAAAAATAATTTGCACAAAAAGTGCAAAATCAAGTGTAGTTTATTTCAGTATGAAGACAAGTAGCCTATATTTGTACATCTTTTCATTACTGTGCATGAATACTTTATTTTTTGCAATAGTCCCTGACATCAGGAGATGGGTGATATATGTCTGTCACAACGCAGAGAAAAAGGGCCGTAACTCCCTCAACATTAGAGGGAAAACCTTATAATTCTTGTTGGTTCAAGTCAATTTAAACATGAACTTTAGCAACTGTAATAGGCTCACCATCGCAAATACCCCTAGCTTTTTACTGCATATTCAAGCTCAATCCCCACCCTCCTCATTCTCACTCCCACCGCCCGGATACTAACGAGGAGTCATATTGGCATCTGCTGTTGCATGTATGATGCGTCTTCTTTGTAGGAGTTGATGAACAAAAATTGGTCAGAAAATATTTGAAAATGTAATTGTAAGTAAATCTGTAGACATCTGATCTTTGACCCCCTCCCATCTCAGAGGATCATATGAAGGTGAGTAGTCACTCAAAACTGTTGGTAAAAATGAGAATTGTCTCCACTCTCACACCCTTTGTTTTTAACCCGACATTTCTTTTTGCAAGGGTATCAGTTCACTTAAACTATGAAAAATTAGCAATCTAGAATAATTGTGTTATCAAAGATATGTTTTGTTTTCAAATATAAGAATTTAGGCTTACTACCCAGTTTGACATAGATTACACTGTCAAGAAAGAAAGGAAAAAGTCATTAAAATCGGACAGGATGTAATTTTTCTGAAATACTACATTTTTTTACAACAGCCTTAGAAATTTATAAGACACCTCCAGATAAAATCTGCATAATAATGCCATTTTCATTCTTGTCCAATTCAAAATGATACTAAATTTGACTGTCTATGACTAATTTCTATAAAAGTCTGGTCACTATCAAAGGTCTTTCCTCACTATGAAAACCAGGAAGTCATTGTCTTTTGGTACAGGGTAAAAGCAGAGACTATCCTTTAGAATGTATCCCAACTCTCATGAACCCATTGTTTGGGAGGCAAAGGATAACCCACTCATGCAGATGGTTTCCGCAAGGTCAAATCAACTCCCAAAGTTTCATGAATTTCTACAATGTGGGTTTAGAGATGTCATAATGTACAGATGGGGAGACATATGGATCCTGTGCTGATAGTCAGACAGTGGGTGGACAGACATGGATCAAGAGACAGAGGGTATCACTGTATCCAAAATATTAAAGCATGGGGATAAAATGTATGCCAATTTAATTTTCATTAGTCGAGTCATTTCTATGTTCATATGGTTGTTTATATTTTAGGATATTAGGATGAGTAGTTTATATGTATCGAGTGTGTTGACAGCACATCTCAACACAGTAATTGCTATATGGTGCCAGATAAAAGTAACGTTTTGAGTAGAAAGATAAACAATTAATAACACAATAATCAAGGTACATAAGAAAAAAAGATGGCCCCTTCTGCTACTGCCATGTAAGAAGAACATGTAAATTCCAGTAATGTCACCCATCCTGAAAATCAAGCTGCATATCAGAAATTTCATTGAAATCCAATATTTAAGGGAGATTCATGTATTGTTCCTGAAATGAAAGTGGGTGGGTGTGACATCAGATTGCTGTTGTTCATCTGCAAAATGATGATGCAGAACACTGGCAATCAAACTCAGCCAAGGTTCTCACCATTATCAAACCACATACCAAATTTGGGTGAAACCAAATAATAATAAAGGGACATAATCCAAGGTCTTGCATTATCAAACCACATACCAAATTTGGTTGAAACAAATAATAATAAAGAGAGAATAATCCAAGGTATTGCCATTATCAAACTGCATACCAAATTTGGCTGAAACCAAATAATAATAAAGAGGAAATAATCCAAGGTATCTTCAATATCAAGCTGTAATACCAAATATGGCTGAAATCCCACTAATAAAATAAGGGGACTTAAGTGTGCCGACCCGAACAGTGGGTGGGTCTCACAATCAAACGCAGTCAAAGATCTCATCAACAAGTGCACTGATAGTTTATTGTTACTACAAGGGTGCTCCTCTTCTCGAGAAACCCTCTCAAGTCAGGGCAGCCATTTTAAACAAGTCCAGCTTTGCCAGACACCAAAATACTATATTTATACCATTTTTGTCCCCCATATGAGCAGCACCTTTTTAGAAGACCACATTTTTTTTGCAGATGAAGTAGCCTTATAAAAGGGGGACCACTGCATTTATAAAATAGTAGCCCTAGTAACTTACTCCCAAACTTCATTTTCCCATGCAAGAAAATTTGAAAACTATGGCCTCATTTTCCCACAGCCATGTGGGCATTCATAACATAGAAGCTTTATCTCTGTTCATGTCATACCATCTATACTCGTGTATAATCCGTGTCCAAATGCAAACAACATAGACCTTGATCTGTTGTCCTCATAATGCACCGGCAGATTCAGGGTCTATGTTCTAACTGATTAGTCGTTACAAACTGCATAGACCCAGATCTGCCGGCACATTTTCCAATGGCAGATCTAGGTCTATGCAGTTTTGCAGTTGTTATTCGCTTATACGGCGAGTATATACGGTAAATTAGAAATTAACTTAATAGCATAATATTAAGACCAAACAAGCGCATTCCAGGAAGTGTCATACCTTGGCATTTACTGACCTCATCAATGTCAAGCAGTATATAAACTTTGGTTAAAATCCAATAATAATTACGGAAAGCTGCTGAGTGGAAACAAAAGAGAGTGCATATGACAATCATGGGCTTTAATTCCACTAAACAATGCAAAATGCAGACAAGTGAACTCAGCCAAGGTCTCACTGATATCAAGCTGCATGCCAAATTTGGATTGAATCCAGTAATAATTAAGGGAGTTATTGTGTCCAAATGAAGAGGTGGTTGGGTTGGGCAATCAGAGTCTATAACTTTGCTAAACAATGCAGAATCCTGACAATCAACGTCAACCAGGGTCTCATCAATATCTAGCTATATACCAAATCTGGATGAAATCTAATAATGATGATAGAAATTATTGTGCATAAACATAATTTTGGAGTCTGACAATCAGGGACTATAACCCCACTAAAGAATGAAGCAGAACACAGACAATCAAACTAGTCCAAGGTTTCATCAATATCAAGGTATATACCAAATTTGGTTCAAATTGAAATATAATTAAGGGTGTTATTGAGTGGAAACAAAAGTGGATGGGTTTGACAATCAGGGGTTATAACTCTGCTAAATGATGGGGGAATACCGACAATAAGTCACCCTTGTTCTCATCAATATTAAGATGCATAATAAATCTGGATGAAATCTAATAATAATTAAAGGAGTTACTGTGTATAAACAAAATATTGGAGTCTGACAATCATAGACTATAACTCCACTAAACAATGATGCAGAACACCAACAATCAAACTCATCCAAGGACTCATCAATATCATGGCTACATACCAAATTTGGTTCAGATCCAAAATTAATTTGGAGAGTTATTGTGCCAAAACAAAAGTGGGTCAGTCAAACTCTTTTAAATGATAATGTAAAAGCCTGACATTCGAACTTGGACAAGATCTCATCAGTATCTAGCTGCACACCAAACATGGATGAAATATTACAATAATTAAGGAAGTGATTGCGTGTAAACAAAAGTGTGTCAGTCAGATAATAATGGACTATACAGTGCAGAAAAAATCCACTAAATCTAGAGTGGGCCCATCCCGTTTTGTATGTGGGTTGTCCTCTGAGCTTGTAAGGACATACCCCCTCCACCCCCCCCAATGTTATCTTAATTATGTGGCTAAACCTTGAGAGTGCTGAAATGCGGCATTTCATGTTAAAGTTCTTGAAAGACACTGAAAATTAATAATAATCAGCCCCCTTCTGTGGCTCCATGTGTAAGTCCATCACTCTCATGAAGATTGTCTGCTTAGTTCTATATTGTAAAGTTTTAATCTTTGTGTACAAAGTAAAACATGTGACCTCTGAATGAAGAACAATACTATTGGTTAGCATTCAAGTGTGCTTTATGACTATAATTAGCTTTCCTTGCTCATGCTTATGAGTAATGCATCACTGGTTAAATATATGTGGTGCCTATGCAATTGTTTGAAAAAAGAATCTATGCTGTTGCATAATGTGCTGGCAGATCTGGGTCTATGCAGTTTGTTAGGAGTACTCAGTAGAACTAACACAGACCATGATCTACTGATACATTATGTAACAGCACATCAGGGCCTATGTTGTTTGCAACCAATTATAAGTGAATATAGACTGTGCTCCAAGTCCCCTGAATACACCTTCCACTGATCATGAAGACATGCAGACAGTACATCAACCTGAAGGCAAAGCTTAAGACATAACAAACAGAGATCCTATGAGCAGTGGTGTATGCCCCAATTAATAAGAAATTCCACATGTGAATATGCAGAAATTGTGAAGAATATGAATGACAGTTCAGACTCAAGAGCTAAATCAGTATTATAAAGAAGAACTGTTTAAAGCAGGTCAGACTTCAAATGCTTATGAACATCAGATCTACCAATTCAATCAAAAAAGAGGACGAATACAGAGCAATTAGTCACTGGTTGACATTCAGGACCTGGAGAAAAAATTTTCCTTTGAGTGAAATGGAATCAAAATTATAGTAAACAAAGTCTGACATAAATGTTGTTTGAAAACATGGTAAGGCATCAACTATTTTGGTGTTGAGTACTGGTTTACATCAGGACCTGAAGAAAACACTACTTTTAATGAAATGAAATCAAATCATTATTTTAGAAGACAAGGTCACACACAATTTTTTGAGGCATATTGGCACAGAAAATGAATCAATTTGTAGGATTTTTATATTTCTTTTTTATTTATAGTGTAGCCACTTCAATGCAGTGTAAAAGTAATAGCAAAAAAAGTAAAGGCCTTTGGGGCAAGTGGAATCTGAGTCTGGCCTAGTGATGTTTCTAAAGCCACATGCCCTGGGCCTGTGTCTGAAACATTTTCTTTGCTGTAACTCCACCAAATGATACAGAATGCTGAAAATTAATTCAGCCAAAATCTCATTAATATCAAGCTGTATTTCAAATACAGATGAAATCTAGAAATAATTAAGTGACTGTGTGTAAACAATAGGTGCGAATCAGACAATCAGGGGCTATAACTCCACTAAACATTAATGCTCAATGCTGACAAATTCAGCCACATCTCATCAAAAGTAAGCAGCTTACTAAATGTGGTTGAAATCTAATCATAATTAACAGAGTTATTGTGTGGAGGCAAAATTGGGTGGGACCAACAATCAGGAACTCTAAGTCTGCTAAACAGTGATATAGAAATTGACAATCAAATTCAGTCAAGGTTTCATCCATCTCTAGCTGCATACCAAATTTGGTTGAAGCCAATAATATTTAAGGAAGTTATGGCACAGAAACAAAAGTGGGTTGGTCTAACAATAAGGTGTAACAGTTGTAACTCCACTAAACAAAGATGCCGAATGCTGATAGTTGAACTCAGCCAAGACGTCATCAATATTAAGCCACATTCAAAATTTGGTTTTGAAGTCCAATAATAATTAAGGGAGTGATTGCACTGAAACAAAACTGAGAATGATGGAGAGCAGGAAGGACAGACTGATAGAATGATGGATAGACAAGGTACATACCAAATATGGATGAAATCTAATAATAATGAAGAAAGTGATTGTATGGAAACAAAAGTGTTTGGGTCTGACAATCAGGAGCTGTAAATTCACTAGACAGTGATGTAGAAGGGTGACAATCCAAATGAGCCACAATCTCAGCAAAATCAAGCTGCATACAAAATTTGGTTCAAATCTAATAATAATTAAATGAGTTACTGTGCTGAAATGAAAGTGGGTGGGTCTGACAATCAGGGGCTATAACTCTGCTAAACAATGACATATAATGTTGATCATCAAACTCATCCAAGGTCTCATCAATATCCACCTGTATAAAAATTTTAGTTTTTGTCCAATAACAAGGAGTAATTGTGCTGAAATAAAAGTTGAACTTATAGACTGAGATAAGGACTGCCTGATGGAAGGATGGAAAGACAGAAAGATGGAAGCACAGATGAACAGGTGCAATTTAATATACCAACAAGAAGCAAAAAGTCTGAGTTTAAGAAGGAACGAAAAGGAATAAAACAGATGTGCAACATTATTACTTGTCACTCTATATATTTGTACAAGTGCGAGTCTGAATGACATTTCATATGACTATTTTATTCAAATCATTTTTTCTTATTTTTCTTTTTCTTTTTAGTAACATTCATTACAATTTGATTTACTTTAGCAGATTTATATACAGGAATGCCAGACTCATCTTCTATGGCATTATATTCCCTCTTCACTGATTTTGCTCCTAAATCTTTATTTTTGGTTACACTATCAGCTGATTCTTTAACTGTCATTACAAGAAAGGATGCTATGCTGAAGGGCTCACAGGGGTCAGATCTACCCCCTGGTCTCCTCTTCTCTTCCTCCTGGACCTTCCCCCCAACAACTAGTACACTGGGCTCTGAGCTCTCATCTCCAAAACTGATAAAGTCCTGGTTTGCAAAAGTTGAAGACTTCTCTGACTTTATGACAGGAATATAGTATTTCCGATAGTCTTCATCCAAAAATGTACCTGCTTCAGTCTTTTCAAATTTCTGCATGTTTTGCTCCATTGCCACATTAATGTTCTCTTCATTTTGATTGGATGTGTCCTCTATGTGAGAAGAGCATGAATTATCTCCCGTTGCAGGTGAATCATCAGTGTCATATGGAAGAGATATCTGTTGTGCATACTTACTGGCAAATTTCACAAAGTCATCAAACACTTCTCCATGTTCATTATTTCTCTGAAAAAGAGACAAGAATTCATATTAACACTGAGAATTATGGAAAGCCTCAAAAACACCTGGAAAGAGCCAACACAACTGTTTCCCACAGAAAGAATTATGTATAGCCAGAATAAAGCCTGAAATCAGAATCTCCCTAGTTCTAGCTGGGAGCTCCATCACTTGAGCCATACAAGCCAACATCCCTAGCCAATTTTTATGAGACTCCTTTCTGCCTTTCACACTAAATGTATTTATCTCAACCAAGTATGATCAAGACCCACCCAGTCTTGACACTAACTCCTGTCTATTAATACAGATCTATTCATGTGACTCAATTGTAGCTATCAAATGTTGCAGGGCTTGCAGGGGAGAAAAATATTTGTCCAGACCCGAGTCTGAACTGGAGGATTTCACTAAGTTTAACTTGTTGCCCTATCACTGGACATCCAAGTCCTGCAAAATGCTCAGGATATTATTAATATGATCACAGTCCTTGTCTTTATGAATAAAGCTACATGTGTGTGTGTGTGTGTGTGTGTGTGTTGTATGTGCTGCAAAATAAACAAAAGTCCCTTGAAGGGATTGATACTCTACTCTCTCAAAAGAATTTCCCAGAATTCAAGACAAAACCATTTTTATTGTTAACTTCTGTGTTCAGAAACCATCTCTGATATTCTTGAGTGATAAGATTTTCAAAATAACCACTGTTGGCAGCCATATTAGATGTAAGATCAGCACCATTTTCATTTAGAACAAGCAAGACACCATTAGAATGCTTTTGGTGAAAACCACATGAAGATATGACCATCCATTCAGGAGAAATAGTCAAGATTTTCAATATGTTCATCATGGCAGCCATATTTGAGGTCAGAATATCACTATTTTAATTCTGGACCAATTAGTCTTCTGGTTAAAACCCCATGTTGATATGACCTTCCAATTAGGAGGAGTAGCAATAACAAGATTTTCAAGATAGCTGCCATGGTGGCAACAATGGATGTCAGATTGTCACCATTTTCATTTAGTACCAATTAGACATCATAAGAAGTCTTTTGGTGAGCAAGCAATGTTGATATCACTTTCCATCTAGGCAGAGTAATGATACAATTTTCTAGATCATCACTGTGATGGCCATATTGTACATCAGATCAGCACAATTTTTATTTAAGACCAGGTCTACACAACAATAAGTATTCCAGTGAAATGCCAGCTGATATTACTTTCTCTTCAGTAGAAGTAGCAATAACAAGATTTTCAAGATGGTTAATGTGGTGACCATATTGGATGTCAGATCAGCACCATTTTCTTAAGGACCAACTAAACACCATAAGAAGTCTTATTGAAAACTCCATGTTGATATGACCATCCACTCAGGTCAAGTAGCAATAACAAGATTTTCAAAATGGCTGCTGTGGTGGCCATATTGGATGTCTGGGCAGCACCATTTCATTTAGTACCAACTAGACATAATAAAAAGTCTTCTGGTGAAACCTCATGTCAATATGACTTTCCATTCAGGAGGAGTAGCAATAACAAGATTTTCAAGATTGCTATAGTGGGGCCATTATAGGTGTTAGATTGGCACCATTTTCAATATGGACCAACTAGACACGTTGATATGACCATCCATCCAGGTGGAGTAGCAGTAACAAGATTTTCAAGATGGCCACCTGTGGTAGCCATACTGCATATCCGAGTGGAACTATTTTCATTTAGGACCAGCTAGACATCATAATAAGTCTTCTGCTGAAAACTCCATGTGGATATGACTCTCCATCCAGGAGGAGAAGCTTTAATGAGATTTTCAAGACAGCTGCTGTGGTGGCCATATTGGATGTCATGTTGGCACCATTTTTGTTTAGGACCAACTAGACATCATAAGAAGTCTTTTTGTGAAAACTCTATGTTGATATCACTATCCATTTAGGTGGAGTTGCGATAACATGATTTATAAGATGTCTGCTATGGTGGCCATATTGGATGTCTGGGCAGCACCATTTTCATTTAAGACCAGCTAGACATCATAAGAAGGCACCTGGTGAAACTTCATGTCAATATGACTTTCCATTCTGGAAGAGTAGCAACAAGAAGATTTTCAAGATTCCTGTTCTGAGGCTATATTGGGTAGGCACTATTTTCATTTAGGACCAAACAGACATCATAAGAAATCTTTTAGTAAAAACTCCATGCTGATATGACCATCCATTCAGGAGGAGTAGCAATAACAAGATTTTCAAGATGGCGGCTGAGGTGGAAGATTGAGCAGCACCATTTTCATTTAGGACCAACTAGATCTTGGGATGAATGTGTGTGTTAAGTTTCATAGCAATCCCCCAAGTTGTTTAGAAGGAGTAGTGATAATAAACTTGTGCTAATGGACAGACAGACAGATGTCAGACAACTGATGACAGACAACAGGCTATCCCATAAGCTCTTCTGGTCTATGACCAGTAGAACTAATAACCACAACTGATAAGTTACTTGTTGTCAGATGATTACTTACAAAGAGTTTATTGTCTCTTACAAAATAACCTGCATCTAACCCTTTTACAAAAACCAGTGGCAGAAGGAACAAAAACTTGCTGTTCATTCTTTCCATAGAATCCATATTATGAAAAGGATGAGCCATCTGCAAAGTGTGCAAAGTCCATCTGCAAAGTGTGCAAAGTCAAGAACAACTTCAAAACTTCTGGTTGATGGAATTTGACATTTTAAAGCACAACAGCATTTTATTCTTTGCACATACAGTGAAACCCCTCTATAATGCGCCCCTCTATAATGCGAATTCGGATATAACGCGATCGTGGCGTGGCTCCCAAAATTTCATATATTCATTCGCACATTAATTTTTTTTTTTCAAAGTACGAGAAATAGTGTAAAAAATGTGTATATTACAGTATCATTTTTGGGAAGAGATCACGTATGAATTCGAGTATAATAGGTTTGTGGCATGGTTCCTGAAATTGTATATACATGTACATGTATTTTTCTCGTACACGGAAAAAAAATTTTTTTTTATAAGTACGAGAAATAGTGTATAAAAAGTTTATTATCATTTTGGGGAAGAGATCACGTATGAATTCGATCGTGGCGTGGCTTCTGAAATGTAACAATTTCACCAATTTCTTGAAGTGTTATGCCAAAATAAACATTATCGGAAATGTTACTTATTACTGATCCATGAGTAAAGCCAGTAAGTCTTCTTTGTGTTTGTCTTCAATTCATTCTGTATACAATCATTGCTCAAACAATAGCTGACATGTTTTTCTTCTTTAACTGCATACACAATGTGATAAAAGATTCTCACGATTTAATAAACATCAAAAAATGTAAGCCCCCAACACATGCGCTGGACTTCAATTCATCCTGTATACAATCATTGCGCAAACAATAGCCGACTTATGTTTCTTCTTTAACTGCGTACACAACCAAGCACCAGACAATGCGGTGGTTGATCAAATATTGTCATATGTAGGTGCTTATGTAGAAACTGAGCTTGGGCGGCAAGATCAAAGATTGTCATATGTGGGTGCTTATGTAAAGACTGAGCTTGGGCGGCTAGATCACAGGGAGTTCAAATAACCACTCTCTGTTACTTGGCACTGAACAAGTATCAAACTAGTGGCTCAATCAAAGGGTTGTCATGTGGGAAAACAAAGACGGATCGATATCAGATAGTAAATGGTGTTGATACCCTATTCATGCTATACATTTGACGTGTATATGTTGTTCTCTGAATAAAGTAAAATATAGTAAAACCCCGCAATAACGCGACCCCGCTTTTTCCGCGATCGAATTTTATGGACCCCAAATATCGCGTTATAGCGGGGTTTCACTGTACTTCAAAAACCATATTGTCATTAATCATTCTGGATTACACAACGTCTGTAGACATAGTACAATACCCTGCATCAGTGCAGATGCAGATAAAGATCATTTTCAATGCTGAAAAAAATGAAACAAGATACGTGGGGAAGTTTGAACAAAAGTACCATCCAATCTTAAATCACCTTTAAATGCTCCAATGAACCATGGAGAGTAGCAAATTCTGCAAATACAGGTTAATACTGTATTCCACTGTTCAATGGATTTTAAAGACAGAACTAGATTTTTCATTTAATGCCTGTATGGTTGTTTGTGTGCCAAGTAAAACGTGGCTTTTAAAAAAAATTGTTTGCAATATAAATTTGTTTATTCTCTGTTAGTTTTCACCACCAAACTGAAGAACTATGAAATATTCTGAGTCCATACTTAATACAGTGGTCCCCCTCTTATAAAGCCACCCATTCTACATTGGGAAAGTGGCATTATAAGGGTGACCTTTCCAGAAGGGGACTATATTTGTGAGAAGTATATGTAAGTGTATGAAGTAAGAAAGCTACATGTAACTTCAAAATATTTAATATCTTCATTTAAAAGTTACATTAATTATCAAATTGTTCTTCTTGTCTTAAGAATAGACTTATTTCAAGTGAACATACATTAATAGTTCTTAATTCTTAAGCATGAAATATTTATCCCATTTCAACTGATAAAATTATTGCCTTTTCTTGAATAAATCAACATGTGAGTGGGATGTTCTTGGCACGCACAGTGTAAAACCATTCAAAAACCATGTCATTTAAATCTTAGTACAAACACTGCTTGGCATTCAGAACTGTTCTCTTTCCATTTACTCCATTTTCCCACTACTGCTGAATATTCTCCTAAATGATGTTGTTTATTTGAGTCTTTCCAGCATCAAAGTTTTTAGCAAGAACTTTTGAACTCTCCCCATTGTCACTGAGTCGAGCAACTTTTACTTTTTCTTTTAAAGTAATAATATTCCATTTATGTATGACATGTTAAACATTTGTAATGACTTATTCCTATATTGCTAATTGTACTGCAATTTAATTATGCAGATGAAACTTTTATACATTAGACAAAATGCCTTGTTTATAAAGGAAGTGATACATGTGCTGTCACATGATTTTTCCGTCTTCGCCTGGTATCCTGGTTTGTTAAAGGTTCATTTCTCTTTGTGTGTGAATCCACAAAAACTATATTTAACCTATGTTGACCAATTTATGATCTTGATAATTACCTCCGGTTGTAATCCTCAAAGAGAAGAACTCAAAAGCTGTGTGAAGCCCAAAACTCTATCACATTATTGTTAAACCCATTTCCTGTAAACGTCAGCGTTTGTTGACAATCATATAACATTAACTGTAGTGGTACATGTTATAATGTACTTCAGCCAGCAATTATCTCAGTAATGAAAACCTGATAACTGGAAACAGACATTGGATAAGATAATCGGATTACTTACCTTACCGTATAAATTAAATATTGGTTTTGAACACATATTAGATAAACCTTGGCTGCTTTTAAGGGGTAAATTTGACATTTTCGGACTAATATGCTGGCTGCATCAGTAGGGTGGCCGCTTATGAGGGGTACTTGTGTACACAAACTTGTTGGTGCTGAGAAAACTGGCCATGTAGAGGAGATGACCACTGGTGAGTGGGGCCATATAAGAGGGGGACCACTGTAACTAAATGACTAAAAAATCTAGAACAGACCAGATGAGAAAATTTCCAGAAATAATGATCACTGAAAATACGATGTTAGAAAAAAAATTTCACTGGGAGCCAGAAGGGTCGGTTGGGTTACAGAAAACAAAGAACTGCTGTGCGTGTGTTTGTGTGTGTGTGTGCATGCGTGGAGTGGAGGAGGTGGTGGTGGTGTGATATATGATAATGCTAAGTGTACCAGCTATTTTTTTCTTTGGAAATGTAAAAGACAACATATATTTTGTTTTATTTTATTCAAATTTGAATTTCCAGTCATTTTCTATAAGCTGATATAAGCAGAGAACTTATTCTCAATTGTACAGGCTGCTTTTTTGGGTCACACACATTGCCACGTCACGCCCCCCCCCCTTTGGTACCACGTAGCACACTTTTCAAGTCTCAAAACCCTGTCCTGGAATTTTGCCAGGTATGACTTTTGTAGCATGCATTGTACAATTATTTCCCGATAAAGAAGTTATTTAACAGAGAAGCAGAGAAAATAGCACAATTTTAATAAAGATGCCTGACAAATTTATGATAAGATGAAATTAAACCTGATGTGCAATAGATGCACTTTCTGAAGATAAATATGATTCAATCAACTTGTACACTAAAGGCATTCAATCAAGACACAGCTTAAAACATTGTATAATTCTACTGATTGAAACTCAACTCAGGATGCTTAATGATATACTGTCATTGTAGTATTCTACAAGTTTTCAATAACTTAACAGACATGGACTTTTTTAAAGAATTTAATCTTAGGTTTGACCTTATATTAAAAGGATTTAAAAATAGTATCTTTAACTTTAATATACATACCTTATAATGAACTTTAACTTCTTGCTCTCTAATATTTTATCATGTAAAACTACATGTTTTGTTTGGTTGGGTTTTTCTTCCTTAAATTTTTTCTTTTTTTTTTCTTTACATTATGAGAACTTAAGTTTTAATCAGTACTATACAGCCAGTGTTGTGATGATGTGCTAGTAAACATACATACATACATACATACATACCTACATACATACATACATACATACATACATACATACATACATACATGCATTCATGCATGCATGCATACATACATACATACATACATACATACATACATACATACATACATACATACATACATACATACATACATACATACAGTACAGTTCACGTGATTTTTCGGAACTCCGCACATCGCGGTGGGGTACTTAATTCCCTCCACTTTAGCTCTGCGATAGCAATCTGCGGTGGAGGCATAAATACCTACAAATCACCACCGCGTTTCGACAGGCATGCCGATGTAAACTCCACCATGGAGGGGCTAGTCGACATTACTGATTGACATCTGAACAGCCAATGAATGAAGACCACCTATAGAAAGACTGAGACGTCAAGAGTGATCTACAACCGGATACCATCTGAAGAATCAGTCGTTTTTATTTCGATCATATATTTGGACAATAAAAAAAGAATTTTAAAAGGCTTGTTTATTCAGTACACATTAATGTTTATAAAAGGTTGATCGACCTCTTTTGCAATAAGTTTATGATTTTAATTTATTTCAAAGAAATATGAACAAACTTATGCACTGACTTGACGAGAAGCGCACATTGCTGAGCCTCTCAAGCAGAATAAATTTATCATTTTGTTCCAAAGGAAAGTAATTCTCTGAGATATGGACAATTAAAATCCAAATTGACATCTGCTTCTGCTTACCCCCCCCCCCCTACAACAAACCTAAAACACTGAATTTACACTGAAATGCAAACCGTGTGCTTAGTCTTTAAGCAGTAATAGCAGAGTCATGAGGCTGAATATTATGACTGCATGTATACTGTAAGGGACTGACCATTTAATATACAGGGTTTATATGTTGTTTTGTTTTTTTCGACCGGGATATTTTTTGTTCTTTCATCACAGTAATTATTTATTTTAAGTGAAATATGGAACGGATTAACGTCTGCTACAAAAATCAGAGAAAGACAATTGTTTTCATGCATTTACCCCTCCACCCCCCAAGGTTGGAAAATTCAATTGTCTCTCCCTAATAAAGACTTGACTTCAGCGGATGTTCTACAGAAATCAAGGCAATGACCATTGTGAACACTGTTGTAAAATATTAACAAGGGTTTGCATCAAAGGATGATGTAAGTTTCAGCTTGGGAACAGTGTGTTTTTATCACACGAAGCCATCTGACTTGGCGCGTTGTACTTTACAGCCGCAATTATGGTCCCGCCATTAACAACGGAAGTTTGATAATTGTTAGTAATTAATCTGAACTCGGCTTATTACCGAAATGAAAAATAATATGGAAAATTCTAAAATCTGAGATGTTCAGAGATTTTAATTTCCAACAAGTTTAGAGCATTTTGCATGGATGTATAGTCTCCACGTGTATCCTATTATTTGCTCATTTTCCTAAGGCGAAAATATCAAAATAAAATATACTTTTTTAATTATTTTTATGCAGATATTAAAGAATGCAGTTTCCTGTTTGTGACTGTTAGAGCCTTTGGTTATTCAGCGTGTTTCTGTTTCTTACCACTTGCAAACTTTTCCAGATTTCAGTTTACGATAACTTGTGCAGTAGTGATTTGGATTCCATATTTTATGAGAGAGAGAGAGAGAGAGAGAGAGAGAGAGAGAGAGAGAGAGAGAGAGAGAGGAGGGGAACTTTACTAAGAAGAGTTAATGATCTAAAATTATTCATCTTATTTTTCTGTATTATGCAGTAGGAAAACGAACAGAAAAGAAAAAGTTAAACATTAATTTCATCTGATGCGCAAGTTTGTCAAATCAATGGCAAAGAAAACAAACCCGCAGAAGCATTGCTGTTGTACTTTTAGGTTAACAGTTAGCACATGAAATTAACACATCAATATCAAAGAAAACACGCAGTGCTGATGGCTTCTATTGTGCTAGGTTACTTGCACGTGTCAACTACATGTATCTAGGATGACCTTTTATCTTCGTTAGAACAAGGAAATATTTATAATTAACTGAATTACGTTTTTTTCAGTATAAAAAAGTTAGCAAATTGCTCCCCAGAGGGATAACGATGTAGATAAATCGGTGCCCCCCCCCCCAATCTCTCTCTCAACCTCTGCTTGCATGGGTGATAAACAGTAAACCACGCCCATATTATCGAGACCACGTCCACTCCGCGGTGGTGATCGGATGCGACTTCGCGAGAAAGCGTGGTGTGCAGGGCTATTCTCCGCGAGACTCCGCGGCAACTCCGTCAGGATGCGTGGAGTGATGGTGGAGGGGTTTTTCTTAATCCTCTCCACTCACTCTCCACCCCCACCGCGATGCGCGGAGTTCCGAAAAATCACGTGAGCTGTACTGTACATACATACATACACAAACATGCATGCATGCATGCATACATACATCCATCCATCAATACATACATACATACATACATACATACATTCTAGGGATCACAAAATTCTGATAGCTCTTTTCAGACATTTTTTCCTGATAATAAAATGTGGCAGACAGATAATTGTAAATTTAATATAAAAACATTCAAAGAAGGTATAAACAAATTTGTAACAAACAATAAAACATTGATATAATAATTATTTAATGTACCAGAAAATGTGACATTCTTGGTTCTGTATTAGCTGTCATTTCAGTTTCAGTATCACCCTTCCATACAGCACTAGTTTTCTGTCAAACTATATATTTATAAAAATGATATTTTCTTTCAGAAAGGTATACGTTGCAATTTCACCCAAAACAGTACTGCTTTACAAATTATTTACTGCTTAACAATAAGCAGACTTACTATGCTGAAAATATATAACACCTAATCGACATACATTTCCAATCAAGTCCGAAGGTAAAGTTTATTTCATCAGGTCCTCAAACATGTGTTGGAGGATGAAAATAAAGGTTTGCTGTTGTTACAATTTTTCTTTTTACTTAGGGCCTAGGCTACAACTATATTGTTCTAATCTGTGCTGACAAACAGCCACATTATTAAAATAGTACATGCCATCGTGTGAAGGACTGATTATTGTAATGTCTGTGCTGACAAACAGCCACATTATTAAAATAGTACATGCCATCGTGTGAAGGACTGATTATTGTAATGTCTGTGCTGACAAACAGCCACATTATTAAAATAGTACATGCCATCGTGTGAAGGACTGATTATTGTAATGTCTGTGCTGACAAACAGCCACATTATTAAAATAGTACATGCCATCGTGTGAAGGGCTGATTATTGTAATGTCTGTGCTGACAAACAGCCACATTATTAAAATAGTACATGCCATCGTGTGAAGGGCTGATTATTGTAATGTCTGTGCTGACAAACAGCCACATTATTAAAATAGTACATGCCATCGTGTGAAGGACTGATTATTGTAATGTCTGTGCTGACAAACAGCCACATTATTAAAATAGTACATGCCATCGTGTGAAGGACTGATTATTGTAATGTCTGTGCTGACAAACAGCCACATTATTAAAATAGTACATGCCATCGTGTGAAGGACTGATTATTGTAATGTCTGTGCTGACAAACAGCCACATTATTAAAATAGTACATGCCATCGTGTGAAGGACTGATTATTGTAATGTCTGTGCTGACAAACAGCCACATTATTAAAATAGTACATGCCATCGTGTGAAGGACTGATTATTGTAATGTCTGTGCTGACAAACAGCCACATTATTAAAATAGTACATGCCATCATGTGAAGGACTGATTATTGTAATGTCTGTCTGCAGTAGAGAACCTGGGGTTGGGGGCAATTTTCAATGTATTTTGAGGGTTTTGGCAAGTTAAGGGCATAAGCTTTTACATCTTGTTCGTCTTGTGCTCTGAGCCTGAGATAATATAATGACCAGGCAAGTGAATGGGATAATTATGGATACAATAGGTCCAATGTCCAACATGTTTAGTTAGCCAATGGTCATTTGAGCACATTTGTTCCTTATGTCTGCCAAATATGGCAAATTTAGGATCCTAATACATACATACATACATACATACATACATACATACATACATACATACATACATACATACATACATACATACATACATACATACATACATACCAACAGACAGATTGACTGAGTTTCTAATGGCTCTTGTTATGTATTTTTTACCGAAAATTTATATGGTGGCCATATATTTGTGAAATTTAATACAAAAACATTCAACGGAGATAAAACAAGTTGTAACAAAAGGAAAACATTGATATACCCAACTGTTATTTTGGTTTCCATTTTTGCTGCTGCCTTTGTATTAGTATTAACCTTCCATGATTCACTGGTCTCCTCACAAACTGATTATATATACAATTCCTTTTTTCTTTCAAAACACCATACTGTAGAATGTCACTCAACAACAGTATGTTATTACCCTGTACTGTTTGAAAAAATTATTAATTGACACCAAGCAGACTTATTGCCTAGACAAGAAGTAACACCTAACTGATGGGCATTTCTGGTAAAGTCATGTGGTGAAGTGGCTCAGGTTCCCAAATAAGAACGATAATAAAAGTTAGCTGTTGTTGCTAGAATATTTTTTTCTTAATCTGTGCCTGGCTTCAAATATGTTGTTCTAAAGTTATGATGGCTGACACACCATGACACAATATAGTTAAAAACATGTGGTATGAGGGACTGACGTATAAATGCCTATAGTACAGACTCTGTGGCTATCGTTGAATTATAGAGTTTTCAATAAGTCCAGGAAATAAGCTTTCACACCTCTTTTGTCTTGTCCTTTGTGGCTATAAAGTGCTAAAACAATTGGGAAAACACAATGACCAAACAATCTAAGTCAGTGACACCTCTATTGATTGTCCGACAAAGAAACAATGTGTAAACTAAACCTAGTCACCTTTGAATTAAGCTTTGTTGGTAATACCTGTATTGATTGTCAAAGAAAACAATTTGTAATCTAGGCCTAGCGACCTTTGACTTTTACTTCATTAATGTGCTTATTAAATAGTTTAAGGGATAAACAAATCAATGACAATTTGAGATAATAATATTTGAGATGGCCTATGCTCAGAATATGTGCTGGTCAAAATCTTCGTTCGTTCATTCGTTCATACATACATACATACATACATACATACATACATACATACATACATACATACATATATATACATACATATGGACATACATACAAGGACATCTAAAAAGTTCTTTGGATTTGTTTAGAGCAAGAGATGTCAACATACTTTTTACAATACAGAACATGTATTAAAGGAGCCACTTCTACGGTTTGCCATGGCAATTCCTCAGCATTTTATTTTGCATATGCAGTCAAACCTGTCTACAGCAGCCACCCATGGGAAAAAACCAAAGTGGCCTTTGTAGACAGGTGACCTCTGAGGGCAGGTTTAGCTCTCAAACTTGGTTCATGACAAATACATGTACTATGCAGCGAATAGCATTAACATTATTAGTAGTAGTATGCTATCAAGAATCAAGATACATATATTGAGTCTAGCTATTTAGCAAAATGCAAAATAACAAAATAATAAAATAAAAAGTTCCACTTTAATCCATCACGTACATTAAATCGTCAATTATCATTAGAAACGGCATCTAAATAAAATCACTAATTGACAGCTTACCTGTGATTGTCAAACACTGGACTGACTTTTTGTTAGGCCAGCTGGTATAATTAGTCATGAAAACAAGTGTTCACGCTTCAAACAACTGATGGATTGAGCAGTTGCTCAAACTTACTGCGATCAAAAGACAGTAAGCTTTTGTTAGAGACCTTTGATGATTAGGGAATGAAAAAAAGCTTCCTGCAGCTATTGTTAGTAGCATGTAAACTGTAAGGGATATAAGTGCAGTGTACATGTATCTCTACTCATTTGGTATGACTGTACGTAATCTCTTACACTCCGGATCAACGTTATTCTCAAAATTGGCCATAATATCTCGCTTACTCTTAACAATCCATTGGGCCTGAGTTTGCCCGACTCCCATTTCTGCTGCAACTACATGGCTACTTTGTCCACTATCCAGCAAATGAACTGCTTCAATTCTTTCATGTAAGGAAAAAACCGCCTTGCTTTGAAAGCCAACATGTTGACACCTTTGAGTTTGATTGATAGCATGACTGGACTACAGTAAGTACAATCGAAGTATGAAATGATTGGAGTGGTCACTGCTGATATGCTCCAGTGACCGCTGAAGGCAAGGTGAAACCAGTGTTTGGTTAGGAAACAGCTGGCCACTGACCGCTGATAGCAGGTGACCATTAAATACAGTGTATTTATATAAGAAATCTGTCTGGGGAATTTTGGAATGATCATTGTGACCAGGTGACCGCTGAACACATGTGACCGTTAGGACAGGTTTGACTGTACTGCCCCACCCCTTCTTGACCACCACCTCCAATTTGTAACCTCAAATTGGGTGTCGTAGTGCTATGACTGCATATTTAATGTTTGGTAAAAATGGAATAAAAGCATACAAATTGTCAGTGTAACTACAAATTTTAATATACTGGATCTTTGACTCCTCCCAGGGACCCAAGGGATTAAGTCCTTTCATATCTGATTATCACATGGGCAACCTATGCATCAAGTTTGGTGAATTTCCACCCAACAGTTTAGGAGATAGATTTATGGACAAATGGCTGGACAGACAGGTGGAAGAGTATCACAATATACCTCACTAATACTTGGGAATAACATGTGCTATGACAGCCGTTAAAGATGTGATAAATTACCAGTATCTAATGCATAGGACTACCTATGTGATGTATAAAATAGTCCAACCCAGATAACATGAAAGTCAGAGGGTCACAAAAATCATTTTGTATTACCTGGCTTTCATAATAAACTGATGCTGTTATCATCATAAAATAGCAGCCAGAAAAGAATACAACTGAGCTTTATCTCATACAGGGATGAAATAAAAGTGAGTTTTGACCAATATTTATTAAGTTATCTCTCATAAAATTTCAAGTATTAAAATTCTGATGGAATGGTGTCTTCATAAGTTGGATTAAAATCTTTAAGACGTTGAACTAGATTGAACACTTAAAGACTTTTCTTTTCCCATTGCTAATTGGTGTCTGCATAAGGTGTACCATATTTTATTGCTATCAGCTGACATGGAGTACAAGTCGAAAAGAATTTTGTTTCTGTTTTTCTTCCTTTGTTTAATAGACAAGTCAAACTGGAATATAAGATCAGATTCCAACCCAACAATACGGAAGATGCTCCATCCCATCTCAAATCTCAACATGTCATATTATATATTGATTAAATACTGTATGGTGTGTTTGATGTACATTTATGATTTTAAATAAAGTTCAAATTTAATGATTCTTATACAATTATAATTATCTATCAAAAAGAGTAAAGATTTTTCCAGAGTTTGCTTTTGTACGTGAAAATGCCAAAACAATATTTTGTAGTAGAAATTAGGAGTTATCTCCCTTATACACATTTGCTATATGTTTTGCTCAAGATGTTGGCAACTCAGTAATATAATAATGAATGGCATCCTATCACTTTGTATCATATCTCTTGTGACCTATAATATGGATCAATAACCTGAATTACTGACTAAAATCTTTGTCTTCTGTCTTCTTAACTAATTTGTTTGAACTACTTTTGTCTCACCCAATCTGATTGAAATGCATAACATTTGTATTGTCACTTACATAAAATCCTAGAGCTGTAATTGAGGAGATCCAATTAAATCTGTGCTGAATAGATGGCAGAATGTCAGACAGACAGATGCATGGACAGTCCCTAGTTGCTACCAGCGTCAGGAGAGCTCTCTTCAGGTCACTGGGTTGTGTTGTCTGTGAAAGCAGCAAGAGACGTAATTTATCCGACTCCAGAGCTCGGACAACACTTCTGAATCCAAAACACAAGGCAGAGCTGTAAAATAAAATGAAAATCATGTCATTAAAATTCATTTAATATTGCTAACTTGAGAGAGAGAGAGAGAGAGAGAAAGAGAAAGAGAAAGCTTCTTGAACCTGATACAGTGAAACCATGCTACAACACATTTTGTTATAACATGAATTCAGATATAGCACAGCTGTAGCATGGGTCCGTCCCAAAATTTGACAATAATTTCACCAATTGCTTGAAGTACTACATAGCTTTAATGCAAATATAAACAAAGTTTGATTGAATAATCTGGCAAGATATGTTGTATTCTTGAAGAAAAAAATATCACTGCTTCTTGAATATTTTAAAAAGACATTAATTCCTTAAAAAGCTGATAATTATTCACAGGGCTTTACAAATCCACTTACCTGACTCCTGGGATAAGCTAAAATTCGGCTCAGGCAAGCTCAGGCTTGCAAGATACTTGTCCATGGGCAAGTCCAAAAATTGAGAGAGAGAGAGAGAGAGAGAGAGAGAGAGAGAGAGAGAGAAAGGGGTCATGTACAGTTTGCAATGCTTTATATTCTGCAAGTTTTATACCCTGCGATTTTGCCACAGTACATATATCAGCACCTTTATTGAGTGTTTACTGTATTCTTTTATTACATAACTGGTCAGTTTATTTCATCTATTAATCCAGTATATCAATGATATGTACTGTCACAGCCTGTCATTCCCATCTACATAATGTCAGTATCACATTTTCTCATGCAAACATGATAATGTGAATATTTACTATCTAAAGCAAGTTTTGACAAATATGGAATAAATCTTTATATTTTAACTTATCAGTTGCATTTTAATAGTAATATTTTGTATGTATCCAGGATTCGCCAATTTTCAAGTCCTAACCAAGCCTCAAACTGTTTGTGAGCTTGTCGGTCTCGAAAAAATCCACTTGTCAAAGATTGTCTTGATGCATGTCACCAATTTCAATGTGAGTAGGTTTTTATTGTTATCAATTTAACTTGTGAGATTTCCTTGACAAGTGTATTTGGATATAAAAGGCACTCATCTCTAACAATTAACAACCAGGATGTCTTTAAAAGCATGATCGATGTACTGAAAATTGAGCACACACAAGGTGTTTTTGATCTGTTGTTTAAGTGATAATTACAGGCAACTGATACACACTTACTGTTTGGCAAAAAATTAAATGGATAAAAAAAGTGTTTTCAAATCATTCTCAACAGTCGACTTGTCAAAGATTTGTATGCATGTTACCGATTTCAAGGTGATTAGATGGTAACTGTTAAGTAAATGGATAAATTAAGTGTTCATAAATCATTCTGTTGTTACATGTAGTATAAATAGATCATTACAAACAGTCTAGCTTCATTATTGTTAATGCAGTTGAAGAAATGAGTCTGCAGTCTTACCTAGGCAAAAAAAAATGTAAACTTGATGAAGTTTCTACAAACAAATCTAAGGAAGCTGATTCCAAGAAAAATAACAAGTATGATGCTGTGAAATGTGCAAGAAAGTTCCTATCATCATGGATTATTGAGTATCCATGGCTAGATTATGACTCAGAAAATGATCTAATGCTCTGCAGCCAGTGCAGAAAATATCTGAAAACTGCTCAAAGCAAACCCCAGGATAGCAAATCCATTTTCCATCATGACTAACAATTATACGAAAGACACATTCAGTCTTTAAACTAAACATCTCATCATCTAAGAGAGAGACTCTTACTTACAAATCCAGCTATTTCAAAAACTATTTACTACCTATCCATTTATCTATCTATAAACGTATATATGCCTATCTTTGCTCTTTTAATTATATCTTCATTCCAACTCTTTCTCATCTATCTATATGTAATATTTACATCTATATGTTATAATAAATTTAATTATCAACATGTGGTTTTAAGATGCAAAGAGAGATAAAAAGGAAACAGAATGTATTTTTACTTGTAAAATAAATATAACACGATTTCCTTAAAATATCTAATATTTTATTTTGGCTAGCTGACTTTTATAAATTAGTAAAACCCTGGTTAATCTAATTATTATTGAACTATCAACAATAAAACCATTAAGTCTTCTTTGTGTTTGTCTTCAATGCTAATCTAGGATAAACAATAACCAAGAGATGTTTGCTCAGTCATCTGCCATACACATCCAAGCACCAAACAATGTGGTGGTAAAAAAAGAATTCTCACCCAAATTTATATATCAATTAATTTACCTACCTATTCAAGAGAAAACAACAGACCACCAATGCCTGCTCAATCAACTGTCATACACACCCACTGAAACAAATTTATGGCTATAGATCCCACCCCACTCCATTCATCTTAATCCTTTTTATTTTAAAGTCAGAAATACAGACAGCAGTTCCAAATCACTCCCATATACACAAGTCTGTTGTCATTGTAATGCTAAAGTTACATGCATGCTTGCCATATTCCCAGACAGTGTTGGGGTTTTTTTTGAGACTCAAAAAGTGTGTTTTGAGGTCCCAAGGGGAGTCAGTGCGCGTGACCCCCCAAAAGACATCATCCAAATGAGAATAAACTATCTTTTCAAATCAGCCTATAGCAAATGACTGGAAATTCAAATCTGAATAAAAAAAAATACCATCTGTTTTCTTTGAAGCATGTAATATACTTATAAACAAAAAAAAAAAAAAAAAAATATGGTAGACTTAGCATTGTCAAATAACATCACCACAAACATGGTCACAACCTCACATACATTAAATACAAAAATACACCAAGTTACAGTCTTTAAAATCCATTGGACAGTGGAATGCAGTTTTAATTACATGCAGTCTTTGCTGCTTTCAATAGTTCAGTAGTTGGTTTGACGGTAATGCAAGTGTCATTTGTGTTCACAAATATGATTACACTTTTCCTTCGCGAATGTGCATCCATGTCTATTTTGGCGCAAGCAATGGCCAAAGTCACTGAAAGTGATAAAACCTGTAAGATGGCAATGAATATCCATTTCAAAACAATGAATCTGGCAATGAAAACATTCAAGGTTTGTGGTAGTTGGCCGAGTTGCTAAAGTCTTCGAGGTTAAAGTCACACTTACGGCAGTGAAGATTTAATTTATTCTCTAGCTGAATTAATGAAAAAAGGTACTAATTTATGCAAATACACAATTTGTCATTTGATTAATGATTTAATATTTTGAAATTATTAAAATTCCATGGTGCAGTTCATTTCAGGTTAACTAGATATTCAAACATGTGAATGTTTTCGTGAGTTATTTGATCACATGATAAAACGTTTATTGCAATCATATAAATGTCTAAGGAAAATATGAGAAAGTTAAGGTGGCAAAACTGTCAAAGCAAATAAGATGATCTCATTTTTTTCAACACTTCTAGTGCATTATGTACTACAATTTTCCTTTGTTCTTTTAAAATGTTGTGTCCCCCAAATCTGGAGGGTGAGGGACACAGTGTCCTCTGACTTTTGGATCCTAGGTGCAACACTTCATTAGAGATTGAATGGTGCTGTTATTCAACCTAACAAAATAATCATGTTTAGAATTTTATATATGGAGTAAAAATCCGACTTCAAAGAAATACTGCCGCTGATCACAAACTTTAATAAAGATGGATTCAACATTCTCATTTAATTCAGTCAGTGATGTGTAATAAGATTTGTTTTTCAACATGCATCTCTTTGATGTACTTAACTTCAGACAAATTGGGTTGTTCCACTTAATGTACTTTACCTATGCAAATTAGCCTATTGGGCTCTCCCTCAGCAGTGCTCAAAGGATTTGACATGACACATCACCCTAGCTATTGTGAGCCAATTCAGTAAATCTCTGAAAGGTGTCTGTTTCTCTGACCACCTTACCTTTTAATTGTCTCTAAAACAGCTGTATAAACTGCCCCGAGGATAGTTTTACATGAGCTATGAGCAAGACTATTTACTGTTTATAAATACCAGAGATTATGGGCATATATCTTTGTGATCAAGAAATGTAATATTTTTCTATTTTCTGGGAATTTTTTTTCGCTAAAATTGCTGAAAATCGTGTTTTTCAAACACGACCGTGTCAGGGGGTTTGGGAGTCCAAAATCTTGTTTTTCGCGTGACACGTTGTGTTACGGCATGTATGTACATACATAAACTGTAGTGCTGTTGACCTGAACAGAACCATTTCAGTTGTGGGGGTGGACGGATTTGCTGTTATATTCAAACATGCTACTCCTTGTTTTTCCTCTGCAGTAGTGCAAAGTAATAGCTATAAACATAAAGTTTCAATAAATATACTTTTTCCTTTGTCTTTAGAGAATGAGTCTACTGTTTATATGGAGATCACTCTTTACCCATAATACTTATGGTTTACTCGCAAACTTTGTCATGGCAATTACATACATGTAACAGACCCATAGTTTCAAACCAGTAGATTTGCAAATTTTGATCAGTAGATTGTCTTCTAAACCAGTAGATTTTTGTATCTGCATAAACTGTATTTGTTTTAAGGGATTGAAAACAAAACAAGAGCATTTTTTGCCTTTTATGTATTCTCTTCATGCTATAGTAAAACAGCAAATTTTGAACATGAATCAGATTTTGATTCTGATGGAAAATGTTACAATTATTATTATAATTCATTAATAAGAGTCAGTACATTATCAATTAACTGAAAGAGAAACAGTTGTATAGTTTTGGTTCACCGAAAATTTTTTGTTTTAAAAAATAAAAACCACCAGCAGTTTTACTATCCCTCACAAGATCACTGTCTAGTGACCATTGATGACATTCATTGTGATTATTAAGCTCACACTTAACAGGGTCTCAATAGTTTTCTGATGCAGATTTTCCCTAAAAATAAAATATAAAAATGAAAATTTAAAAAGATTACATAAAAATCTGGTTCAAGGATCTGAAGATCATTTTGCTTGTGCCAATATTGCATGCTGCAATACCAAGGAATCTGGCAGAAATACACTGAACTGTTTGATCATACATATGGACTAGAACATTCAACATTTTATCATTGCCTTGATCATTTGATTCATCAATCATGACACTGAAAACTCCTACAAATATTTTCAACTCTTCTGTCCCATTGGGGGGGGGGCTAGGGCCTGAGTGACAATGATTGTTGTTTCTGTATGCTGGCATGAAAATTTGTGTGCAATCTCAGAGTCTGGAAACATTATTTGAACCAGTTTAGTAGAATGATCAGAGGAATAGTAAACTGTGCTCTGCCACAAAATTCACACACAAAGTCTCTGCAAGTGCCACTTTATCCACTATTAATCCAGTTTCAAATAAGGCCTTCAAAGTGGGTGTGTTTGTTACAATAGAATCATTTTGCTCCTATGCGATGGTGTCTGCATATGCCTGGTGATGTAAATTTTTCCTCCATATACTATATCTTAGGATCCACTTTGCATGTAACACACAATGAAAACTCAGGACCTTTGCTACTCACCTGCACACACTTAAACTCTAATATACAAGCATTGTTGAACTTGTTGTAATATTTTTAGTTGATGGTTTCTTAACATTGGAAGAAAGTGCACGTTTCCTCATTTTTATATGAATTGAACAAAAAGATATGAGCTGTCCTTAAATATTTCCCCTTAAAACAGCCAAACAATACAATACCATTTAAAAAAGACAAACAATTAAAATGGTTATTCAAGTTTTTTTTTTTTTTGGGGGGGGGCAGCATCTCCATTTTATATCCCCCTCCAACAAACGTTGTCCAACTTTTCATCAAAGATTCACAAGCCATCATGGACCACTTCTGATCCCTTTGTTACTTATAACACCTAAAAAACATCCCGCATTTGGCCTTAAACTCTCCAAATAACAACAATAAGGTAATAAGCACGTTAGCTGTTTTTCAACACTTGTAATTCAATTACTCAGCCACACATCTGCGCACTGGTCACTGCACTGGTGAAACATTTCCAGTCCTCAGCAGACTGGTTCTGGCTGGTTTCTCTAATTTGTTGACTTAACGCGTAAAAATGCCATGTTTGTTTTTTCTTTTTTCTTATTTTTTAAAAACTTCTTTTAATGTTCAAAAGTGGTAGAGGTCAACTATAAAACATGATGTGCTGGATGGTCTTTAAAATGGTATTTTTGGCCTACAGGCGGTAGAATCACATGTATGCAGTTATTCACACTTGTTCAATTATTCATCTCAAATACATTACAAGGTCAATACCCCTGTACGAATTTCAATTAAAGTATTTTTCAAGCCTAAATACAAGTTTCTTTTTTAAAACTCCCAATGTTTGATTTACACATTGTACTGTCAGTCAAAAATCAGACCCTTGGGACATGTCGAAATATGAATGTTTCGGAAAATACACTGTTTCATATGCTAGTGTGAGTGTATTACCAAGAAATTAAATATCTGGATTCAAATGAAATCAAGCAGAAAAAGTCTAGAAATTAAGCTTCTTTGTGCATATTTCAATGGAATCACTAATTATGAATACATTTAGATAGGCTGGCGGTTACACATATTCTAGCTATTTATACTTCAGATGCCAATTTTGTTATACATGTATATGTATGTACCAATGAATGGTTCTCTGCCAAAAAATAAATAAATAAATATTAAATATGTAATAACCGTTTTAAATATTTCTTGTTTAACATGCATCAAGTTGGTAAATACATTACTGAACTCCATAGTTTTGCACCTCCCCTCATGTATAGCTAAGAGGATACAATATTTTTTTCTCTTCAGTTAATTGACTTGATTGGATACTGCGCAATATGGTACATAGCACTTTGTGGATCCCAACCATCGTGCTATAGCAGGGCTTAACTGTAGTAGGAACTTTAAACACTGTCTGAATAAATAAGCATATAACTATTTTATGAAGAAAATGCTTAGAAAAAAATCAAGCAATAGGGAACCACAAAGTTACAGTCTGTGTGTCAATAAATCAGAAGCACAATTGCAATTTGCCAAATTTATTCATGGATCAAAAGTTGGTCAGACATGGGTTATTTGTTTTGTTTGGTGTCTAATGGCACTTTAACACTTGAACTGTTACAGCATGCTGAAGCTATTGGAGGAAAATGTCCTCTTTTAAATTGCTCAAGAAGTAAAATCTAAAGATGTGACAGCATAACATACAATACAACTGATTTGATAGAACAAAGCAATTTGACACTAAATATTGAAGAAATCAACCATTTTAAGATTAAATGTACCCTCAATAAATGTGTCTACTATTTGCTTAGAGACACACCAAGAAAGCTGAGCTGGCTTGGTCTGGACAGGATTCAAACCAGCATCCTTCTTATCACAACTCTTTGATGCTAATCACTAAGCCACCATGGTTTCGTGACATGCTGTATAATCAGGTGGGTGCAAATCAAAGACATATCACCAGTAAACTCAATTTATGACAGTAATGTCAAGATAAAGTACTCAAATTCTCAAATAGCAGACTGTTATAACTACTTGATTACCAGATTTGTTTCCTCTTTTTAGATTCTTCATCGATGGAAAATGCCTCCATCATTTCACTCCCTTTCTTCTGACGATGTTTTTTCTTGGTCCTATTCAGATATATGAGTGGCTCCAATGTGCTGTACAAACAAGAAAATCAATCAATAAACTGTCAAATTAATCAATCAATCAATCGATGAAAAAGAGACAGAAAGACACCCAGGGTACAATTAAAAATGATACAGAAGACAATCTATGTTTGTATAATGATTGTGAATAATAATTCATGCATGGCTACAATCTTGGAAATAACGAGTGAGTGCAATGAAATGAGTGACTTCCTTGATCCTAGACATGAGAGAATTATGAGACATAACTGCTGTGCAAATGTACTATTTATTATATACTGTGTATCTAATGTATTATTTATTATATATAGTGTCTGTCACCTGAAACATAAATCACACCTCTGTTTTATAGTCAAGAAAATAACAGTTCTTACGATTATTTCCAGTGCCAACCATAATAGTAAAAATATGAATAAACCATATTATAGTCGGTAAAATGTCACAGCATGCAGGTTATAACGTCCCTTATGGAAATAACTTATTCTGACCGATAAGTGATATATGATTGATTTATACGGGACTTATAGGTCACTTGTAAGTTACTTACACTTTGCATATTTAATGAGAAGTGAAATGTTAGTCTGTATAAGTACAGTATAAGTGAAATCAATATTGATCCATGCCTCACCTACATTTCACTTATAAGTGACATATAAGTCATTTATAGGTCGTATAAGCCTTTATCGGTTTAGTGTAAGTGAACTGTAAGTTCATGGACACTGTTAATTTCTGACTAACAGTTTACTGCAAAATACAGTACAAGTTCAAGGTTTACTGCAAAATTCAATCCAAGTTCAATAAAGGTGCTACTATGATTTTTTTGCCAAAATTCATAACTTCCCACCAGATTTTTACATTTCAATGAGTCATATCAACAGCACAGACATAAACACATAATTTCATGTTTTATTTAAAATATTTGAAGATTTAAAAAAAACAAAAAAATTGAAATACAACTTCCAACTTTGATGGATCTTATGTATCAAAACTAGAATTAAGCAATGTCTGTGCGTGTACATGTGTGTATGTAAATTGCAAAACAGGAACATGAGTGAGCATACACAACCACACATTGCAGATATACCTTGTACACAAGGAATTTTTCAACATCCAACAATTCATTATTTTCAATAAATTTGTTCAAAATAATATTATTTGGCACCAAACATTCAGCTGTGTATATTCTAATGAAATCCACAGGCACTTGATTCTATCAGTCGAAAGGGAGAAACTAATGATAACACCCTCCCTGCTCGCAATTAACACAAGGTAACCAACTCTCACAGTTCACAATCTGACCCTTCGATGAGTCCGTTCTAATTTCCTATGGTATCTGCGCATTTAGTCATTCATAACATACACCACCGTGAAGAAGACATTCAAAATCTTTCCCCCATGTACCAATTAAATACCTTACTTATTCTGAATGGACACTTTTACGCGAAGTTTATCCATTGCTTCATGTCTTGCCCACAATGATCTTTATAAGGGGCTGACCATTTAATTGGGGATTGGGGGGTGACTTGTGTTTTTAAAACAAAAAAACAGACTTTCAAATAGCTTGAAATAAATATTCTTGCACTGATGTATAGGAAAAAACAAAATTACTATATCCCAGCATATTAGTAAAAAAAAACAAACAATTATCTGGAGATAAAAGAAAAATAAAATATGCTGGCTCAAACTCCCCTCACCCCCCCCCCCTTGAAAATTAAATGGTTGGTTCCTAAGTGATGTTTCCTGAAACAGACAGACTAATGCGGATTATATTTAGTTGTTATGTATATACCAAATGAGCTGAAGTTAAAAGTCCTTTACCTACCACCTCCACCCCATCAATGTTAACATCTTCACGTTTCTTTTCTTCTAATTTTGTTGTCTCTCAAGTAAACAGTAACATGCTTACAAGTAATTGTTTGATATTATTACAATATTGTACATACAATTTTCTTTTAATATATCATTGTCATTTTTCAATGTTTGTAATCTTATGCTTTCATTACTCACATCAGACACATTATTAAAGATTAATGTTAACTTGTTAACCCGGCGTGCCATGTTTACACGTCACAAGGTTGTACCCTACTTTAGAGCTCTGTAACGTCATCATCATTTATGATACACCAAAGTGGGTGGTATTACTGAAAAGTGGACAGATGTAGTTCTACAATGATACCAAATAATGTAGACTTTCTACTCGCATTAAAAAATATAATGGAAGAAAACAAATTTTGTAGACCTTATTTCTTTAGGCTAAAATATTACCAGTTTCAGAACCAGAGTTTGTGTCCAGATTTTGGACTTTTTGGCCTGATATCTAAAACAGACCGGTCCAAACTGCACATGGACAGATGAACCAATACAAAAATTAGGATAAGTTTGAGATTTTGAGTAAAAAGAGGCCAGGACATGAAAATCGTGGGTCCAATATAAAAAAAAAAAAAAAAGAAGTCCAATTTTTAGCCTTCTGCAGATGTGCGAGTGAAATAGCCATTCAAAAACGTCTTAAGCATCAGGCTAAATGAAAATCTCTCTGAAGCAGCTGTGTTTGGATGCATTCAGAAGTATCCCCAAAAAATGCGTTTTCTACCCCCATTTCAGACAAAAATTAAAAGAATTTCCAGAGGTGAATGAGTTAATGAGGAGAGAGCATGAAATAAGCTTAAGCGAGATGCTCAATGCTCCATAATTCGTTTGATTTTATGTACTTTCCAGCATAACTTCTGCAAATAAATACCGTTTAATTCAAAGGAATCAAATATATATTGAAATGATCTGCATAAGTTGATGTTATTTATTTCAGTGTTGTGTTTTAGTCAAGGATGGCTGACAGTGGCCTGTTTGGGCATTTTAAGAGTGATAAAGACTCTTCTGGGGGTACCCTCTCTATCAGAAAGATCCACTGGTCCATTTAAGCTAATATTTGTACATCAAGTTAAAAATGGGAGTAAATGATGCAGGGCAGGATTACACCTAGGTATGGTTGGGTGCTATCTATGGAGGGCAATGTGCAGCACTCTCCTAAAGCAGGCTAGAGACAAAAGTAATAGAGAAAGTAAAGAAAACTAGACTACGATTGACATAACTAAGAATTCTGACACCAAATGCTGTACAGCACTCTTGGGCTACACATTTAGGCTGAAAATGACTTCGAAATTTAGCTGTACAAATGGAAAGAAAGAAAGAAAGAAAGAAAGAGAAAAAAAAAGAAAGACAGACAGACAGACAGACAGGCAGATAGATAGATAGATAGATAGATAGATAGATAGATAGATAGATAGATAGATAGATAGATAGATAGCTAGATAGATAGATAGATACAAAAGTCATATGTGTAATACATCACATATTCTCATAAGAACAAAAACTCTACCTCTTTAATTTTTCCAGGATTTCTCTGTCAACTTGATCATCCAATCGAGACCTGAAACAAATAGAAGTCTGTACCATAGATAGGAATAACAAGTTTATTTATCCAAAATCAATGGTGAACGCTTGAAGAAGATTCAGAGGAAATGATTGTATAAGTACTTGTACATCCCAAAGTGTTGGGTCATGTGGGCTGACTTTGTCCTCCTTCACTTGGTGTCACCCCCACTGCCACCATGATTTTTACTGATGTGAATACATAAAATAAAATATGACTGAATTTAACCACAAATTTATCATAATGCAACAGGAAAAGAAAACTTATTTAACAAGTTGTTAAAAAAAGAAAAAAGAAAGACTTGGAAATACATGCATTATTATTCTTTGTTCACTTCTTTCTCATGTCAACAAGATGAATATTAGCCTGGTTAAACCAAGAGAATTGCCAAACTTACTACAGAGCCACATTTATGCGCATGTAAGAAAAGAGTTCTTACATTCCATAATGGTTTGAAGTAAAACTTTGGAAGTATCAGCATTCCTTTTAAATCATTTAAAGAGCTCTACAAATAATATAATTAACCAAATTTGTCTCAGCATAAACAAAAGGAAGTGGGTCATGATGTGTGATAGCATATTTTTAACATAAACAACAGAAAGTGGGTTATGATCTCTGAGAGCATATTTTAACATAAACAACAGAAAGTGGCTCATGATCTCTGACAGCATATTTTAACATAAACAGAAAGTGGGTCATGATTTCTGATGGCATATTTTCGTGTATGATGCTAACCATGTCATAAGTGTCTGCAAATTTCTGTGCTGAATGTATTTCTCTCATTTTAACACATTTTCAATTGTAATGATTCATGAGGACATTTTATATGTGGCCAGAGAAAGGTAAACAAGTCTCTAACATTAGGACTATTTACACACAATTAAAAAAAAAAAAAAATACATTGTAAGCAATCAATACATCAGTACACACATTAACACAAAGTTGTACAGGACTTAAAAGTGTATACATATTGGAGTTTTTACAAACATTCATGCAAATCAATACAGTAGTACACACATTAACATATAGTTGTACATGACTTAACAGAGTATATATATATATATATATATATATATATATATATATATATATATATATATATATATATATATATATATATATATAATTACAAAGGGGTAATAAAAAAATCTTCCAGATGGGCACTAGTTATCAGTACACTCTTTTTTCAGAACCAGATATATATCATAAGAAGTTTTTTAGTTAAAACACCATGTCTGTAGGACCATCTGTAGCCATTTATACAGACTTTGGATGGCCATCAAGGCAGCCATTTTGGAGGTTAGATCAGCTTCATTTTAATACAGGAACAACTATATATTGCAAGAAAGAAGTGTTGCATTTTTCTTTTTAAATGTTGGTGTGGACATCCATATAGGAGATATAGCTGTAATGAGATTTTTCAAGTTTCAGTAAGTTATAATCACCTAATTTTCATTTAGGACTAATTACATATAGTGATAAGTGCTTTAGTGAAAAGACTGTGTCCAATATGACCATCGTTTCAAAAGGAGTAATAACAACATCTTCAAGATAGCCACTTGTTGTCAGCACCATCTATATTGAGGACCAACTATATATTATATGAAGTTTTTCAGTTAAAACTCCATGTTTTTAGGACCATCTGTTCAGGAGAAGTAGCTATAACAATATGTTCAATACATCTACCAGGGTGGCCATATTGTCAGTTTGATTGGCTCCATTTTTTAAAATATAGAACCCACTATATAATTATCACAAGAAATCTTTTAGTAAAAATCCCATGTTTCTAAACCGTAAATTCTGAAGAAGTAACAATAACAAGATTTTGAAGATGGACAACATGGCAATGAAATCAGAGGCATGTATTAACACCATTTTTATTTAGGACAAACTAGACATTATAAAAAGTCTTACTGGATGTCTGAGGGGAAAGATGTTTATTTAGGATCAGCTATACATTATAAAAAGTCTTTTAGTGAAAACCTCATGTTGATATGATTATCCATTCAGTAGAAGCATTGTCAAGATTTTAAAGATGGCTGCCATGGTGGCCATATTGGATATCAGCTCAGTACCAATTTTATTTAGGACCAACCAGATCTTGTAAGATGTCCTTTAGTGAAAACCCCATGTTGATATGTTCATTCACTCTGACGTGACAAGATTTTTTCACTTAAAACAACTAAAGGAGATGATTTTTGCTCATCTTTATTAAGGCAACAAAAGTATTTAAGAATAATTTACTATAGTATAAACAGTAAATATGATGTGATAACGTGTGGCCCAGGGCATTCTAATGGTCTCCACTGTGTGGTCAAAACTGATGATAAATAAAATGCATTGAAATTGATCAAACTTTGTTTATTCCAAATCAGTAGCATATACCACACGTTTCAAATATTAAACTCATGAACACAATTAACAAAATGCGAAAACTTAAAGGTATGGTGTTAAAATGTGCACATACCTTATGGGACAAAACTTATGATTCCAGTTGATATGCTCTGTCAAACATTAAACAAACAAGTTTTTCGTGGGTTAGAGACAAGTAATAGTTTGTCCAGTTTCAATCATATCTCTTTTAAAGATGCTAAAAATTCATATCAGTTATTGCAGTTTCTAATAAGTTGATATCATTGAGTTTCATATAGTATTTTGTCTACATTTTATTTATACATCATGTATTGAAATGATTACAGCAGGCAAAATGACCTTATTTCACAAGATACCACATTAATTCTGTAACAACTCTGTCCCATACCTTTTTGTAAGGCATTCAACACTCTCAACAGAATTTCTAGATCAAATTTCCAGGACTCTAAACCAGAGATTCCGTTATAACAGTATATGCCGGTTTTTACTGATAAATTTTGCACTGGTACTGGATAAAAACTGAGACTGTCTCTATTTGTGTACCAACAAACTGTAAAATGTGTTTTAAATCTTGAAAGTTAACTGTCTCAACATCAAAGTATGTCAGAAGCCGACATATTCTTTTCATACAATTGTAGCCCATATCCATGCTGACTTTGATCAGTCATTGACAGCCAAAACACAGCACCAGAAGGAAAGTTGGCTTATCTCTTCGATGGATTCATGTGGTGTAATGGTATATATGTTAGTATATACATACAGTATAATTCTGTCTCCCTAGTCTATTAAAATAGACAACTTATAGTTAGAACTGGAGTTCCCAGGTTATGAAATTACTGATACATAGTATCAGATTGCTGCTGCAGCTTAACAAATGAGGGAGCTTAGAGGCCAGTTTCATCACGTGTATTTGCTGTCAAAACAAAGCCAGAAGTCATTCATCAACGATATAAGCTGACTCTCCTTCGGGTACCGTTGTGTGTAACTAATGGCTGGTGCGCGAAACAATAAAAGTTAAAGCACCCCTTTTTCTGCTTCACAGACGTTAATTCAAGCTTTTATTTCTTCTTGTTCAAAACTAATTAATAACCAAATGTTTGATTGATTAATGACTGGCTTGGTTTTGATTTTTCTTTCTATTTATAGATTACGTTGGTGACTGACAGTGACGATATTGGAATGGGTTAACACTACTGTTGTGGTGTCGACTTGTCACGTTTTGACATTCATTATAAACGCAGCTGCTGTAAAGCACAGAAACTCATTCATTTCATTTTCTTTCCCTAACGTATTGTTTACAACATAATTTTCCCTACTTTTATGCTAATGATAATCCATGCATTGATGAGGGTGCTTGATTAGTATCTGTATCGGTAAAATTTGGCCTTGTACTACTGACTTTGTCCGCCCTTGCCGGTATGAGGTAGCGGCAGTTGCGCAACTCTATCGGAATCTCTGCTCTAAACTCCCAGAACTCAAGAGTCCTTTGCCATATTCTAAGAATCACAACCTTAATCAAGAGAGTCCCCAACTTGTACAAATGTATGTTGTTTTTTTGTTTTTTTTTTGGGGGGGGTGTACGTTTTAAAAAAAAAAATATTTTTGGGGATTTAATATTTACTAATTTAAGATAGATAAACATACAGACAGACAGTCAAGGGAGTGTGAGCAATATGTACTAAAAACTGGTGAATCTCTCTCTCTCACATGTATGCACACAACCTCAATATCTTAAAAATCCTAAAGACAGTAAACTATTTGTATTGTTATCCACATATAATATACATAACAAATGTTATCACTCAGTGTTTTAAAGATTTCTTTTCAGTGTTCTATTATTAAATTTGAGTGGTTTCCCTTTTCATGGTAAGCACTTTATTCACAAGAGTTATTTCCCTTACTATGACAAACATACAGGACAACTTTGAAGGAGAAATAACAGTGAATTTGTTCATTAACAATATGCAGAAAATACATGTAGTATTATCTGCTGCATTTTGCATGCATTTCCTTAAAAAAAAAACTCTATATAACAAGGGTCACACTACCAGGAGAAGTGGGTTACTAAGTCACCCAAAAAATGTAAACTTCGCCTTCTATTAGAAAGGAAATAAGACTTTGCCCTGTCATTTTTGTTAGAAGTTCACTGAATGACGGTAGTTTATAGCTTTTGAGATGCTCCTTCAACCCAGCTAAGTAGTTAGTTTTGTAGCCCCTAGGCGAAATGCACTGCATGTGGCCTTAGCAGGTGTTCATATCAACTGCGCTTACAAAACAAACTCTTGCACATTCACAAGAATGCGTTTTAATAGCTGACTGATCATTAACTCTTTCCTCCCTAAAGTATCGCTGCTCATTTTCCACAAGTTATCATTTGATGATGAAAACATACCAACTTGTGTTTTGAAACTAAAACATCTATATGTAAATAAAATTTTTTTGTTTTCAGAACAGAATCAGTGAAAGCACTTTCTAAATATATTTTTTGAAGATTACACTGCCATGCTTGCATGATTTTCTTCATAAAGTCAGTTTGAAACCACAAGTGAGCCTGCCAAGGGGTAATAATGGCAAACATTATAGTGTCTTGGAAGTACCTCTTCGTTAGACTGTCTGTTTTTGTAACTCATTGGGCACATAAATTAAGGAAAATATGAAATTTGTAGAAATCCAAGTCGAAATATAACATGATAAAAGATTTAGCATAAAAATAAAAAAATTTAAGTCAGAAACATATGGGACAATTATGTGTTGTGGAAATCAAGAAGCACTGTAAGGTCAATATGAAAAAAAGAAAGCAGTAAAGCAAATAATATCCAACCAATACATGATGACATTACGAATACACAGACAAAAATTAAAACCATAAATTTGTAATCCAATTTAGGTATTGTTGTTACAAAACTAGAAAGTGAGTGGTCATATTAAGAAAACCCGTTTCTAAAAATAGATGCACCCACATGGCATGTGTGTCACCATATTTCCATATTTGTACTTGGCTGTGTGCGGAATCAGTTACTTTAATGCTTCAGTTCCTCGTCAATGAATAGCTAAAGTAATGGAACACCTAGATTACATCATTATAATTACAAACAGGTATAAATAGGTAATCAACTTCCACTAGAACAGGCAAATTAACTTTTCTACTTTTAAAACTTCACCAAAAAATAACATTCTAATAGATTCACATTTAATTTTGAATCAACTCCCTAAACATACAGTTGTAACGTTGAGGTTACTCATCAGTGACCACTGTGGTTTGAATGGATGCACATTATGGTGTGAAGACACCTGTACATGTGCTCTCATGTGCATGTTATAGGGGTTGTTTCAAACTAATTTAGAAATGTTTTCAACTGCCATTTTCAGTGAAGTTTTAGAAACTAACAAAAATTAAATGTTTTTTTACGCTGCAGTTAGTTATGTAATTTTACCGACCGGTATTTATAATCACAATACAGTAATTTAGGTACTCCTGCCACTTAAAACTAAGTACAATGTATAGTTTCTGCTGTGCTCTCTTGAGTCATATTGTCAAAATACATTGCATATTTGTCTCCATCTAATCATACACACTTTCAAGTATGATTACACTGCATGGAATATGATACATTCACACAGTTACAAAATGTGCTTATAATATACATAAAACACTGATATTTTTCTACTAGAAGATAAAGTATTACTTAAAACCAATGTGAAATGTGAAATGCAAATATGTCTATGGAGAAATATAGGACACAGTTCAAATAAGAGAACCAGAGTGCACACACACATACATTATATGTATCTATCTATGTATATATATATACACACACATATATATATATATATATATATATATATATATATATATATATACACATATATATATATATATACACATACATATATATACACACACACACACATATATATATATATATATATATATATATATATATATATTGCATTTCTTGCTTTGCTGCCACTTTTCCCTGTTCTGCTTCCTATTCTATCTAAAAGAAGTCACTTCTCCCTAAAATTCATGGCTAGCTTGATCCCAGTATAAATAATATTAAAATTTGAGGTAATTTACATTTAAAGTTTTTATAAAAAAATCATTTGTTTTTACCTAGCTTATGTAACAAGCATTTTGATTGGTTAAATGTGACACAGAAAATAAAAAGTTCTCAGTTCAAGACACCAGGAGGTTTGAGACAAAAAATTAGTTCCCCTAGAGGTTGACCCAAATCAGGAAGATATTCCGAAAAAATAGTAGCAAGTTCAATGGTGTGTTTCACAGCGGATTTGTTTTGAAATGTTAGAAGCTATGTTGATAAAAAAGGGTAGACTTAACAATTTACAAAACTGAATAGATTATTAAAATTGCCTGCTTTGCAATGACAGTGATATGTAAAATGTCACCTAATTGCATGTCAGTCAAGCACTATTTTGTTACTTCACTCGAGTCAATCTGTTTACTGTATTAAGACATAAAAATGAGCTGGTCAACCCATGATGAAACTTTCTGATTTCATATACTAAGATGACTTAGTATGTGCAGAAAGTTACAAAGGTCTATCAGTTGTAGTAACAAATGTACAATAATGAATGGTTATACATAACAAAGAAGGAAAATAATTGTGGTCTGAGGCCAGGAAGGAGCTACTTATGTATTCATGAGCCTTTCTTGTGCGATTCTGTAATATTTGAAATATATTTAATATATTTAAGTTATAAGTGTGTTGTTTATTTCTTGAGATCATTATTTTACTTAAAACTATTTGTGCTTATAAGAACTGAACTTTATATTTTAGTCGTAAAGCTTGAAACTTGATTACACTCATTGACTTAACAGCCTTTGTTTCACCTCAGCCATACATACAGTCTGTGATAAATTTTCATGCACAGAATTGTCAGTTTCAAAAGCTGAGAGTCCAGGACAATTTTGAAAGTCCACTTGATGCACAGTCTGGGAAAATTGGGAATCAAGGACATGCTGGAAGCACTTACAGAGAACTTTACAAACAGTGTGCAGAAAAATAATACAACATCCCATACATGTGACAGAACCAGGATATCAAACCATAAGATTTACACATTTAGATCAGTAGATTGCCTTCTAAACCAGTTTACCAACATAAATTTTATGTATTTTGAGGGGACTGAAAACAAAACAAGAGCATTTTTTGCCATAATATGTATTCTCTTCATACTGTAATTAAATAGCAAGTTATGAACACGAGGAATCAGATTCTTATGGAAAATGCTACACTAATAATTAAATTAATATGAGTCTGTGTATTGTCAATTAAATGAAAAAGGAAGAGCTGTATATTTCATAGTTCATAGCAAAAATTTTATATGAAACCCACAAGCATTATTAGTTTCCTTCACAACCACTGATGACATTCAAAGTGATTACCGTATATACTCGCATATAAACCGATACCAACTGCAAGCTGCATAGACCCAGATCTGCCATCGCATAATTCACCAGCAGATCTGGGTCTATGCAGTTTGTAAGGACTAATCAGTTGAACAAACAACACAGACCCTGGTCTTCTGGCGCATTATGCAACGGGAGATCAGGGTCTATGTTGTTTGCATTTGGACCTGGATTTTATGTGAATATATATGGTATTAAGTTTCCTACTTAACAAGCTCTCAATATTTTCTTGTCCAGATTAACCCTTGAATCACTTTGTATTTTGTAAAGAATATTCTCGCTGTATCAGCATTAGAATGTGGCAATGATAAAACAATCATGCTTAGCCTGCAAAGAAATTAAAACATCAGTTTTCCTGTGGCTGGGTTTTTAAGGCTGCTGACTGGTCTCCAATACTCCTCAATGCTAAATCCACCCAGAGGAAGAAGTTCCTGAGTTGGACTTGTGATGCATTCCTGAACCTCATATTTCTTAGACAGTGATTTTACAGCATTGGTTGAAAGCATGTTTTGGCATTTTGACATGAACTGAACACAAAATATTTAGAAGCTGCACATAAATATTCCTCTTAAAACAATGCAATAACAATTAAACAAAACAAAAAATCAAAGTACCTACTTACGTGTTTCTGCAAAAATCATTTTTTGGTTGGTCTCTCCTTTCTATCTCACCTCTGTCAAAGGTCAACCGATATTTAATCAAAGATTCAAAAGCCATCATGGACAACCTTTGCACCTTTTATTATTTACAACACCTCAAAAAAACATCCCACAATTCGCCTTAAACTCTCCAGATTACAACAATAAGGTAATCAATTAATAGTCTGCTGTGTACACATGTTCACTGTATACAACGGGAAACTGTAGAGGTTTTTGGATACTGAGTAGATTTGTCAAGATGGTGGATGGTGAAAGGTTGGAGAAGTAGGTGCTTATAAAATGTACGTTTTCTTTTGTTGAATGATATTATCTGGGCAAAGGAATGTTGCTGACATGCATGAGACAGTTTGAATTTTCAAAGCATACTCATACAGTACATGTGTATTATGTTTATAGCACATATTCGGTATCCAAAGTAAGTTTTCAAAATCTGAAGCAGGGAGCAAGCTGGTATTTTGATAATTTGTTTTAATCATGTGGGGTTCTTATACAACGAAAGAAAAATTTACACTGAAAATATATAATCACCATGGACTTTTTCGTTTCAGTATTATTTCATAAAAAGCATATATTCTACATCAAAAGACATTGAATCTATTATAATAAAATGTGTATCCTTTCACCAGTGTCTATTTTTAAATTTCTCTCTCCCTCTGTCTCTTTCTTTCTCTCTATTGATTCATGTATTTATATGGTAAAGAACAAGTAAGCAGTAATGTAAGTGCACAAACCGCAAATAGAATAAACAAAATTTAAAATTTTTTTTTAACTTTTTTAAAAAAAAAAACCAGAGAGACACTATAAACTAATAATTTCCATACCTTGGCCTAACTGGCACATTCCGGTCATATGCCACGTGACTTTTTAGTCAGTGTCACGAACCCACAGGGGCTCGTATTTTTGCTTACAATTGACCTATCAGTCATACATGTACTATATAAAACAACAAGGGAGGACACTTCTCTCCTTTCTTGTGTGACCTATTTAAGAATGGACGCCGATATTTCAAGCCACACTTCGCATAGCATAATAAATTTTGTACCGATGTTTAGCTCAGGCATTTGACTTTTTATGCCTACACAAAGTTTGACTTTCCTACCACACCTTTATGGAATGCCAGATCATTTTCCCATGCAACAGGTCGACATGGCCATGATTGCACCCACTTAATATGCAGGTACAGTGCACTGAATGGAATTCTGCCGGTTACTAGAAACACCGAAATACACTGAAAAACCGAAATACACATGTATTTACATGTTCTCTCTGTATATATCAGTGTACACACAGGAATTATTTGCTTTTGTTTGAATAATAATATAAAGCAAAATAAAATATGATTTATGTGATTTTGATCCGAATTACTTACTTTTTTCCTATTTATAGCACAATTCATGTAATGATGTCACTCGGTCGTACTTGATTCGACAGACCTGATACATGGCGAATCATAGTAATACATACACAGAGTGAAAGTGAAAAGTATCGAAGTATCAAAAGTATTTGCCGACATTATATTATATATTTACTTTAACTTTCAATGATATAGTTTTTGACAAATAAATAACATTTAATTAAATTTTGTTTAAAAGGTTTCCAAATATTTGGCAATAGTGAAACATGTACTTATATATACTGCTTTTGATGATAAGACAGTTGATTGTAAGGTTGTTAAGAAAGTCTTCTTCTTGGAAATATGTGAATGGGGAACAGTCATACATGTTTGAATAATAATAAAAAGCAAAATAAACTTTGATTTAAATTTATATGAATTATGTACTCTTTACTTGATTTGACATATATATGATAAACGGCGAATTGAAATACGTACACAGAGTGAAAGTGAAATGTATCAAAGTACCAAAAGTGTATACGATAAGAGTGAGATTAATATTGTGATCGTAACAAGCCACGATATATGATGATAGACAAAGACAACTCAGGAAGGCATTTTTGTAAAAAACATGTATTATTCATTCTTTGGCAGAATTTAATATTTACGTTTAATTACACACATAATGTATCAGGTTTCAATGAATGAATAATTTGAGCACGCAGATGAATTAATTAGTCCTTGGTGCAACAACAGTTGTCTGACCATCCGTAGAAATCATGTATTTTGTGTCTATGTCAATGTGGCGTCTTAAGCGTTTGAACAAGTTTGTGCGTTGTTGCTCTATCATTTTTATCCAGTCTGTTTTTCTCGACTCAAATTGTTTATGACTGTTGGCAAGCCGGAATTCTCCATTGCATACTAGAGCACTCCTCAGATTTCTGAATTGTCTGGTTACTAATTCATGTGTCAGTTGTACAAATTCTGTCAGCGTTTTCGTCTTCCAGTCAACTGTCTGTTTAAGAACATGGTTCATGGACTCACAATTATTATTTTTCCACGTGCGGTCTATTTGATAGATTCTTAATGGATTATTGACTTTTAGTTTGATATTTGTCTTTAGTTTTTTCCGAAAGTAATTAAGAAATTTTCCTGAAATTCCAGCACAATGATTTTCTAAAACTTCACATTTATTGTCAAAGCAAATACTGTCATTAGCGTCAACTAGTCTGTCTTTCCCCAAAATTTCTTTCAAGATATTGTTGCGGTCAGTCACGGTAACTGCGTCGTCTGTCAATATATGTCTAATGTTCTCCTGTAAATGGCATGTGCACAGAACGTGTGTTGCTTCGGGCAGAACTGCCGTAATGCCTTTGACTAGAGCCTTCTCATCATCACTTCCAATTACAAGACTCTTAAGATTCGAATCAATAAGTTTTACTTTCAGATGGTGGAAAAAATGACTGTAAGTTTCGAAATCGCTATTGTCGTGAATGAAGAGCGGTCCAAGAAAGATTGGTGGTTCGCCTGTTCTGACTCGTTTTACCGTAAGTTGCTTGTAACATTTTACCGTCACATGCATTTTACACAGCATAAAAGTTTTGTCAAGGACGGTCTGCCCGGAGCAACAAAGATTATTAATGTCTGTTATCTGTTCTGGAAAGCTTTCTGCAGTCTGGAAATATATTTTTACAGAGTCATTTAAATATAAGTGAAATTCTTGTTTGCTTTATCTTATAACTTATGTATGCATAGCCACATTCACCTTGCCGCATGTCAGTTACACATACAAACACAGACATGTCCTTGATATAAGCTTTATTGTTTCACTTCAAAAAATCAAAATCGGTGCCGTTTCTTTAATGTGCTCGACATTGTTATCTTAGTTTGAATAAGAAATGGGATCACGGGGAAGACAATAAAGGGTGTGCAGTCAATTAATAAATGAATAATAGAACGTGTACAGGACACATCGAGAAAGTTAGATTAAAGCATTAAGTATGCCCAGAGGGCAAGAATGGCCAGATATAGGTACATATAGTTTAAAATCATTTATTTTAAGAAACTTTGTCAACTGCAATTACAAACGGGGATTTAGTAGAAAGCATGAGCATATTAGAGTACTCTCTCCCCAAATAGTAAGAGCAAATATAAACAAAGAATAAGAACTAATAAATATGTGACTTAAATCAATTAATTCAATATTTTAGTCATCCTCATGAAGTTTTGCACAGACAATAATAACATGTAGTGATTTCTTTTTCTCGACTGAAGTAGGCTTTGAAATAAGTAAGTCAATCAATTCAAAAGAATATAACATTAATAATGTATTGATTGGACAGAATATATAGATGGATACATAGAGAGATACAGGAAAATTATGTAACTGAGCGACTTAAAAGATGAATTAAGCCGACTTTCACTATCTGTTCCGAATTAAACGACTTAGAAAAAAAGATTGTTTTCTTAACTTGAATAAGAAATGAGATCAAAGGGAGAACAATAAATGTGTGTGCAGTCAATTAGAACATTAATTAAGCGACTTGAAACAATATGAATTAAGCCGACTTACACCGTCTGTTCCGGAGATTACCTCCATTCCGGAACGATCAGTCGTTATATCATATCACCTCCGTTCCAGAACGATCAACCATTTGTGATACCTGTCCAATAAAGTACGACCGATTGATGAGTGCTATAACTAGGAAAAAGTAAATAAGTCGTATCAAAATCGCTCCAATCATATTTTATTTTACTTTATATTACTATTCAAACTAAAACAAATAATAATTTGTGTGTGTACACCGATCGATACAGAGAGAACATTGTAAATACATGTGTATTTCGGTTTTTCAGTGTATTTTGGTGTTTCAAGTAACCCGAATTCTGCCCCTTATTGGTCAAACTGAAAATCAGGTTATCAGGAAGCCTAGGACGTCATTTTTGGTCGACCAATGAGAGGGCCATATTCCATTCAGCTCGTTGCACTTGCATATTAAGTGGGCGCAATCATGGCAATGTTAAAGGTGTGGTAGTAAGTCAAAATTTGTGCATAAAAAGCCAAATGCCTGAGCTAAACATCGGTACCAAATTTATTATGCTATGCGAAGTGTAGCTCGAAATATCAGCATAGATTCTTAAATAGGTCACTCGACCTCTGTATGTGTTTCCTCCCTTATACAGGTCTCGCGCTGTGCATCGCCAATGTCGCAAATTGCGATTTTTTTTCCTGATTGGCGACAAAATATATCACCTGGCGATTTTTTTGGGACAATGTTTTTGGCTGTTAAAACTTGTATATACAATCTTGGGTTTGGAGTGGAGGAATTCAAAGGCACCACGAAAGGAAGCCGCAAACTTGGGTATGCAATGCACTGGAATCTCTCTATTGTTACATAAACAAATCATTTGTTCATATCGACCGCTTATGCTGACATCTGGCCTGAGTACTGTATGCAGTAATACACTCCAATAGTCATGCTACCGGACTTTAGTATGGGCCCGTTCCATTCTGAATTGTACACCACCTTCGGTCTTCGAAAGTATTTACCTGGGCCAGTTACTATCTAGCTGAGGATTATTTAATCTCTTTATACCTTACAAAATTTCAAACCAAACCTTGTTCCGGCTACGCATACTTTTTTAATTTGCAAAAATAAAGTTGTTAACGGCGAGTGCAATGTTAAAAAAAATGCTATTTATAGTACAAGCACTGCCTAAAACACGTCGTACAGTGCATGGTTGCGATGCGGATCCTTGCGCAGATAAAACTAAGAGCCGGTACATTTATACTATATAAAACGTGCACAATATCATCTGCTATAATCAGTAAAATTAAAATAAAGGCTACGAAATTACAGTGAAAAACATTATCTGAATCATAAAAATGTAATGTAAGTAGAATATAGACTTTATCATTTTTGTTAATTATATGCCACACATTCCAAAATAATGAAGTATGAATAAAAATAGCATTATAATATTTTTGTAAAAATCATAATTAAGTACATTTAAAATATCAAGAAATTTATACATTATTATTATTAAAGAAGACCAAAACAAAAAAAAAAACAAAAACATATACACATGCATGCAGAATAAGTAATAATTCAAATAATAATTAAAATATTCAGATGACAATACTTTTTTCCCAGATCAAAAATGAATACAAATAAAAATAGAAATACTATTGTATAATAATGCTGATATTTTGTATCACAATTTTAAAATTAAGAAATTGAATAAATAATTTTAATAATAATGATTTATATGTTTATCAGACATTTATACTTATATTTAGGAATTATTTGTATTTTCAACAAGATCAATAATAATAATAATAATTATAATGTCTACATTACATGCTCTTTTTAAATGTTAATCAAACTGCTGGCATACTAAATGCCATGTAAATATGAATTAAATATATTTAGATGGTGAAGACACTTATGTTCATACTGCATTTTTTTGTGGAATGTTTAACATACGATATAAAAATGATAAAAATCTATAATCTAATTATCTGACATATTTATGAGGTAGAGAATGACATATGATTTAGAGAATTTTGTTAATGTTGTTTTGTATCCATTTATTATAGTCATAGTCATTAAAGTAGTAGGCATCTTGTATGGTAATACAGTATAGATCCACATCACAACCGTGCACCATACAATAAAAGTATTAACTATTTGATTTTACATTTCTATCTTTATTTGTATTCATCACTGATTTGGAAAAAAAAAAGAAGGTGTAAACAATATGTAATTCATATTTACATGGCATTTAGCATGTGCACGTTTTATACAGTGGTGTACGATTCAGAATGGAACGGGCCCATACTATAGCTACAATCGACCATATGACTGCTAATCCTTTTTTTTTTTTTGGAAATGTGAGCGTCCGTGGCTGAGATATGATAGAAAATTAAAACTGATGTTCTGTGATATGTGTTTCATACTTTTCAGACAATCTTCAAGAATTTTACATTCAAACGATACTGTCCTTCCTGATTGAACATTTCCATGGTTACCCTTTATTCTCATACATAAATTGACTTTACGCAAATGTATTCATGCATAAGGCTTTCTTGCCCTATAAGAGGTAAACTATTTTCAATAAATCGTATACACATACGAGGCATACTCTTGATTTTCCGTGTGCTGATTATCCGTGTGTCAGTGTGGGCAAAAAAAAGAAGAAGAAAATATATAAAGAAAACTAGTCTTGAACGGTAGTCTTTAGAAACTTTAGAAAACTATATTGAAACATGTACATACTGTTCAGTCGACACAAGAAATTTACAAATACTGAGTCTGTAATAAACTGAATACAGTGTATCATTTAATATGATAAAAAGTCGGTCAGTTTATACAACTGTTTAAAGACAATTAAAAGGTAAGGCAGTCAGCGATAAACGGACACCTTTCAGAGATTTATTGAACTGACTCACAATAGCTAGGGTGATGTGTCATGTCAAATCCTTTGAGCACTGCTGAGGGAGAGCCCATTAGGTTAATTTGCATAGGTAAAGTACACTAAGTGGAACAACCCAATTTGTCTTAAGTTAAGTACATCAAAGAGAGAGAACCTAATGAGAATCGGCACGTACAAATGTGAAGGAGACTTCGACTTTGAAACTGCATTCAGCAAGTGGGCACGATGCATACTCATGTGACATTCGATTTTATTATTTTTATGAAACAACATTTAAATAGTGCAAAACAATAAGCATACAAAACAGTCATGCAATGATTTATTCTGTAATATTGTGGTATTGTATTGTTTGCTGTCAATAAAGTAATGAATACTCCATCTTTTTCAATTTTCATTGCCTACCACATTAATAGACATGGAAAAATACTTACTCCCTGCTTGGCGAAACTTTTTGAAAATTGGCGACAAAATATTGAGATTTGCGATTGTTTTGGCGACAACTTTTTAAAGCCAGCACCATCCCTGCTTATAGTTTTATATAGTACATGTATGACTGATAGATAACTTGTAATCAATAATACGAGTCCCTTTGCACGAACCATGGACGCACTTCCGGAAATAAGTAAACTTACACACGCTCGGAAAAACGGTAATTCTGAACTAATGTTCACGAATACCAAAAAAATTTAACGATGATTAAATGAAGTAGATATAGTTGAACACTTTCTATGGTTATTTGAATAGATTCTCACAATATTATAACGAACGCGTTAAAATTCACGTTAAGGGCACGAACTATAGCTATTCGAGGATAATGGAGACATTAGCAGCAGTGCCACAGTTGTTAACATACCGAATGGGTCCGATTTTGCATCCTACCATCTGATCATCCTGTGAAAGGCACTTAGCTTCAATTGTTTCGGCATTATATAACCTATTTGTATTGCTGTGACGTAAAACACAACACAGAACCAAACCTACGTATGCATTAGGCCTACATAGTCGTCATCGGAAACCGGTGATCATTGAAAACATGTTTCTGGACTATACAGCATGTATTGCTATTTTGAGCCGTATTCGATTACACTGTAGAAAAAAGCTGGGATATAAAGTTATTACCATTTAAGTTGAAGAGGTTCTAGCACTGTCTTTTTCGGTACATAATTATTCTGCTTTTTAGCACGCACAGACTTTTTACTATCTTTCTCTGTCAATGTAGAAACCACAGAGGCTGCCATCTTGTTTTGTTTCTGTTCGGAGACAAAACTCAACTTTCAAACACGGAGTATGACTCTCAAAGAAACAAAACACGGATGTTTACTTTACTTAAAACTAAAAGTGAAAATTAGTTAGCAAAACGCAACGAATTTCATAGTTATTAAATTAGAGTATTTATTTCCCTTTGTAATTTTATAACAATCTTTTTATTATGAGCCCTACAAAATTAAGAACTTTATTTGGTAAGTGATTTCTATGACGTTACATGGATTGTATTTATTCTTTTTCTTATACTGGAGAGACTTGCATTTCTTTCTAATGAATTGATACTTTTTTTAAATGTTCGTTCAGCGGACACAAATTACAATGAACATAAATGGCAACCGCTCTTTGATCTCAGAAATCCCCCCCCCCCCCCAAATCTGGTGCAATCTCCTATGGTTTAAAGGCTTAAGGGCTTTTTTTTTTTTCTTTCTCAAAAGTGAATAAGATTAAACACATTAATAAACTCGTAGTCATAATTATCAAATTTGGCATGTTTCCGATAGCTTTCATTATACTTATCTGTTGATCACTCTGTGGGAAAGAGGAAGTCAGTATTACTTAACTTAAATAACTAAAGGTCAGTTAATTTATCAATATGTCAGTCAGTAAGTTTGTACCTAGTTAATTCGTTAGTTAGTTAGTTGGTCAGTTAGCAACTTGCCAGACATGAAAAGACAAGTTTAAACATGCAACTGACATTTGACCTTGGAGTCCATCCCATTGGGTCCCTATGGACTTATCCCAGGGTAATAACCAGAAAACTCCTGAGATCTGCCTGGCCCTCATACATGATATATGAGTAGTATAGTGGGCCACTTTAGCCTCAAGGTGGCATCCAATGTTCAAAAGGGTAAAAAACAAAAAATAATACTGATGATCAACACAGATTTGGGTCGATGATTTATCGGACTATAGGCTGCCATGTTGAAATATATAGGGACAAGATAGCCTAAAAATTGGTTCATAGGTTTCTAATGTGTTATAGGCAGGGCCGTCGTAAGGGGCGGGCGAAACGGACGATCGTCAGGGGCGCCATGTCTGGGGAGGCGCCATTGCGCGTAGTTTGCGGTATTTTTTCCAGAGTATGGGGCGCCGAAGGCGATGCTCGCCCGGGGGCCCGTTTCTTCCTACGCAAAATTCCGACGGCCCTGGTTATCGGGTATAGGTTTCATATGATGAGATTGTTTGGTTAGAAATGGTAGTAATGTAGCATGTTGTTTTTGTGTTGGCATGTATAGGTGGTTTCTAACAGAAATTGAAGATTCTCACTAAAAGCTTGTTCTGTATATTATTGATAGTAAGTTTTATTTTCGGTCAATATCAAGTCAGGCAAATTTTTCATTCATCAGGTTTCTGAAGACCGGTGTTATTTTGATACAATGTCCGGCAGAAATTTTGATGTATGCGAACTTTGGTTCTGAAGTTTTTCTTACAATTACGTCAGCTCTACAACGACTTGACTTGAGATTATGTTACATTTCATAAGATGAGTGAAATTGTATCTGTTAAGTAAGACTGATGTTCGATTTTACCAAACCACAGTTGGCAAATTTGATGACAAGGAATATTGGCAGTCAAGTGAGAAAAACTTTAGTTTTTCATTCAACCAATGCAAATCATGTTTTGACCTAGATTGAAGACAAACCAAAAAGATGAGAGAAAAAGAGAGAAAGCTTGAGAAAGTATCTTGTCCATACGAGAGAGAGAGAGAGAGAGAGAGAGAGAGAGAGAGAGAGAGAGAGAGAGAGAGATAAGCCCCCTCCCCCCCGTGAATATAATTTTTAAAAAAATCAACATTTGTATTAGGCGCCTCTCACTTAAACATCAATAAATGAAGAGATATGATTAGGGTTAGTCCCTTCCTCTTCATTACAAATGCCAAATATTAACATGAACATATTTACAATGTTGACAACGTTGTAAATTAAAATTAGATTTCCAATCATCCAATGCAGTGTCATTTTGGCATAGATGCACACTACATTTCGGTGCTAAAGAAATAGATAATTATAATATTCACAAAACCACGTCTTTTTTCATAATTTCTAGATAACTCACGTCCAAAACAAGTCAGTAGATGTTCTAAGGAAAATTAAATACTAAGTTGATGAAGAAAACATACACAATATTTTTCGCACACAATCGAATCTGATCCTTGTAATCGCACATTATTACATCGAGTAGCGACAGCATTTCTTCTCATAAAGTCTATGATATCGTCTTCCAGAGGAAGTCATCCATAAGAATCAAAATATAATCCACACTGTATTCGTTGGGAAAGTAAACAGCTACCCATTGGGTTAATGGGCGATGACTGTCATCTGTGTTGATGACATAGGTTCGAACGTTAGATTTTCGATGAGGAAATGCATCTTTAGCACGCGCCACTGGAGTCCAAGAAGTTGTGTATGAACGGTGCGTCAGAAGGTACCGAAGTTTCCAGGTATTAATTTTCACATATAATGATCAGTTACGAGTTCACACTTTACGTTTTCTTTAAGCAGATCTTTCGATGAACGGGCAGTTTCCGTACTCTGTTGCAAGAGAGAGTCGATGCGTTTCGTCTTCAAAGAATTGAACGGAAGTATGGAATGGTCACTTATGTCCCTATAACACTCTTTCTAGATTTTCTCTTATAATCCTCCAATGTTATTTTTTATTCATCATCAAACATTTGCCGTGTTACACTTGTCTAGGATGATCGATTTGACAGCCATAACAATGTTCTTTGCTCAGGCGTACGGATCTTTCAGCCAAGTGGTCATCGTGATATCATGACCGTATCTTTCTCGTGTTCACTTGTGGTCGTTGACTGCTGCTCTGGGTGGAAAACATCCTCCTCTTTTGTCCACGTCCACAACTTTGTGCCCCACACCTTTTTTTTCTTCTTCTCCACTTAGTGTCTGAGACTGCTGCTGTTCTGGATGGAAAACACACCATTCTCTTTGACATCATGCATGACTTTGTGTTCCACATCTTTCTTCTCCTTCTCCAAGTAGTGTCTGTGACTGATGCTATTCTGGCTCGGAAACATCATCTTCTTTGTCTACGTTCATGAATTTGTGTTCCATATCTTTCTTTTTTCTTCTTCTTTTCCACGTATTGTCTCTGACTGCTGCTGTTCTGGATAGAAAACATCCTCTTCGTCAATTTCCACAAGTTCGTGTTCCATGTTTTAAATAGTCCAGGATCACTTCTCTCAAACTGTTGATTTCGAGAGTCTTGTTGAAATCTGCATACAAATGACGTTCATTGTGTTCACGAGAGCCAGTGCAAACTGAAGTTCACACGGAGTTGACCTGATTTCACAGGGTGGAAATGTCCTTCGTCGCTGCCTTTGTCTGGAGTTAAATCAAATCCCCACAAGCATATCCTCCTAAATAATCGCTGTTGTTGCTTCCTGATTGTCTTGTAGTTCAAACAGAGTAAATCAAGATCTCAAGTCAAGTTTCTGGGAAAAGTTAGGTTCAAAGGGTCTGGTACACAATTTCTGGTCATCTTGGATGACTTATATCTTGGATACGTTGAAATGTTGGAACTCTGAAGAATTTTGATCGATTGCTCCTGCATTGCCGACGATGCCGGTAAGTAAATGTTTTGGCAGTTGAACTTGAAAATCATGATCTTCGATTTTGCATCGGAGAACTAAGGCCATGGCAAAGGATTTGACTTCCACTCGTGGTAGAGGATACTTGACTGTCTTTATGGTCATAGTTTGAATGATCTCGTTTCACACTTTAGGCAAGACTTTCATGGAACGCAAGTAAAGTCAGGCATCTTCAATCTTCCTTTTGCAGTCGTTAGTGTTATCCATCAAATGGAACACGGTATTTCACAACATTTAATAAATACTTGTATGTGTGAAAAATAGTAAAGCTAGCACCAGCTTACTACTATTTCTCTTCCTGGTTATTTATTGGTTTTGGTTCGTTTTCGTTTGGTCTGGTGTTTTACTGCACATCAGCACAAGTATTGTATTTAGTTCCGAGGCACGTTAGCCGAACTGGTCAGATCCCATGGTTGGATTCCAACCCGTACCTTTTTGGTCGCCAGCCCAGCACTCAGATCACTGAGCCACCACGAATCATGATTCCATTAGTCGTATCTTACGACACGCGAAAGGGAGCATCGGGCCATTTCTACATTCTATAGCTCAGTGGGGAAATTTGCATATGGTGCAAGTTTAAAAATATTGTGTGTTGATATAGGAGTATATATTTACAGATTATGCATGTTCCTGATGATTATTGAGAGTGGAATAAGAAGTGGACTTTTCATGATATTACATAGATATGATGAAGAAATTCAACAACACTACTTGGACCAAGATGGTAAGATAAAAAGGTAATGGCGTGTAGCAAAGGTCAAGATCATGTTCATCCATTATGTATCAAGATAATAACAAACTCTATGCATGGGCCATGAACAATTATATGTCGGTTAATTTTTTTTAGATGAGCAAATGATGAACATATTAGATGGGTGGAAAAAATATATTCGAAATGCCATATGACTACCATTGTTCCTTTGGCACACATGCAAAATATGATACTGGTTGCATTTTAGAAAGGATTTGGAGATTTCCGTAGGCTTGCATGATAATTTCAAGAAATTAGTTCCAGATAAAAATTATTTATCTCCACTGCAAATGAAATTGATTGATGATGGCAAAGGTACAAAACTAAAAATAAAAAAACTCTTACTTGCATTCAAAAAGTATTTTTGAAGCTTTACAATCAATTGGGTCTAAAACTAAAAGACAAGATCCACACACACACACACACACGCACACACACACACACACACACACACACACACATATATATATATATATATATATATATATATATATATATATATATATATATTGTTTGAACATCAACATTTGCTTCAGTCTAACATTATCCTGGATACGTGCTTGAGACAAAATGCAACAAATAATTTCGAGGAAGATCTTTTCAAATTGATAAATAAAAATGTGTTTGTTTAATATATGGAATATTACCGGAAAAGAACTTTTAAAATATGTACAGATGATTTTTAAAATAATGACATAAAGATTAATTATCTACTAGAAGAACAATTATTTGCAAAGAAAAATAAAATGAATATGTACTTGTATTTTAATTGATCATTATATGGTTGGTAAAATAACTAAGTTTGGGCTGTTTTGGTTTAATATTTATGTTATTTTCTGGGTGAGTAGAAGGGTGTAGAGTTAAGGCATCATCCACAGTGTCTAAATAATGAATCATACAACCAGTCTTTCATTCAAGTAATCAAGTGCATTTGCTCTGTATTCGTTGAAATTATCAGTCTGAATATGTAATTCCTCCATTTGTTTGGTACAATTCTTTCTTAACCATCTCCATTAGGATCCAATAGCTTGAATAAACTGTTGATTCCCGTAAATGCAAAACTGATAGCTATTGTTCATTCAATAATTACTCCTGATGAAGACATTTTACTATTTAAGAGTACATAATTTAAAACTGCTGCAAATTTGTATTTTACATCCTACATCGCCAGCTGTAGTTTTCCTTTTCAGTCGAATTTTTAAAACAATTTTGTCTTCCATACAGTACGTACATTTCGTTTAAATTATTATGATTATAAAACTATTGCATTGTGTTCTGCACGAGTACCTTCTCCTTTATCTTTTTGTTGCATCTAAGTAAGCAACACATAGGTTGCCTACTACTAATCCACTTTAAAAAGTAACATTAAAGACCAAAATGAAGATTTAAATGTTTACTATACAAGTTGAAACAATTGTGTAAAAGCCTGATTTATTTATCTCTTACTTGTAGCTTGCAAAACGTGATTGAACATAGTCGAATCCATAATTGGTAATTAATGTATATCGTGTAAATTCAGACTTACAACTTTCCAACAGCCCGTTCATTCTATAATTTGTTATTGGTTTATCTGGAAAATATCATTTCATCTCTTAAATTCAAACTTATACCAACACCATCCGGATGGTCCTGACTTGCTACAATAAGTAAATATACATTAAGGTAGTGGTTTACTTTTCTCCTCGAAATCTTTTTTGGGGATTATTTTCGATATTTGTAATTCACCTATTCTAACCTCTAATGCAATACTCTTTATGTCCCTTTCAGTATTGAATTCAGTGTTTTTTGTCTCTGTGGTTTTGCTTGCTTCAGTTTTAGTTGTATGAATGTTACCACCTAATACTGGAGTCTTCTTTTATATACTTTAGTTTGGAATGCAGATGCATGCGCTGTAAAGCTATGTTAAAATCATTTAAATCTTGCTACGTTCGTTTAATCCCTTTGTTTATTTCGACAATACTATCTTGCACGCAGCGACATTATGAATCACTTTCTGACCAATATATTCTTTCGTATCTGTGTTTGATGGCTTAAACTCATCATGCTATTTGCTGTAAAACTCACTACATTGTCTTGATCTTTTAAATCAAATCTGTAAGAAATAAAATATTAGTTATTTTCATTGTGATTTTGTCATTATTCATTTTGTTTTTATTGTTCTCTATCTCTTGGGTTATCTCTGTTAAATACTTCTTATTGTGCAGCTCTGACATAGTAATAGTGTTAGCAGTTATCTTGTTGTTTGGGTCAATACATTTTGTGCTCAAATCATTAATTAGCCTTCGATCTTAACCATTTTGTTGGATTTTATTATACAGATCTCTCTATAACTGTTCCTACCGTGATTGCAAAGTGTTATCAGTCTTCCAGTGATTTAAATATTTTGTCCATGTCACTTTCCAACGTATTTGAGATTGATGAAAGTTGGATATGTCATAAACCCTTTCTCTTACTATTTGCAATGCTTGCATTGAACTAGATAAAGACTGAAATCTCTCATTGAATAATTCCTGTGAATCTAAAATATGTTTCCTGTTCTCATCTATCTGTTTTAATTGATTTGAGATTTTCTTATCTTTTTAATTGCCACTCTTTTCAATAGCAGTTCACTTGTTCCCTCCACCTCTTAACATCTTTAAAATTGTTATCACCAACGCCTTACTCATTTGAGTATCAACTCTTTTTTGCCCACTTATTTATATATGTCAAATTTTGGTACTGGACCTGCTAGATTGGTAATGCTGCTATTGTTGAGGTTCAACTAACTGTTAATTGCTTGAACTAGTGTTGCATCCCTCTTGCCTGTTTTTATCTCCGTAATGAGAGGTAAAACTACATCACTATGACCTCTTAACTGTATCGCAATTTATTTCATCATGCTTTACATGAGCTACGCTATGTAGCTTACTCGAAAGACACACGGTACATGTATATCAGGTGAAAGAAATCACCTTTCCATCTTTATCTTTTATGTTGACATTCAGTATCTTTACGGCACACCTTTGTAATTGCTTATAATGGCCATTAATAATTGTTAGGCGCTAAGTCACCTTGTAAACCTTTCTAACGGGGAAAGACTCTTGTAGACACGAATAATTGCAATAAGAGCAATTTCAGTGTTATTGATCTGGTCGACATAAATGTATAAATGTTTAGGTTTAAAAACCCCACAAACCGTATCAGATTCAGAAGATACCGGTATAAATCCTTGGACATTGAATCCAAAAATAAACAGCATTGTTGTTGGTGATATACACTGTGTAATTGTTACTCGGAGTTGTAACTTTTAACTTGTGTTTCAAACATTAAGCCGCTAGTATTTATTTTATGTCACAATTTGCTGTCATTCCATCCTTGAATCAATTATTGCCATTGATGTAGTATGATTGTGTTAAACTAAAATATTGTGATACCCAACAATCAATTCTTTGCAACGATATGGATTGCTTACCATTTATGTTATAACTAGATTGTTGAAACATGTATTTCTCTGGCAGTGTGCTCTATTGTGATGTGCGTCTCCATTTATTAGTTCTGAAAGTATATGTTCGTAAGCATGTTCATTCATGTAGCCAAAAGTAGCGCAGATAAAACCAAAGCATCATAACTTAATTTTTATTTTTTTATTTTTATTTTAATTTAATTTTTTAAAACTTGAATCCTGTTTAGCAGTCACCCCTTGGATATGCCTTCTACTGGCTTTATCATATCATTTCCTGTAAGTTTATCTCGCATTCCCTATAATTTGTATTCCTTCCTTTATCAAAGTGTTTTTAAGTGTGGTTTTTTTTTCTTTTTCTTTTTTGCCAGTTCCTCTATGTTCACCTTTAGTGAGACTATGATATTGTGACATTTTGTATTGTTTGTTTAATTCCTGATTGCGTATCTTTTCTATCTCCTTGTATCTATTGTACTCATTGATGATCAAATTAACTATTCAAGGTTCATTTCATTGTTAGTGATCTCTTTGCTTATCATTTCTTGGATACGGTTGAAGTTACAGATTACATATGTGATTATTTAACTTGTTCGTCGATCAGCTTCTCCTAAAAAGCTTTTGCAAAACATCATATTAATGTTGCACCAACTCCGCTCCGTCAACGAAGCAATTGCACCTGTAGCTGTTCACGTAAAACCTAATCCGGCTATTGTTATTCATATACCACTTAAAAATGTTGTCATGCTAATCTGCACACAATCCAAAAAACTTTGTATACTACTTTGTATTTTTGGTGTGCAGTGCTCTGCACGTGTACTTTCCGCACAATGCATAGGATGACCTTCGGTGGGCAGGTATAGATGCTCCGCTGCGTTATATATATTGTTCACATTCCTCTTCAGCGATGCTGCTGATTTATCTTTTATTTGATTTTTGGAATAAAAAAAAAACAAAAAGAAAAACAACAACAACAACAACCAAACAAACAACATATTATTGGCAGCATCATCTGATAGTTTGGACTCTTGCTGTTCTTTCATTAAACGTTCAGCTGTTTGCTATTTGAATCCCTTTAAAAATTTTCAAAGATGCCTACAAAGTTCAACTGAACGTGGATCTTTTAGCTTGTGTGAAGTTACTAACCTCGTCTTCATTTTTATTGTGCTTTATTTTCGCTATTGTCCGTTTATTTTACAATGAAGTTTGGAAAATTAACTCAAGATTAATTTAAGTAGGATAAAAGGTTGATTTACAAGTTTTATTTAAGTAGTGTCAAATAATTTGTAATGTAATTTGGTAAATGCAGCGATGGACTCCAGACAAGCTTGCAATGTAGTAAAGATAAAGACATAATAAATGAGCTTTGAAAGAAACTAAGTGACTGTGATTTGTGTAAAGAGAATACTGCAATAAAAGATATGACTAAAACAAAGCATGCTTCAAGGTTAACACTAAGCAATGAAAAGCAGAAAACGGAAAAATACATAAAAATGAATAAAAAGAAAAGAAAACAAATATATCACAATAATAAAAATATCAGAATAATTCAAACTGCAAGATTTTGGAGTTTATGTGCACTGAATCAAAACGGTAAAAGCATGTGCAACTCAGAACACAGTTCTGAAGCAGTTAGGTGTATCATCCTTTTGCTTCTACTGAAGGTGGCGAAATTTTACTTAACTTGACGGTGTATGTGAATATGACGTTCATATTGAATACTTCATTCCATGTTTATCATTTTTGTCTGATTCTAAACAACAAATGAGATGGTTTCTGACAAAATGTATATTAGTGCCAGCAAAAAACAGATAAAAACGATACAATAGCTATTTTGTATGTGAATTAGAAAACCATATGAAAATGTTATATCACTAAAGATGGTGTAACAGGATGAAGCCGGATTGGGATTGGATTTAGCGAAGATACTGAAAGCAATTTCGTGAATGAGAGGTTTATTTATAATGTAATTGAACGATGAATGAATTTAACACCTTACTCGTGCGCATAAAGTCCAACAATGGATTTAACAGAATGATGCGCAATGAGTTCAACAACAGATATAAGGAAATTATATCATTCCTAAATGGAACTAATCAGAACATGTAACTTCAACGAGTAATCAAACAAAAATCAACTTATGGAACTTATGAACAAATATGATTGATATATAGATTTATCATCATGGACGATCAATGTATATAATTTATACACAGATATGGACAATGTATGATTATATCATCGAGGGTGACCAAAGTATAGGATTTATACACACATATGAACAATGTATGATTCTATCACCAAGGGTGATCAAAGTACAGAAGTTGTACAAAAATATGTAAACTGTACGTTTCGTCCAGGAGTAGGATCTATGTATTATTGATTTTCGCTCATATAGCGATATTGAATTATTGATTTCACTCATATAGTGATATTGAATGATATTGATTCAAAAATATGACATATGTATTTCGTTGGGTCCAGTTGACGATCACGATGTATTTCCGGTGCCACAGTTCTCGTCGAATGGTCAAAGAGTCACCACGCATGGTCAGACCCTCCCAGGTTGAGGGATCCCTGAAGAGCCTCCTTATTCCATAAAGACACGTTGGTCACGAAGCTTTATTCCCTCACTACGAGTAGACCAGTACTATCTTCTGAGCCAACTTCACCATCGACAGCAGCATACAGATTGCACGAAACCACACAGGGTTCTACGACTCTCCGTCACAAAACAGCTCTACAGCTGAAGATTGCTCTCGTAAAGTGGACGGCTTCCTAACAAATCTCGTTGCGTTGTGGTTATACATCGAGATCTCATTCTAAAAGGACCCTAACTGTGGTGAAAATTTCGCAACCAGAGAATTCCAGATAATTGGGTTTCTCACTGCAGTCACTGTGCTCATGCAGCATAGGATGAACCGAACTCAGTATTTTGAAATAGCTAAAGCCGACAAATAAACCACCCTCGGGTAACGCTGTCTACGGCAACACAACCTAAGTATATTTTCGTTCACACACACACACACACACACACACACACACACACACACACACACACACACACACACACACAGACACATATATATATATATATAATGCGTACATATTTTACTACACACATTTTCGTGACAGATGGCTAACTTTATCATTGCGAAACTGAAGTAGCATACATTGCCTCTGTCATGATTTTGAACACTCTTGTGGGGTCTGTTTTTGCCGTAAGAATTTATTGAATAATAGACAGATCTGTAGGAATTAGAGGTGTTATAACAATGTCTGTCAGAGGTATAAACGGTTCAATAACAAAGCAACCAGTACCCATTTTGCAAACATTTCTAATTTATGTCATGTTCCATTTGCATTAGCTATGTTCTGTTCCTCTTTGTACTCTTTAGTTTCTGTAGAATATGATTTATTGCTATTTTTGCTTTTAATAATTGTCAGGTCGTGCTCAGCACTGTGCGGTTGGCATTACTCTGATGTTATACTTTGCCCCTGTCTTCACTTTGTGCCATTTAAATAACCGAAAAAATAGCTAGGGTCGTGCACTGTTTTATGCTTGCCATGCCTATTATCAATTAAACATTTGTATTTTCCCTTGAGGTACCTCTAGTAATTTTGTAGTGAACTTTTCAAATTGTTGCAGATTAAATTAAATTGTTTATATATATGCTATTGCTGTTTGATTTCAATCCGTCATTTTTAGATAAACATATCTTACATTCAGACAGCAGTTTTCGTGTCTGGAAATTAAAATGTGTACACTTATTTCCTTAAGGTTTCGGGGATCCTATACCTGATGTTGTGTTAACTGCTTGTATATAACTTTGTAGTAAATATTGTTGAATATTGGACAATATTGCCACCTGATGAAATGAATTCTATGCCAGACAAGGATGAACCTACAGGCTGGACTTACTTGTTTTTAACAAGATAACATCTGATTAATAGATGAGTGAATGAAAGAAAAAGATCATATGTAATCTACATATTAAGTCTATAGGTGCAAACATAACATTTATTACACAGTCTGTTTCGGCAATATCAGACACTGTTAAATGGAACTATAAACCCTAGGAGAGCAAAGTTTTTTTTGCTATAGATGAAGACGTTATGGCAAACTATTAACAGTACTTAGCAGATTCAAAAGTGAAATTAGATCTTGCTATTTGTAGTGACAATATATTTTTGTTTCCAAGAGAGAGAGAGAGAGAGAGAGAGAGAGAGAGAGAGAGAGAGAGAGAGAGAGAGAGAGAGAGAGAGATGAAGTTACTTCTTTAAATCGGGTTTAAACCCTGCCAACAGTTCCAGTACGAAAAGAAAGTTTAAAGCAGCAAAAGGTGTACAAATTATATATAGAAGAATTATTACAATTTCGATAGTCAAACTACCCGAATGAAGGAAACTATGTAGAAAAAACGTTATGTAGTCATCGTTTGGCCTGATTGGTACTGATTACGGCATGAAATGGCAGAGAATACAACTAAATAATTAAAGGTGGAATGTATACAAAGAAACCTGATGGCCTCGATTTACAATCTACCCAATACAATATTTGGGCGGTACCGATTACCTGAATAATCGTTGACGTTTCGAGTATTAGCGGTAAAAGGTTACAAAATGTTGGAACCGGTTCTCCGATGACCCCTGACCACACCTCCCCACACCGCCCCACCAAGTGCATTTCTTACGTTGAGTAAATGTATAGACAAATTTGAATGAAATTGCCAGGTCCCAACCTTTTTTTCTCACAATAAGTAGGCTTTGAATTGAAACATTGCAACACATCTGCCCTAGATACAGCCTATGTACAGTACTCTACTATTCTAATAGAAGATATAGAAAAATACTAACACCATCTTCACACCAACATTGCGCAAATACGTACGCACACACATTCACAAACACACGAATCTTCTTTTGTGCCTTATACAGTTTATGTGTCTTACAGGTTTACGTCCAAGACATTTTAACGCTAGCAACACACAAATTCAAAACTTTGCGTTTCAGTGATCTTTTTATGAATCATTTGATTGAAATTAAACGAAAAAAGAGAAGCTATCTGACACATATACAAGAAAAAGAAACAGAAAATCTAAGCTCAAATATTGCATCGTGCGTTATAGTTTGAGATATTCATAATGATAGGTGCCAATTAAAGGCAAAGTTTAAGATTAAATTTTGACTGAATGTCTAGTCTACAAATATCTTGAGGGACTTTCACTTGCTTTTCAAAATATGTACACGTCTTGCTAAATTTACACAATTAAGCGATGAAACATACTAAATAAAGTTAAATACGCATAGTTTTCGTAGCTGGACATTAATTTTATGCAAGCGAACAAGGAAACAAAATGAACTCAAGTGGGTTGATTTTCGTTTAGAGCTAACTAAATTTGATTAATTGTAATTTTGTTGAAGATTTACACATTAAAAGTGCGAAGCAGAAGTGAAATCTTTCAGCATGCGTAGTGCGTACAGACTAGAAGCCTTAATCACCCTGCAGTGGAAGGTCAAACCAGAACCTGGAAATAAAAATAAAACGAAAATAATGGGCCCAAAACTTTGAGGAGCTAGAAGGCGCTGTCAACATTGACTGAGATAACTTTAATTCTTTGTGAAAACAAAGCAAGGAAACTCATACCTTTTAGGCAAACAAAAGTAAAATTTATAATTATTAGAAAGGCTATTTTAAGATCAATTTATGTGTATATTTGCATGAGTTAATGTTTGACGTCATGCACATTATAATTTCCTAATCTCGATGATATCGCTCATTCAAGGGAAAGATCAAAATATATCTGATTGAAATATACTATCCGCAAAGGAGTGCACTTTTCCCCACAGTTTCATATACTGATATGGGCACGTTTTATCAGGTATATTCGGGGGGGGGGGGGGTAGAAGTACAAGTGTTTAGAATTATTGGAATATCATTAAGGATCGAATGATCTACAATCGTTAATATTCCCGTGTCAGCAGTTTTTTCCTATGGCTATTTCTGTTTTTACTACCTATATCTCCAGTATTTATCTGTTCATATTCCATTCTACGACAGTTTATGTACAAAGTAAAATGAATATAAAGACAACAAAATCTTGTTTGCAAGAGATTATGCATGACATTCAATACAGAGTATTTTATGACCCTTTTCTAAACATAGTTCACCACTCAATACTATCACATTAAGACAATTTCTTCTAAGACAGTACATATATGGTACTAATGTTGGTATACCAGTATTTTATTTATATAAGACATGCAAGCTGTTTAATATATTAAGAGTGGGTGCATGGAATGAGTACCTGCATATTTTCTGTAAGAAAATACTGGAAATGTGTTGGTTACTACTTTTGCTGGGTCATTATGAACCTGTTGCACATTTTGTTGTTGATATTTGTGATAGGAACAGATATAACAAACTCCAAAAAGGACATATCCTGAATGACAGTTTATGTGGAATTATTGTTGTGGAGTAAAACATAAGACAGCACAATTAGTTTCAACTTCCTTTAGTAATATGAGTTTTAATCAAATATGTTTTTCACACCATTCAAATGTTCCTTAATGTTACAGTTAGTATTTGTTGTTCCAACTTGCACTTTCATATGTTTAAAACAAATGATGGCTCATAGTATTGTCTGTATGTCTATGTATGTATGTATGTATGTATGTATGTATGTATGTATGTATGTATGTATGTATGTATGTATGTATGTATGTATGTTTGTATGTGTAGCTAACTATCTATTCATGAGTTAGTTTTTATGTTCCTGTCTATTTATCTATCAATTTATCTATCACTTTGTGGGTGTAGTGTCGTCTTTACTATAAAAATATAAAGAACTCTTATGTGGATCTATAATTTGTAACGGTACCTATACCATTGTTTGACATCCCTTTTATGTTAGATGTGAATATATGAAATGGCTTTGTTAAGAGGAATTGAGGATAGTAATGGGATAGTAATGGGGCGTTTCTTTCGAAATGAGTCAGGCTGTATCAAAGGTTATAGAATTTGATTTCACATCTTTACTTACCATGAATCTTTTCCAGATGACATCCAGGTGTTCCTTTCATAATAGAAACACGATTTGCATAACTGGTATGTAGTATTTTTGCATTCGAAATCTATCAACCTATCTATCTGACTATGTTTATCTGCTTTTATGACTCTATTTAATATTCTTCCCCGCTCCATTTTTTCTTTAACTTGAAGTTTTGTATAGTAAGAATTCAAATTTAAACATCATGTTCTCCTGTTTTTATCTAAAGAACAGTAATATCAATTATTGTGTCTATTTTTTCTAATATACACACAGGCACACACACAAACACAGACACACACACACACATATATATATATATACGTGTGTGTGTGTGTGTGTGTGTGTGTGTGTGTGTGTGTGTGTGACGCGGCACTAGACAGTTACCTTCGAGGATATAATGTCATATCGATAAAACAGTAAGATTAATCTGGATCATATTTCCCCGTCCAACTGCAACATTGCAAGTCAAGAATCAAGCAAAAAGAATATTTCTTACTTTGGCAATATTTAACTATTTGACCGGAGAAAAACAAATTTGTAATTTTAATCAATTCAGTTTAACTTAATTAATTATGACTTGTTGTTGTTCTTTTTTGAAAATCTTTAACCAACTATTAAAACAGCTATAAAATTAGTAGGTACGTTTACCACAGCGACGCCTAAATCCAGCCTTTTTTTAACAGAACATACACTTTTTGACGACTATCATCATGTTGTAAATAATTATATATTCTTGCTGTTAAAAAATGTAGCTTTCCTTAAATACAAAAAAGAACATAGAACGCGACGGCGATTTTCAACTATTCACCTTGTGTTTACAAAGTGTAGCAATCCACATATTGCTGTTCTCAATAGCTCCGTACATAACCTGAATTCGGACCGCAACAGTCTAAGCACAAGAATTAGAGAATGCTTAGATTTAAAAAGAAATTGACCGTTAAAATCTTCGCTCCTGGTGAGATTTGAAACATGAAAATTATGGAGTTCTTTTATTATAAGTATCTCTACTTACAGGCAAAAAGTCAAAAGCTCTTTAAAGATTCCAAAAATGTTTTTGAATTGTTTAGTTTTGAGTCTGCGATCGATCAATTTTTGTTTCCTCATACGTTTCGTGACTACATGGCCGAAAGAGAATTTAATTGAAAAAATTTGCTTAGTATTTAATTTACAATGTTATCTTTTTATTTTCTTCTGGAATCAAAGGATTTCAGTTCGAGTAGTAACTTTTAAGTAAATTGTGTAAATTTAATTACATTATTAAGGTTTTTATTGGACTCTTTCTTTTAATGCTGTAAACATACCATTTTAGATTAACCTAAGACCTTGCATAAAATTTTATTTTTGTTCCATGTTTCTAGGTAGACTCTGCGTTTTCTGACATACATGTAAAATTTATATTTTATTATCACTTTAATGTTTTAGTTAAGCTATTCAAGGTTTGCGGGGGAAAAACATGGAAAATATACTTTAATAATTTTGTTTTCTTTTTCTTGAGGCAGGGTGACAACAGAAGGTTTTTTCAAAGCTTCTGGTCATACATATTGTGTTCCTGGATTTCAAGAACTTGCCTAAGCCAATATTTATAATATTATCCTGTCTTGTAGTTCCTTTACATTTGATCTTTGGATCACTAGAAATTTGCTTTTCTTTGATATATTATAGCATCCCATTAATCTGGTTTATGCTTGTGTTGATCAATGGGTTCGTCTCTAGAACAACGGAATTAATTCAAACACAGCGTCCAATCAATATGCCCCACTCTGGCAGACTAGTGTTGCGGATTGCAATGTATACAATAACTGGGCCATTTTTATTGTTTTTTGTGTATGGATTCTGTGCAATATATCTCGCGAGCTTCTCAATTGTCGGAGAAATACTTATCTTTCTTTTCTACGCACTGGTTTTGTTTCCATCCTCATCATTTGGTTATTTGTTTTTCGGAGGAGCTCTCTTGTATTATATATGGAAGCTTCTGAAAGGCATTGGGGATGTCTATTACGAGTTACTCTCCGACTTATTTGAAATCTGCACCAAACTTGACCTTCAATACAATATTCCTAAGCTACACGACTCAACAGTGATGATTGAGGCACCCACTCGTCGAAAAATAACTGCCTTGCGTGTGAATGACAAAACTATAAATCTGACAGAGGAGCAGTCAAATACGATACAAACCCCGGCAAACGCCAGAGTCAGGACGTACGTTCACTACGAAAAGCATATTCCAGGAATTTCTCGACGTCTCTTTATGTACGTGGTCCGAAAGTCCAAGCCGGTTCACATAACCGTTTTCCAAGCAATCTTTAGAATTGGACTGATAGTTCTGCTCGTAATCGGCGCAACGAGACTCTCTACGAACTCTAAAGGAATGTCTTCACAGATCAGCGAGGTCATGCACGTGCTTTTTATTGTAGTGATTGGGGCTCTGCCACGTGTGCTGGAGATAACGCTATCGCAAACTGATAAGGCCGTTCACAGGGACATTCATTTAAGTATGTTAGAAATGCTGATACAAGAATACAATCAAAGTGAAGTGGAGTGAAGAGATCCTTGCAGAGAAAATGAATTAATGAGTTCATTTGCAATTTCATCCTAAACGTAACATAAGCTGTTTCAAAATTTAGAAACAAGTCATCACGAAATCCTCTTATTGATTAAAGTACATCTATATAATTTCACGAATGTTGAAAGTAAATCAATCTGTACACAGGAACAGGTGTAAGTCGACTACATCCCAATTCAGCATATATGAATAATATATGGAAGGCAGAATCAAGTAGCGACCACTAAATTGGTATACGTGTGATACTTGATACGGAAGCGACGAAAAAGTGGCCCACATCAATATGCTACAATTTGTGTGACTGAATTGTATCGTGTGATATTAAGTCATATTGAAATAAAAAAATAACATAAATAAATATAAAGCCGGTACACTTTTATATCGAGCCTAATTCGGGTATGTCAACAGTAGACAAAATAATTCGAGGGAAACTTTACATCAAAAATGTTTGTATAATTTAAGAATTGTTTATAATTGGACACAGTATCCAAATCCAGTCAAAATGTTTTAGTTTGAAGATGATTTTGTTTATGATCGTTAAGGTTTTCATTTGAACATCTTTAAAAACCAGATAATTGTTCGTGTTCGTAAGAATACACGGATGTCGAGGTCTGTGACCAAAAGTTTAATATGATGACTGAACAAATAGCAAGAAATTTATATCAGATTTCAATCACTAAAAGTAGTCATCACATCTAAACTGATGCTTTGAATTAATATATGCAAACGTCGCTTATCTTTCATAGGTTGGGAGAAAAAACTTTAGCAACTGCATGTCAACATACAAATTTCTCTCTTTTCTTCTCGATGTCTCTCTCTGTCTCTGTCTGCGTGTGTTTGTGTGTGTGTGCGAGAGAGAGAGAGAGAGAGAGAGAGAGAGAGAGAGAGAGATTTGTATGTTGACATGCCGTTGCTAAAGTTTAATCTTGAAACGTATATATGGGGGTGTAACTAATTGGAATCCTTTGTTCTAACAAATTATTTTCCGCCTTGCTAGCACCCAATGAAGACAAATCATAATAAGCTGCGTTGTACCAGCTTTTTCCTTTTATTATCTTCATTTATGTCGTTTTTTTAAATATCCACAGCCAAACATCATGTAGCTGCTGTACAGTCGTTACACTTTTTTGTTTTAGTCTTGTCTCGATTATGAAATCGTTCTATTACGCTTCGTGCCTTTGACAAAGGAATCGGCAGAAAGCACTAGAGCTGTTTTACAACAGTTTTACACTATTTTTGTATATATATATATATATATATATATATATATATATATATATATATATATTGTTGTTTCACGTGATATACAGTCACATTCCACCAAAACCGGTTGTGCGAACTTGGCAATGGGCAAGTGATATCGAAATAAATGCTTGGTAGCCCTGTAGACCTTATTGTGCTGACACAATATATACATTTAGTTTATTTAATATATTTGTCTATTTTGATATGGAGAAATCTCTTTGAGGGATTTTAGCCTCTGACTTTTGCAGCACATCAACCTAAATATATAGACAACACGTCCCAAAAACCAGATTTGATTAGTTAGGTAATAGTTGTATTAGAATTGCTTTTTCCTAGCACACATTGAAATATTGATTAGGATATTAAGCTGTCCTGTTCCACAAACAATGTTTATATATATATATATATATATATATATATATATATATATATATATATATATATATATATATATATATTAGTATACTAACACTCGCAAATGACACCTTTACCTCACGAGATTCGTCTTGGTTTTGTAATGAGTTAATCACATTAGGACAACTGAAAATGTGGCAATATATATTGAGAGACTTAAAATTTCAAAGAGTGACATCACACATAATTGCAAATTTACTTTAAGCCGTATACAAAAAGAAAATAATTTACTTAAATTATGATAAATTTCAAATGATAATGTAATTTAGGGACAATTTTAGAGTGAAAGGATATATCTGTCTCGTGATTAGAGAGTTATCACAGGAATACTTTTTTTTTCTTTGATATCACTTTTGCTTTAATCAGTAGCTTAGAGAGTAATGTGTTTTATTTTTCAAAATAAAAAGTATTCGAATACAAGGTTTTACTAAGTGATCTTCTAACCCCGCTTTCAAAACATGACTATTGCTATTCAGTTGTTTCCTAAACATGCTGAATTCATGCCCATGAACATGCATAAAATAAATGCCCCTAAACATACATAAATATACATGCCTGTAAACAAGTACGTATACATGCGCCTAAACATGTGGAAAGATAATGACCACAAAGTATTTACAAACAGAGAAATATAAATTAGATTTTCATATTATATTGTATTTTAGTGAAATGTTTAGAGCGGAAAGGAGGGAATCTTTCTCAAAATTCCGGGGATATCATATTATATTTTACTTCATATCACTTTTGGGTTTTAAAAATAGTTCAAATTGTGAGGAGCATGTTTTTTTGGGTTGAAAAATGGTTAAATGTATCATTTTTAATAAGTGATCTTCAATCCAGGGCTTTCAAGACATTACCAGCACTAGTCAAGTTTTGTTGAAAACATGCCAGAATGTGTTTAAAACGATGCGAATTAATAAATATGCGTGTACAAAATATAGTTGACCGTAAACGTGTACACATATACATACCAATAAACATGTATATATATATATATATATATATATATATATATATATATATATATATGTAAAACACTCATGTACATGCCCTTAAACATGTACATGTATGCATGCCCGTAAACATGTGCACATTTACATGCCCATACAGATGTATAAATATCCATGCTTGTAAAATACTCATGTATAAATCTTTAAACATTTGCATGTATAAATGCCCGTGCACACATATACATACCCATGAACATTTATACTATAGATCTCTGTAAAATACGTATATACCTGCTCTTAGACATATACATATACACATGCCAATACACATGTACACACATACATACCCATAGACATGTATAAATATACATGCCTGTAAAATGCTCATGTATATGCCCTTAAGCATGTACATAGACACATGCCCATAAACATGTACACATATAAATACCCAGAAACATATTTAAATATACATGAGTGTAAAATACTCATGTACATGCTCTTAAACGTGCACATATATACATGCCTATAAATATGTACACATATACATACCCATAAAGATGAATAAGTATTAACAAACTTACGTAAATTAGAAAGATTTTCAAGCTAAGTGCATTTTGGTTAAATTGTTAGAATTGAAATAAAGAAATCTGAAGGGAAGGAGTTCTAACAGGAATAAAGCGTATGTCCTTTCCTATCATTTCCGGGCTAGTCAGTAGTTCAAAGTGTGTTGTGTTTAATTTTGAAAATCTTAAAATATATCATTTTAAGAAGTGATCTTCTAACCTATGCTTTCAAAACATGACTATTACTACTCAGGTGTTTCCAATACATGTCCACTGACATATATAAATATACATGCCGGTAAACAAATATTAATATACATGCCGATATACATGTATCAATCCACATGTCCATAAACATATATAAGTGTAATGCCCACATGTATGTATAAATCTACATGTCCGTAACCATACATAAATATACATGCCGATAAACATGAACAAATATATTCACCATAAATATTTACAAATAGAAAAATATATATTCGATTTTCAAATGGCAGTGTATTTTAGTGAAATGTTTAGAGCTGAATAGAAGTAATTGTTTTTACGATAAGGGAACTATCACATGATATATTATTTCATATATCTTTGGCTTAATTAGCAGTATAAAGTGTGATGATTTTTTTCATCTTTTAATATATTGTTTTAATAAGTGATTGCAGTCAAGGGTTTTCAAAACATGACTATTAATAGTCACTTGTTTTAAAAACATGCCTGCATATATCTAAAATGATGCAAATTAATAGATATTCATGTGCAAAATATACATGCTGTAAATTTGTAGACGTATACATGCTGTATTAAATATGTAGACATATACATGCTTATAAATATGTAGAAATATACATGGCTGTACAATATTCATGCACAAACATACATGCCCATAAATATGAACACATATAAATGCCTTAAACGTGTTAAAGTATTTACAAATGTAAATTAGGAAGATTGTCAAACTAAGTGAATCTTGGTTATTTGTTTATTTTTTTTCCTTTTTGGAACTCAAAGGAAGGAATCTGAAAGGAAGGAGTTATAACAGGAATAAATGATATATTCTTTCCTATCACTTCTGGGTCTTTTCAAAATCTTGGAATGTAACATTTTAGGAAGTGATTTTGAAGCCCGGGCTTTCAAAACACAAGTATTACTACTCACTTGTTTGAAACAAAAAAAAAGGGAATATATCTAAAATGAAACATGTTAATAAATATACAGCAAATATCAGACATGCAATGAGGTGATTAGATAGAAAGTTGAAAACTGTGAAAAAAGCAACTCAAATCATTTAATTTTATTGTCAAGGAAAGGTTTAGAAGTTTTTCTTGAGCAAAATGCGCAAATCAACTAATTTGCTGAAATTTGTCGTGTCTAATATATTCATGTACAAATACATGCCCGTAAACATGTACAATTGCACATGTCGATAAACATATACAAATATACATTCCCGCAAGCATGTACAATTTGTTGTTCTCTTGTACGTATGCATATAATCAAATGTTCATGTACATTCTGTTCACTGTTCAATAAACTGTACATAGTTTTAAGAAGGACTTGGGTTTTTTTTCCTTTCCAAACTCTCTACTTTTTCAGTAAATAGACTGATTTCGTTTCTGTCAAATTGATGAACTTGGTTTGTGGTTCTAAAAACAACAAAGCGCAAATCAATTAAACACACATTTTCTTTTCAACTCTTGGTAAGAAAACTTTGAAGAGTGATCTTTAAATTATTTCAATTCTTCCTCATTTCCAAATAATGCCTGTGTATATACAAAAGAAATGTCCATTAACACAAACGAATCTGCAAATATGCTTGCTAATAAATACTCAGAGTTATACATGCGCAAAAACATGTCTCACAATTTCTCATTATTCGGCTAGTTTCCATTGCATGGAGCTACTAAACCCTCAAGGCTGCAATACACTCACTGGATGTATTGCTAGACCAGTGTAGCTTACCTCACCTCATTTGCACTTGTACCTGTTCACAGGTGGATTAGATTGGAGCAATTAAGGTTTGCTGCTATACTTAATGGTTTTTAGCAATGATCATCGTGGAATACGAACATAGCAATGGCCATGGCGTGATCGAAACTCATAGAAGACAAAGTTTAAATGTCCCATTACATAAGGGTGTATCAGTTGCTATGTTAAATGCATACTTTTGCCAAACCAAAATCTTCAACAAATCTGATTTCTGCATCTAAATTAGTAATGTTGGAAACTGTTTTCTTAACTTTCGCCAAATATTTGACTTCATTTACGTTTGGGATCACAAGAATAACAAAAAAAGCTGCCCATGACTATCTAACACTAACACTGTGTCAATCATTTTTGTTCTTCATTTTTCATCATAATATGTATCACTTACAGTTTCATTGTGATGTTTTGGTTGGATATGTAACTTCCACTCTTATGCAATTATTCCTTAGCCATGCACGCATACGTATATTTAAGAAATGCATATAAATACGTCATCCAAAATACCCATAAATATACTCTGAAGCAATGATTTATGGGTATTTTAGATTATAACTGCATTTATGGGCATGTCTTTGGTATTGTCATGTACATACTTGCATGGTTAAGCAATAGTTGGTTGAAAAGAGGTTACATATTCAAACTGATGTACACAGTACAATTCTCAATGGCACATGTACATGTTTGGTTTGGTTTTGTGTTTTATGGCACAGCAACACGAGTCGGTTTTTAGCGCCAAGGCAATTGGAGTAAAATGCATTTCCAAAGAACACACCATGGCAGCTGACCCGTGTTGATCTAATGGAAAGATTCGAATCCGCACCCGTTAGAATACGAGTCCGGCACACTAAGCAATAAGCCACCACAGTTTCTACATGTTTGTCATGTATTACAAGGTATGAACAAAATGCATACATCAGAAGCGTTATGGGTAATACATAGTTTTATGGGAATTTACAATGTTAAGAGGTGTGAATCTGAAATGTAACATTGCGAAACCTCAAAAAGAATGATGGGGATGGTTTGTTGGCAGCTGAATTTATGTTTAATTATAGATATTTTGGATAAATGTATTTATGGGCATTTATACGTACATGGATAAGGAACGTACGTACTGGCATTATAAAGGTTAATGGGCAATACAGTGTGCATAGGTTTGTGGGTATTGCTACAGGCTTGGCCCCGCAGCTCTCTGTTCATTGACTGATACTCGTAATTGATTTGAAAAGGGGGGGTGGTGGTTGGGTGGAGGGTCCAAACATGTAATAATACACCCCCAGCCCTTTATCCACTGAGCAATATTTGTTATTTCAATTGTAATGAACCCCTGTACCAGTAGCTACGTCAGAGAAAATTATTTACAATAGCTTATTGTACTCAATCAGTATCATTTAACCCTTAAGAGAGGTATAAATGTCAAAGGTTTTCGACCCTTCTCTCACGTATACAAACTATGTCATTTTTCGATTAGACTACATATTGCTCAAAACAAACTTTGTTTACTTACTAAATACACCCAGAAGCATTGACTTGCACGCAAACATCACCAATCAGATCTGCTCCAAAGTTTCCATATTATTTAATGAAAAAGAGCTTATTTTTTTTATTGGTATTGTAAATATACAGTAAATATTATGCAATATACCTATGAAGACAGGGGTATTATATGTATATTATTCGTATGATCTGTAGTACCTAATAGAGGTACGTTAGCTTGATAACTTTCTTACACCATTGACTTCCATGCCTGACTTTGTCATAAAGTCCCCTACAGTAATTACGTATCATATGCTAAGATGTACATTTCACAAAAGCACTAGCATTCATTGCACACATTACCAAATTGAAATCATATCTAGTAATAAAATACGGCCTTGAAAAACGTAAGCGTGTCTTGCCACCAAGGTATAGTAATTTTGCAAACAATTAAATTTACGATCTATGGGAATGGAAAAATGTGTGCGCACCCCAAATCAACAAATACACAGTGTGTCTATAGTTCGTTCCGCACAGCATCGCGAATGATATCCGCAGCTGTTTCTCATTGAATTTTCACGTCAGCATCCCGAATGTAGCTAAAATTACCGAATTCGTTTCGTGCACGAATGATTTAAACATAATTCGATCGACATACAGCGCAAAACCATTTATTTGATACACACTGACAAAGAGTGGTCTGTGTCCATGTAATTCGCCATGTTCGTCCTGGAGTTGTGGAAGAGTCCATTTTTGATACATCACCGAGCCTTATGGGAACCGTTGCGTGCCACAGGCAAAACAAACATCATCTTCATCACAGTTTTCTTTAATTAGCATTTTACTTCACTTAAAATGTCAATGTCAACAACAAAAAACCGACCAAAGAAAAAATTGCCTAAAAATGAATGTAATCAACCGTTCAATATAAAGAAATGCACAGTAAGCAGCTTTGGATAATAATAATAATAATAATAATAATAATAATAATAATAATAATAATAATATGGACAATGTTCCTGCTGATCTATTTCACTTGTTCCAAATGTTATCTTGAACACTGTTTTAAATTATTGCTGCATAGCTTGATTTCAGTAAAAGGTAAATCATATATTTATTTATTTATTTGAATCCATATATTTATTTAAACACCCATATTTAAATGCCCAAAATAACATTTCGTCAGCCATATAGCCACTTTTTATTATGCAAGTCTACTGTTATCAATGGTTGCCTTTATTTATATAGTTATAATACAATAATAGATTCAATTTGTTTTTTAATAAAGGTAAAGCATTATTTTTAAAAAGAGATGAAAGAGAAAAATTGTGCCTCCTATTTTAATTGTGTATAACCCTGTTGGTTAATTGGAGGATTATGTACCTTCCTTCACCACCCGATCTTTGAAAACAATTTTGGCCATTTGCAAATTGTTTTCATTTTATAGGTAACATCTTTTGCAAGTCTGGCTATAAATATTATTAATTTGGCACTGGTATGGACAAAAACCTACGCTATAGATAGTGGAAAAATATATTGTCTTGATGGGGCAAAACCCAAAATACTGTATGACCAACTAAACATGATTGGCACTGTCAGAGACGGTTCAATGGTCAAACATTCGTTTTATCTTCTTTTTTTTACCTTTAATCGATGAATAAGACCTGGACATTATGAACTGCGATTGCAGTATGGTAAAAACACTGCAATACAGACTGGTGTACAGCATAAACTACATCCCGAGAACATAAAGGTGGAAAAGAAATTGCAATTATTTCACTCTTGCAAAATATTGCAATATTTAATTCCAAACAATATTTTAGTTATTAACATTACATAAGTTATTTTGTATTCCATAGTGACTTTTCTTTATCACCACACGATATAAAATTGATTTCACCTCTGTTCAACCATCAGTCTGTCTGTCCGTTAGCCTCGCTATCTATTGTATATGCCTTATGGCTATATTTCAATACAATTGAATATATCATGACACAAAAATTGATAACGGCACAAATGCAAAACAGTTTCTCAATGTTTCTAGCTAAACAAGCACTTCGTCAGAGGAGGAAACAATTTACATCCACAAAACAAACACTACACACAAAAGCCAAGACAAATTATTGACTCCTATGTGACTCAATGACGGGGAAATAAACAAACGAAGGATAAACAATAGAAGATATATATATATATATATATATATATATATATATATATATATATATATATATATAACATTTGAAATTTTGTTGTCATAGCCCAATATAGCATGCTCTCAGGCTTTCCAAGCAAAGATTAGATATTAGACGTAAGTTGTTATATATGTTATGCACAATTGTAAATTTAGAAAACAGCATATATATATATATATATATATATATATATATATATATATATATAATCTATTTACACTATTTCATTCTTTGCATACAATATAATTTACTTTAAATAACAATATTTATTATATAGTTTATGAATAATTTTGTGAAAATTAAACATAATTTGATTAACAATATGTAATTAAAATATTTGTCAGTTGAACATACATAGGAGGATGAGGGTCAGAAAAAAAGCAAATTAACACGCAGCCTAAAAACCAAGTTTTCTAACATGACAATAATACAATTTTCAATTTATTGATGATAGTAATATATTTCTTCCAAATTTGCAGCTCTGCCAATCAGGGTCCTGTAAAACACTTATTAAAGGCAAGTTGTCTGTCATCCACACATTACGCAAGTTTTCTATTGCTGCTCCAGGTATAGTTGGTTGTAAGTCGCAGGAGTTCAGATTGGATGGTCATTTCATAGTAGAATGCCACTCCCTTTCAACTCATATAATGCTGAATGGAACTGCAACAGTTTTTATTCTACTATAACGGTTTGATATTCTTGAATTATGGTAGGTTTATAATTGTACTATATTGGTTTCAAACATGTAACCTGCACTACTTACAAAGCATGGGGAGTATATCAGATTTATTACATATAATGATGAGCTATCTTTGTCAATTGTAAAGTAAATGGATTTATTACACTATTAAGGTTAATTATATATATATATATATATATATATATATATATATATATATATATATATATATGCGTGTGTGAACATTTCTATATTACATGTATAATGCACTCAGTCAAAAGTCAACTCTATTATTATGCACTCCATTTAATGTGTTTACATTTCGAATGGAGTACACTGTTTATTTTTGCGATGTTCGGAGAATTCATTTTGTCTCATATGCTTTAGAAGAGAACGCAGTTATTATTTTAATTAACCAAAATTAGTTGATTTACTGAACAAACTTTCAAACTTCAAATGAAGAACTATCTGTGTGTGTGTGTGTGTGTGTGTGTGTGTGCAGCAAATCCATCCTCTACGATCTGGATTTTGATAAGTGGCCTATTACATTGGAATTTGTCTCTTCAATGTTTTTAAAAGTTTACCATTGGATAGATCAAGCATGGGCTTTAAAAGTAATTATTATGTTGAGCATTAACATTACGGTCTATGGGAATTAAATTTGTTGTCTGCGCACATATGTATCGTGCAAAGCTTTATTAAAATTACTTTGTATCGTTTGTCTTCCTAAATATTGGTTGAAGCCTAACCGCACACATCCTGTATGGATGCAAAAATATATATTTTATTTCCTCAAGGCTTAAAGGTAAAAAGACCCAATCATTTGTATATTTTTTTATCAGTTGTTGACTACTTTCGTTGTTCAACTTTATTTATAAAATAATAATAATAATAATAATAAAAAATAATACTTGTACTTATGAGATATCGAGTTTTAATTTTTTAGTTTAATCGTTTAGCTTTGCACGGATGATTAGGATTATATTAAATTACGAGGATCGCTTGAAAGAGAATCTGCATCAATTTCACAACACCACTGCGTTCTAGCTCATATGGATACTCGGGTCATGTTTAATATCGATAATACTAACGAAATTGTTCTGTTTTTAATCATCTCACGTTTGGTTTAAAAAATGATTTCCCAGCACCAATTAAACTATGCATATCTCACATGTTATCGTGCTGATCAGATGAAGTACGAAGTAGGCATATTACCTTTTCCAAACGGAAAAAAACCCATCGAGGCATCAAATAGTGAGCATCAATTTGCGTTCCTTTGTGTTTGTGTGTGTGCTTATATATATATATATATATATATATATATATATATATATATATATATATATATATACCGATTTGAAAGCCAACTTATGGTTTATGGGTTTCTGTAAGCTACAACTCATGCCCCATTTTATTGATGATGTGGAAATGAAATGACAATAGGGAAGGGAAAAACTTAATTAATCCATAGCGCAAGTCAGTACTTTGCATTATTCAATCAAATTCACTGCCGAAATTACGAATACTGAGCATATATGTTTGGACAAAAAAAGTAAAATTGTCGCAGACACACTCCATTCAAACATTTACTCTGAAGCGACTGGCAAACATCAGTACCTTCTTTCATTAAGATGCCACCCAAGGTACTGCACCCAGAACACCCCTACAGTCTAGCACTAAAGTCACAAGCGTATGCTATGATGATGTAGCTTTCGATCTGGGGTGCAGAGAGCTAATCCAACAGCTTCAAAAGCGGAGCTGCATAGATCTAAAATCAGTTACAAATAGTCAAGCAAAAAAAAAAAAAAAATCGTACTGACCACCTAAATTAAAAGGGAAAACAAAACATGGAACGAATACCACTCAGGCTCTTTTTCCACCCAGATAGCCCTGAAGTAGGTCGTATCATTCCAAAATACTGACCAACCCTTGAATTGTGTGAACCTCTTAAACTGATCTTCCACACCAACCTGTTGTATCATTCTGTAGACCTCAACATTTGAGAGACTCAACAGTCAGGTCAAAGTTAATTTACTCTATAATCAAACAACACCTGGAAAATTAAAGCTTTGTGGAGCCAAAAGCTGCAAGACACAAGAAACACACAAACTCATTTTCAAGCACAGTCACGGGTGAAAAGTTAAACTTTCAGAGCCAGACTATAACACCCAACACAGAAATTGTGATCTACCGCATTACATACATTGTATGCAGTATACAATAGGACGGAAAAATAATAAATGAAATATTATTAAAAATCTCTACAGATCTGATTGGCAAACTTAACAAATGACAAGAAGCACAGTATCGGAAGATATATATTCCCCCGGCCACACATTAAATGATGCAATCCTGACTGGAAATGCCCATAACGCAAAATGGAACATATCAAATAGGTAATCGAAAGAAACTTATCTGGATTCGCCTTCTGCTAACACTCAAACCCAAAGATTTAAATTAAGAAGAATCCAAACGGTCTAATTCAGTTCTTAAATAACAATAAAAAACTATTCAAGTTACCAAAATCACATTGTCTTGCCATGAATTCGCTTTCTCAAACGCATGATCTCAACTTCTATTTTTCTGCCAAAATATTTTTTTTCCAAATAAAAAAAATGCATACAATTGTATTTTATTTTATTTGTAATTAGTCACAACATATTTTTGTAATACTATTAGTCTGAAGTGATTGCCAGCTAAACAAATTACTATATCCGGGATACAATTTTAATTGGACAGTTGTTGTTGAATAAAATGAATGTAGCATAATTTGAAACAGAGAATAGTAATTTCATTCAGTTTCTCAGTGTAGTCACATGACTGATGTCTGTTGCTAGCCTATGATGGAATGTGGTGTAGTGTACATGATGACCTAATAAAAGTTGTATTGCTCTGAGAACAACGTTTGGTTTTATCTGCCTGTTAAGCAGCTGACTGGTATGTCCCCTACTAGTGGACAATATATCAACAGTTGTCGACAACAATTCAGATGCCGCACAAGTTTTGTCAATGATCTACTTGCTCGCGTCAACAAATAAATTTATTTGTTCTAACGACTTTCTGCCTATGCATGGTCCACTTAAACGAGTACTAATATATATTACGAAAAAAAAAAAAAAAACTCGAGACTACACTAGAAAATTGTTGTTCTTGTAAAAATACAACTTTCTGACCCATAAAGTACATGTAAAACATTTGGGCTTACATAGATACTCGAAGTCAAACTTTCAGATTTGACGAGTGGCAAATGAGGCTGTTACGGGAGAATCCAAATCCATTTCCTCTGTTTAGACTCATTGTGAACTTAGCTTACATTGATAGAAGTGTAGCTGTTATGGTGAAGGATTCGATGTATATTTTTACCCTTATCTGATTTGTGCTTTACCTACAGAGCGTCCAACAAAGTGGGTTTTGTTTCTGTTTACAAACTACATTTCAATTTGTTTCTTGGAAAGAGAAAGATGATGCTTTGTATGAATGTTTGCATGTAAAACAGTGTTGCTGTCATGTATTATAGAGATAGAGCTAATGATGTTCAGAATCATTTAAAATTATCATCTGAAGGGAAGAAATCAAATTTCTTTTTCGCAACTTTAGTAGATTTTAAATTCCTAATACTCGGAGGAACTCAGCTATCACAAATACCATACATCCTCACCTATCGACATATTCATACAAAAGTCCCAAACTTTAATAACTTTATTTTTAATAATAATAATATTCACATGCAATGTACATTGGTTGTTATTTGCGGTTTTATTTTTCCGTTCAGTACTTCTAAAGTTATGTTCAAAATCACTGAAATCTTGCTACGTTCGTTTAATCCCTTTGTCTATTTCGACAATACTATCTTGCATGTAGCGTCATTATGAATCACTTTCCGATCAATATATTCTTTCGTATCCGTGTTTGATGGCTTACACTCATCATGCTATTTGCTCTAAACTCAGTACATGCACCATCTTGTATTGTCTTGATCTTTTAAATCAAATCTGTAATAAATACATTATTAGTTGTTTTCACTGTGCTTTCGTCATTATTCATTTTGTTTTTATTGTTCTCTATCTTTTGGGTTATCTCTGTTAAATAATTCCTATTGTGCAGCTCTGACATAGTAATAGTGTTAGCAGTTATCTTGTTGCTTGGGTCAATACATTTTGTGCTCATATCATGAATTAGCCTTTGATCTCTTAGCCATTTTGTTGGATTTTATTCTACAGATCGCTCAATAACTGTTCCTACCGTGATTGCAAAGTGTTATTAGTCTTCCAGAGATTTAAAAATTGTCTCCATGTCACTTTCCAAAGTATTTGAGATTGATGAAAGTTGGATATGTCATAAACCCGTTCTCTTACTATTTGCAATGCTTGTATGGAACTAGATAAAGACTTAAATCTCTCATTGAATAATTACTGTGAATCTAAAATATGTTTCCTGTTCTCATCTATCTGTTTTAATTGATTTGAGATTTTCTTATCTTTTTCATTGGCACTCTTTTCAATAGCAGTTCACTTGTTCCCTCCACCTCTTAATATCTTTAAAGTTGTTATCACCAACGCCTTACTTATTTGAGTATCAGCTCTTTTTACACACTTATTTATATATGTCAAATTTTGGTACTGGACCTGCTAGATTGGTAATGCTACTATTGTTGAGGTTCAACTAACTGTTAATTGCTTGAACTAGTGTTGCATCCATCTTGCCTGTTTTCATCTCCGTAATGAGAGGTAAAACTACATCACTATGACCTCTTAACTATATCGCAATTTATTTCATCATGCTGTACATGAACAACGCTATGTAGCTTACTCGAAAGACACACGGTACATGAATATCAGGTGAAAAAAATCACCTTTCCATCATTATCTTTTATGTTGAAATTCAGTATCTTTACGGCACACCTTTGTAATTGCTTATAATGGCCATTAAAACTGTTAGGCGCTAAGTCACCTTGTAAACCTTTCTAACGGGGAAAGACTCTTGTAGACACGAATAATTGCAATAAGAGCAATTTCAGTGTTATTGATCTGGTCGACATAAATGTATAAATGTTTAGGTTTAAAAACCCCACAAACCGTATCAGATTCAGAAGATACCGGTATAAATCCCTGGATATTGAATCCAAAAATAAACAGCATTGTTGTTGGTGATATACACTGTGTAATTGTTACTCGGAGTTGTAACGTTTAACTTGTGTTTCAAACACTAAGCCGCTAGTATTTCTTTTATGTCACAATTTGCTGTCATTCCATCCTTGAATCAATTATTGTCATTGATGTAGTATGTTTGAGTTAAACTAAAATATGGTGATACCCAACAATCAATTCTTTGCAACGATATGGATTGCTTACCATTTATGTTAAAAACTCGATTTGTGAAACATGTATTTCTCAGGCAGTGTGCTGTATTGTGATGTGTGTCTCCATTTATTAGTTCTGAAAGTATATGTTCGTAAGCATGTTCATTCGTGTTGCCAAAAGTAGCGCAGATAAAACCAAAGCATCCTAAGTTCATGTTTTGTTTTTTATTTTATTTTTTTTTTTTTTAAAAAACTTGAATCCTGTTTAGCAGTAACCCCTTGGATGTGCCTTCTACTGGCTTTATCATATTCTTTCCTGTAAGTTTATCTTGTATCACATTCCCTACAAATTTTATTCCTTTCTTTATCAAAGTGTTTTTTAAGTATTTGTTTTCGTTTTGATTTCCAGTTCCTCTATGTTCACCTTCAGTGAGACTATGACATTGTGACATTTTGTATTGTTTGTTTCATTTCTGATTACGTATCTCTTCTATCTCCTTGTATCTATTGTACTCATTGATGCTCAAATTAACTATTCACGGTTCATTTCATTGTTAGTGATCTCTTCGCTTGTCATTTCTTGGATACGGTTGAAGTTACAGATTACATATGTCACTATTTCACTTGTTCGTAGATCAGCTTCTCCTTAAAAGCTTTTGCAAAACATCATATTAATTTTGTACCAAATCCGCTCCTTCAAAGACGCAACCGCATCTGTAGCTGTTCATGTAACACCTAATCCGGCTACTGTTATTCATATACCACTTAAAAATGTTGTCATGCTAATCTCCACACAATCCAAAAAACTTTGTATACTACTTTGTATTTTTGGTGTGCAGTGCTCTGCACGTGTACTTTCCCCACGATGCATAGGAAGACCTTCGGTGGGCAGGTACAGATGCTCAGCTGCGTTGAATGTATTGTTCACATTCTGCTTAAGGGATGCTGCTGATTTATCTTTAATTTGGTTTTGGAATAGAAAAAAAAGAGACCTCCCCCAACCAAACAAACAACATATCATTTGCAGCATTTTCTGATAGTTTGGACTCTTGCTGTTCTTTCATTAAACGTTCAGCTTTTGCTAATTTGAATCGCTTTAAAAGGTTTCAAAAAGATGCCTACCAAATTCAAATGTACGTATATCTTTTAGCTTGTGTGAAGTTACCATTTAGATTTCATTGCTAATCTCGTTTTCATTTTTATTTTGTTTTATTTTCGCTATAGTCCGTTTATTTTACAATGAAGTTTGGAAAATGAACTCAAGATTAATGTGAATAGGATAAATGGTTGATTTACAAGTTTCATTTAAGTAGTGTCAAATAATTTGAAATGTAATTGATTAAATGAAGCAATGGACTCCAGAAAGCTTGCAATGTAGTAAAGAGAAAGACATATTAAATGAGCTTTGAAAAAAACTAAGTGATTTTGATTCGTGTAAAAAGAATACTGCAATAAAAGATATGACTAAAACAAAGCATGCTTTAAGGTAAACACTAAGCAATGAAAAGGAGAAAATGGAGCACTGGAAAAATACCTAAATGAATGAAAGGAAAACAAAACAAATATATCGCAATAATGAAAATATCAGAATAATTCAAACTACAAGATTTTGGAGTTTATGTGCACTGAATCAAAACGGTAAAAACATATGCAACTCTGAACTCAGTTCTGAAACAGTTTGGTGTATCATCCTTTTGCTGCAGGTGGCGAAAATTCACTTAACCTGACGGTGTCTGTGAATATGACGTTCATATTGAATACTTCATTCCATGTTTATCATTTTTGTCTGATTCTTAACAACAAATGAGATGGTTTCTGACAAAATGTTTATTAGTGCCAGCACAAAAACAGATACAAATGATACAATATTTTTTTATGTGAATTAGAAAACCATATGAAAATGTTATATAACTAAAGATGGTGTAACAGGATGAAGCCGGATTGGGATTAGATTTAGCGAAGACACTGAAAGCAATTTCGTGAATGAGAGGTTGATTTATAATGTAATTGCACGATGAATGAATTTGACACCTTACTCGTGCGCATAAAGTCCAACAATGGATTTAACAGAATGATGCGCAACGAGTTCAACAACTGATATAAGGAAATTATATAATTCCTAAATGGAACTAATCAGAACATGTAACTTCAACGAGTAATCAAACAAAAATCAGCTTATGGAACTTATGGACAAATATGATTGATATATGGATCTATCATCATGGTTTATCAATGTATATAATTTATACACAGATATGGACAATGTATGATTATATCATCAAGGGTGACCAAAGTATAGAATTTATTCACACATATAAACAATGTATGATTCTATCACCAAGGGTGATCAAAGTACAGAAGTTGTACAAAAATATGAAAAATGTACATTTCCTCCAGGAGTAGGATCTATGTATTATTGATTTTCGCTCATATAGCGATATTGAATTATTGATTTCACTCATATAGTGATATTGAATGATATTGATTAAAACAAATGTGACATATGTGTCTCGTAGCGTCCAGTTAACAATCACGATGTATTTCCGGTGCCACAGCTCTCGTCGAATGGTCAAAGAGCCACCACGCATGGCCAGACCCTCCCAGGCTGAGGGATCCCTGAAGAGCCTCCTTATTCCATAAAGACACGTTGGTCATGAAGCTTTATTCCCTCACTGCGAGTTGACCAGTACTATCTTCTGAGCCAACGTCACCATCGACAGCAGCATACAGATGGCACGAAACCACACAGTGTTCTACGACTCCCCGTCACAAAACAGCTCTGCAGCTGAAGATTGCTCTCGTAATGTGGACAGCTTCCTAACAAAACTCGTTTTGTTGTGGTTATACATCGAGATCTCATTCTATAAGGACCCTGGCTGTGGTGAAAATGCACAGCCAGAGAACTCGAGATGATTGGGTTTCTCACTGCAGTCACTGTGCTCATGCAGCATAGGATGAACCGAACTCAGTATTTTGAAATAGGTAAAGCCGACAAATAAACCACCCTGGGCAAACGTGTCTCCGGCAACAAAACCTGAGTACATTTTCGTTCACACACACACACACACGCACACACACACACACACACACACACACACACACACATATATATATATATACATAAGTAAATAAATATATATATATATATATATACATAAATAAATATATACATATATATATATATATATATATATATATATATATATATATATATATATATAACGAGTACATATTTTACTACACAATTTCGTGACAGATTGCTAACTTTATCAGTGCGAAAACTGCAGTAGCACTCATTACCTCTGTCATGATTTTGAACTCTCTTGTCGGGTGTTTTTACTGTAAGAATTTATTGCATAATAGACAGATCTGTAGGAATTAGACGTGTTATAACAATGCCTATCAGAGGTATAAACGGTTCAATAACAAAGCAACCAGTACCCATTTTGCAAACATTTCTAATTTATTTCATGTTCCATTTGCATTAGCTATGTTCTGTTCCTCTTTGTACTCTTTAGTTTCTGTAGAAAATGATTTATTGCTATTTTTTTCTTTAATAATTGTCAGGTCGTGCTCAGCACTGTGCGGCTGGCATTACTCTGACCTTATACTTTGTCCCTGTCTTCACTTTGTGCCATTTAAATAACCGAAAAAATAGCTAGGGTCAAGCACTGTTTTATTCTTGCCATGCCTATTATCAATCAAACATTTGTATTTTTCCCTTGAGGTACCTCTAGCAATTTTGTAGAGAACTTTTTAAATTGTTGCAGATTAAATTAAATTGTTTATATATATGTTATTGCTGTTTGATTTGAATTCGTCGTTTTCAGATAAACATATCTTACATTCAGACAGCAGTTTTCGTATCTGGAAATTAAAATGTGTACACTTATTTCCTTAAGGTTTCGGGGAGCTAATACCTAATGCTGTGCTAACTGTTTATATATAACTTTATAGCAAATATTGGAGAATATTGCCACCTGATGAAATGAATTCTTTGCCAGACAAGGATGAACCTACAGGCTGGACTTACTTGCTTATACAAGATAACATCTGATCAATAGATGAGTGAATGAAAGAAAACGATCATATGTAATCTAGATATTAAGTCTATAGGCGCAAACATAACATTTATTACACAGTATATTTCTGCAATATCAGACAATGTTAAATGGAACTATAAACCCTAGGAGAGCGAAATTATTTTGTTATAGATGAAGACGTTATGGCAAACTTTTAAAAGTACGTAGGAGATTCAAAAGTGAAATTAGATCTTGCTATTTGTAGTGACAATATATTTTTGTTACCAAGTTACATGGAGAGAGAGAGAGAGAGAGAGAGAGAGAGAGAGAGAGAGAGAGAGAGAGAGAGAGAAATGAAGTTACTTCTTTAAACCGGGTTTAAACCCTGCCAACAGTTCCAGTACGAAAAGAAAGTTTAGAGGAATAAAAGAAGAAAAAGGTTTACAAATTATGTATAGAAGAATTATTACAATTCCGATAGTCAAACTACCCGAATGAAGCAAACTATGTAGAGACAAAGTTATGTAGTCATCGTTCGGCCTGATTGGTACTGATTACGGCATGAAATACAACTAAATAATTAAAGGTGGAATGTATACAAAGAAACCTGATGACCTCGATTTACAATCTACCCAATACAATATTTGGGCGGTACCAATTACCTGAATAATCGTTGACGTTTCGAGTATTAGCGGTAAAAGGTTACAAAATGTTGGAACCGGTTCTCCGATGACCCCTGACCACACCTCCCCACACCTCCCCACCAAGTGCATTTCTTAAGTTGAGTAAATGTATAGACAAATGTGAATGAAATTGCCAGGTCCCAACCTTTTTTTCTCACAATAATTAGGCTTTAAGCATGAATTGAAACATTGCAACACATCTGCCCTAGATACAGCCTATGTACAGTACTCTACTATTCTAATACAAGATATAGAAATATACTAACACCATCTTCACACCAACATTGCGCAAATACGTACGCACACACATTCACAAACACACGAATCTTCTTTTGTGCCTTATACAGTTTATGTGTCTTACAGGTTTACGTCCAAGTCATAATGCAAGCAACGCACACATTCAACACTTTGCATTTTAGCGATCGTTTTATGAATCATTTGATTGAAATTAAGCGAAAAAAGAGAAGCTATCTGACACAAATACAAAAAAAAAAGAAACAGAAAATCTAAGCTCAAATATTGCATCGTGCGTTATAGTTTGAGATATTCATAATGATAGGTGCCAATTAAAGGTAAAGTTTAAGATTAAATTTTGACTGAATGTCTAGTCTACAAATATCTTGAGGGACTTTCACTTGCTTTTCAAAATATGTACACGTCTTGCTGAGTTTATACAATTGAGCGATGAAACATACTAAACAAAGTTAAATACGCATAGTTTTCGTAGCTGGACATTAATTTTATGCAAGCGAACAAGGAAAAAAATGAACTCAAGTGGGTTGATTTTCGTTTAGAGCTAACTAAATTTGATTAATTGTAATTTTGTTGAAGATTTACACATTCTAGGTGCGAAGCAGAAGTGAAATCTTTCAGCATGCGTAGTGCGTACAGACCAGAAGCCTTAATCACCCTGCAAAGGAAGGTCAAACCAGAACCTGGAAATAAAAATAAAACGAAAATAATGGGCCCAAAACTTGGGGGAGCTAGAAGGCGCTGTCAACATTGACTGAGATAACTTTAATTCTTTGTGAAAACAAGGCATAGAAACTCATACCTTTTAGGCAAACAAAAGTAAAATTTATAATAATTAGAAAGACTATTTTAAGATCATTAGTTAATGTTTGACGTCATGCACATTATAATTTCATAATTTCGATGATATCACTTACTCAAGGGAAAGATCAAATATCTGCTTGAAATATACTATCCGCAAAGGAGTGCACTTTTCCCCACAGTTTCATATACTGTGATGGGCACGTTGTATGAGATATATTCGGGGTGGGGTTGGGTGGGGGGCATGACCAGAAGTGTTTAGAATTAAGGCTCGAATGATCTACAATCGTTAATATTCCCGTGTCAGCAGTCTTTGCCTATGGCTATTTCTGTTTTTATTACCGCTATCTCCAGTATTTATCTATTCATATTCCATTCTACGACAGTTTATGTACAAAGTAAAATGAATATAAAGACAACAAAATCTTGTTTGCAAGAGATTATGCATGACATTCAATACAGAGTATTTTATGACGCTTTTCTAAACATAGTTCACCACTCAATACTATCACATTAAGACAATTTCTTCTAAGACAGTAAATATATGGTACTAATGTTGGTATACCTGTATTTTATTTATATAAGACATGCAAGCTGTTTAATATATTGAGAGTGGGTGCATGGAATGAGTACCTGCATATTTTCTGTTAGAAAATACTGGAAATGTGTTGGTTACTACTTTTACTGGGTCATTATGAATCTGTTGGACATTTTGTTGTTGATATTTGTGATAGGAACAGATATAACAAACTCCAAAAAGTACATATCCTGAATGACAGTTTATGTGGAACTATTGTTGTGGAGTAAAACAAAAGACAGCACAATTAGTTTCAACTTTCTTTAGTAATATGAGTTTTAATCAAATATGTTTTTCACACCATTCAAATGTTCCTTAATGTTACAGTTAGTATTTGTTGTACCAACTTGCACTTTCATATGTTTAAAACAAATGATGGCTCATAGTATTGTCTGCATGTCTATGTATGTATGTATGTGTGGCTAACTATATCCACGAGTTAGTTTGTATGTTTCTGTCTATTTATCTATCAATCTATCTATCACTTTGTGGGTGTAGTGTCGTCTTTGCTATAAAAATATAGGAACTCTTATGTGGATCTGTAATTTTTAACGGTACCTATACCATTGTTTGACATCCCTTTTATGTTAGATGTGAATATATGAAATGGCGTTGTTAAGAGGAATTGAGCATAGTCATGGGACGTTTCTTTCGAAATGAGTCAGGCTGTATGAAAGGTTATAGAATTTGATTTCACATCTTTACTTACCATGAATCTTTTTCCAGATGACATCCAGGTGTTTCCTTTCATAAGTGAAACGCGATTTACATAACTGGTATGTAGTATTTTTGCATTCGAAATCTATATATCTCTCTCTCTCTATCTATCTGACTATGTTTATCTTCTTTTATGTCTCTATTTAATGTTCTTCCCTGCTCCATTTATTCATTAACTTGAAGTTTTGTATGGTAAGAATTCAAATTTCCACGGCGAATTTCAACTATTCACCTTGTGTTTATAAAGTGTAGCAATCCACATAATCCTTTTCTCAATAGCTCCGTATATAACCTGAATTCGGACCGCAACAGTCTAAGCACAAGAATTATAGAATGCTTAGATTTAAAAAGAAATTGACCGTTAAAAACTTCGCTCCTGGTGAGGTTTGAAACATGAAAATTATTGAGTTCTTTTATTATAAGTATCTCTACTTTCAGGCAAAAAGTCAAAAGCTCTTTAAAGATTCTAAAAATGTTTTTGAATTGTTTAGTTTTGAGTCTGAGATCAATTTTTGTTTCCTCATACATTTCGTGACTACGTGGCTCAAAGTGAATTGAATTAAAACTTTGCTTTGCATTGAATATACAATGTTATCTTTTTATTTCCTTCTGGAATCAAAGGATTTCAGTTCGAGTAGTAACTTTTAAGTAAATTTCTTAAATTTAATTACATTAATTGGGTTTTTATTGGACTCTTTCTTTTAATGCTGTAAACGTACAATTTTAGATTAACCTAAGACCTTGCATGCAATTTTATTTTTGTTCCATGTTTATAGATAGACACTGCGTTTTCTGACATACATGTAACATATATATTAACATATATATTTTTATCACTCTAATGTTTTAGTTAAGCTATTCAAGGTTTGCGGGGGAAAAACATCGAAAATAAACTTTAATTAATTTGTTATTTTTCTTGAGGCAGGGTAACAACGGAAAGTTTTTTCAATCCTTCTGGTCATACATATTGTGCCTTTAGATTTCGTGAACTTGTAAAAGCGCATGAATAAATTAGTTTATACATATATCATAGTTAATAATTCATTTACCTGATAATGCTCAATCATAGTGATCATTTTAGGTTTATTGCTTTTATACCCCTTTCAAATATGTCTTAAAGGAATGTAATGATAGAAAACACATTGTTGGCAGCAGATGATGGTGATGCTGATATATATATATAGATAGATAGATAGATAGATAGATAGATAGATAGATAGATAGATAAAAAATATCTCGGAAAACAAAATAAACGTATGTATCTCCGAAACCACTCTACTGATGTATCGTGGATTTCACTGAAAGAGGGTCACAAGTATCTTCTGAGACAAATTGATCCCCTGTCGTCATTGAACATCTCAATTGCAGCACTTTTACAGAACAGTACCATATGATGCTCTTTCTAAAATGTCTGGGGAAAAAAAGAAAATTGATAGGCAGCCACTGAAGTTGATCGATTGACGAATATATGTTATTTTTAATTTCGTTTTATAAAAAGCAATAGAACGGAGAGAGAGAGAGAGAGAGAGAGAGAGAGAGAGAGAGAGAGAGAGAGAGAGAGAGACTCTGTCCAGGATACACGTTATGAATGTATGCAGTTCAATGTAATTTATGTATACATATATAAGGAACACATGTTTGACAATAACTAACCTTATTTGCTCATTGTCAGCTTTGGGCAGTCGATTCATAATGATGTTCTAAACCTCTGTGCTTACAATTATACATATATATGGATGGATGCGCTAGTCTAAGAACCTGATATTAAGTCTGCTTACAAAAGAACAAGTCGTTTTCAGCAATAACCACATCTGTCCTAATTCATTTCGATCTAGAGATTACATCATCCAAATCTGAAAGAGTGGGGTGGGTATCATGTTCGAAAGAAAACAGATGGGGGTGGGGGGGCGGGGATATTAGTTAGTCCAATATATGAAACATTCATTCGCCGTGGATACGACTTTCTGACAGACAGACATATAGAAGCACGGATGTTCATATAGTTATGTACTAGGAAAAGGAAAGAGTTTGGTACGTAGGACGAATTGACATTACAAATCAGGAGCATAGTAATTTTCTCACTGCTAAATTAGGTTTATATACTAGTCAATAGTTCAAATCTTTCGATTTTGGAACCTCTTACAAACTCTTTTAAAAGTGATCATAACAATTATATTATATTTATGTGATCTTAATTAAAATGTAGTTTGAAATTATATTCGTGTTTCAAAATTCTGAAAGCTTCTAGACTTGCCGTGAAATTTAATTGAGGAAACCTCTCACGCATCACCGCCATACGACGGTCTGGTAAAAGTCTGTGCAAACGTGTGCAACACGCTAAAATAATACTTACCGAAACTCTGATTAGTTCATTCATTGATTGAACGATTAAATATTTTTCTTAATGAACACTTAGATCTCCTAAATGCACAATTATTATGTTTTCGTTTATGTTTAGGCCAGACACATACAATATATATGGCCATACAAGTTTCGATTTTGAACGAAAAGTTTATAAATAATCATAATGTGACAGTAACGTACTGAGTGCATAAAATGGTCAGGTATTGCCCGCTTTGGCGCCAAGACATTCTAAGGCCTCTGTAAATGCATTACAAATATATTTACATTCATCACTCATGGAAAAATAATGCTGATTGACTTTATAGTACAGATGGTGTTTTTTTCGGAGAGAAGAAAAACAGAAAGGAAATTATTCACACCAATCGGTAATACTTACTTATACAAACTTTTACCAGACCTTTCGCTCAGCGTAGATCGTTTTGGATCAATGCGATAGTCTGATTAAACGAGACTAAATATATGCTATAAAATATAAGAACATTACAATCAACATAAGCCTTTAAAGAAAACAACTTAGTATGCATATATTTATATAACAAGATAAGTCGGAATAAATACATGGATGATATCAATTAAATACATGTAAACGTCAGAAAATAATAAAATGGCATACACGTGGATCAACCGCATGCTAAAAACTGTTATAACAGATTTTTCTATATATATATATATATATATATATATATATATATATATATATATATATATATATATATATATATATATATATATGTGTGTGTGTGTGTGTGTGTGTGTGTGTGTGTGTGTTACGTCCTAATGCATCAAAACGTTCCTATTTCATGATATATGAAAAACTCGCCGGCTCAGAAGCTGTCACAATGCGGTCTTTTATGACGGGTGAAATCCCAGAACCCAGATTTAAACCTCAGGCCTTTGATGTGCTATCTTCACATATGTAATATTTAATGTGCCCAGCATAATGTATTACCAAACACAGAAACTGCATATTCACACGTTTTTGAACAGAGCAAAGGAAATTGAAACAAAAATGATATGAATCCTAAAACTCAATGCACAAAAGGTGTGACAAAAGAAAAGTGGCAAACCGCCAAGGCGGTTGGTATGATTAATTAAAAAATCTTTTGTTTCCAATTCCAATTTGACACTAATATGACGAGTGCGTTATTTGTACTAATCACCATTACAAACCATTATCTTGCCACCAAAATCGGTACATATTAGGTTTATTCTGTCTTAGGGGGACCCAAGTTTCTCAGAAAAAAAATAGCGTTTTTTACACTCGATGACCTCGATTGTAAACTGTTAGACTAAGTGTGCAGATGATTATTTTGGATTTTACTTAGGTCATTTATACTAATTTAGGTATGACAGGTTTTTAAGTCGGGCGTCAGTCGTCTACTAGCTATCCTGGAACACTGAAAGCAAAGGCTACTTGAATTAATTATCAGTGGGCTGTGCATACCCGCATGTGTCACATTGATATTGTCTCTGGTTTATTTATACAGTGAAAATAAGTGCGTGATAAAAAAAAAAATAAAAAATAAAAAAAATAAATAAATAAATAAATAAATAAATAAATAAATAACGGAAATCATCTCACTTGCGATATTAAGGTCCCGCCGTTACGCCTCCACCCCCCGCCTGTTTTAAATCTCTTTTCTTGACCCTATTGTATATGTGTTCAAAATGTATTCCTTATTCTTAATTCGAGAGCTACAAAGTCAAGTCGTGCCATTCTTTCAATTTATAATTTCTATATGTGCAAGATTTGAGTACATTTATGTGAGAATTTTAAACGCCATTTCTTTTTAAGGGTACCAAATGAACAACAATGTCCCAAGTATATAGACATCAGTAAATAACTAATTTTTGAGTTCAGTTATCCATTTGATAGCGATCCTTACATGTCAATGAATTTATTAATGGGAAGGGATGTAAGCAGGATCTTTTTTATTTTTTTTAATTTGTTGGGTGTAATTGAACGATTTAAAAAAATCCCAGATCTTAAAATCAATGTTTTGAATTTGTTTTGCTTTTGAAATATACCGTCAAAATAATATAAAAATGCTCGAAGACACTAGGACAAATTAGTTATGTTCATGGTCATATGCACACATACTAGTACTCAAAAGCCAACAGTGACCAATATAAGAGATTTATTAAATGTGCGCGAAACTCAAATATACAGAACGGTCTCAGGGAATGTTAAACAGACTCTCACTTATCTGAGAATGCACAAATCTGCTAAAAGTATCCGTTGAGTTCTAATGATATGACATTGGAACTTATTATTATAACATTTTTCAAAGGCAATATGATTTCAAAAATTCTTAAACAAAGATTTATACCTGCCAAGGGAAAACACATTCAATGGGTGGCAGGTATTGATCAGCGGTATGTCCGTATGTCATGCCTACAGGATATGTCCTCGGGGGCAGTAATCAATTGACGAAATAACCAGGTGACGTTTAGTCTTGAAAGTTGACATGATGTTTAGAACAAAGTCATATGAATTTTAAAGCTGCATTTGATGAACAACACGTATGAACAGTTGGAGGAAGGATATTTTGTGCAGCATTTATTTTATTATATTTCCTCTTCCTTTATCAACATTACAAGCTCTAAATGTAGATACAGGTATTGTTGCTTCTATTTAAACGCTCCTCATTCCCTTCCCTCGAAAGTTTCACAACCAAAGCAAATGCTTGTATGTATGTATATATGTATGTATATATGTATGTGTGTGTCTATATGTGTGTTTATGTATGCATGTATGTATATATGTATGTATTCGTCATCCTCTCTCCTTCCATCGAAATATCCAGTCACACACACACGCATATATATATATATATATATATGCATGCATGCAATGAAATCATATATATATATATATATATATATATATATATATATATATATATATACACTGATCTAACTATCTGGGCTAGCTTGTGTACTACTATATCTGATTTTGTAAAGAACCATGGTAAATGTGTAGGATAATCATTTTACTGGTTTATAATGACCCTGTTTGACATTCTGTTTCGTTATTTGTAAGATAAACAAATATAATAAAGAACAGTAAAGGAAATAACGTGAGTAACAGCTTAAGTCGATCATTGTTTTTCAGTAAATATAGACAACAATGGTAGTTTCAACTTCCTTTACTAATATAAGTTTGAGGAAATATATTTTGCATCCCATGCAAACACCCTCTAATAGTATATTTATAACTGTATGCATCAACTTGCACTTTCAGATGTTGAAATAATCTATGGCTTATAGTATATTGAAATATACACATCTATGTTTCTGTTTGTCTGACTGTGTGTACATACGTATATATTTATATATGTATATAACATGTCTGTCTGTGTACATACGAATATATTTATATATGTATATAATATGTGTTGTTTGTCTGACTGTGTGTACATACGTATATATTTATATATGTATATAATATGTGTCTGTTTGTCTGAATGTGCACACGTACTTATATAATCACAAATAAATACATATCTATATATTCGTATCTATATATGCATCTATCCATATATGTTTATCTCCTTGTCTGTCTCTCCTTATATTTCCTTACAGGCACCATTAAGACATTAATTTGTAACTATTTGTGGTGAAAAGTCAAATTTAATTATCTGTTTGCGTTTCTTCTTTTCTCTAAAGAAACATATTCTAAATAAGTTTCCTCCTTTGTATTATATATATATATATATATATATATATATATATATATATATATATATATATATATATAAAACACATAACCTTTCAGCATATGACGTCATATTAAGATAACGTCCAGATACTGGGTCATTCTTCACCGTTCCATCGCAGCACTGCAACCCTGTCTCATGCAAAAATGTTTCGTACTTTGGCGATGTTTAACGCAGTTTAGTTCAATTTAGCAAATTATATCTTATTTCTGGTCAGTTCTTTATCTTTATAGAAGTCGCCAAGACAGGTATAAACCCCTGGGTTGGTTGATAAACCGTTATCCTTTTCCCAGCTGCGGTAAAAAAACATCCGCAGAATATTCGACTACTATCCTAATCTTGAAAACAAAAATGTTCTTTTGTTGTTAAAACTATTGCATTCCTTATGTATAAAAATTACACAAAACATTACGGCATCTTTACAATTTGTCAACTTTTTGATGGAAAAGTGTAGCAATGCTGATCCTGCTTTCCTCAATAGCTCAGTCGATAAACAAAATATGCCCCGAAGTCCCGAAAGTCTGAACACAAAATATACCCCGAATTCCCGAAACAGCTTGAACACAAAAATTGAACTCATGATAAACTTTAAACAATTTCTATCTTAAGAACTTTGCTTCTAGTGAGGTTTGAAACATGAATAGTATGCAGTTCTCTTATAATACGTATCTATGTTCACAGTCCATACCAAAAGGATCTTTAAAGACTCTAAGAATTTTTTTTATTTCTAGACTACGACGTCAGAAGAAAATAGATATGAAATTGTATGAATCATTTAATTTCCAATGCTATCTGTTTTCCCTTCTGGAATCACAGGAACTCAAACCAAATTCTATTTTTAAGTAATTTTTTACGTGCAGTTTGTTTTATCAAACAATGAGGTTTTTTTTAAAAATTGTCTTCATTTAAATTTCTAGTGTGAATGCTATAAACGTAAAGATAAGAAATAAAAGTTTAAAATAAAAATGCAAATATTACTTTGTAAAAAATGTATTCCTTAATTGAAAAAACTGGATATACCTAAACTCTTACATATAATTTAAATTTGTTCTATGTGCCTGAATACGCTCTGCATTTTCTAAAATTTGTGTCGGATACATATATATATATATATATATATATATATATATATATATATATATATATATATATATATATATATATATATATATTATCACTTTAATCTTTGCCACTTTGAGTTGCGATGTTACTGAGTTTTGCGAGAGGGGCATACCAGAGTGATTTGAACACTTCAGGTTGCATTTATTGTGTCCTTAAATTCCATTAAATACAAATAAGGATAATAATTATTAAATGTTTATTTATTTTATAATCTTATAACCAGTTTAGCTTTTACTACTACTACTACTAATAATAATCTTCACTTAATGAGAAAAACACATTTGGTCATGGAAGATTCTTCTGCCATACGGTCCTACAAAAGTCACTTGCACTCGGGTATAATTGCACGTGCAGATTTATAATGGATTGATTTGTATAACAATTGTGATCAACAGGTATGTATACTGTACACAGGTATACATATTTCAGCATGCCAAAAGGCATACAGATATACCTTAAATAAGCACAGATTATCTCTAGATGCAATAATAAAATTCTATACTTGGAAGCCTTAATATATGATTCCAACTAGTCAAGAAAGAATTTTTTCAGTGATGTTTTAATTGAAAAGCAAGGTAATTTGAATTTCGTATAGACATGGGTTAGGAATTTCAAAAGGTATGTGCTGATACAGTAAAAGAACGTTTGAAGTGGTTGGTTTTCGTCCTCGGAATCTAGAGTTCGTTATTAGTGGTAGATCTGAGATTACGCTCAGTATTCAAGGATCTTAGTTCAGTAAGGTTAAAGATATAATCTGAAGAATGTTTATTTAGGGACTTATATGTCATGATTCCTTTAAAATCAAAAGTACGTGTTTGTATTAGTAGCCATTGTAGGCATGAAAACAGAAGGCTAGGTAGTTTTAGTAGCTACTATATTTATTGTAAATTCAACGCCATGAATGAACATCATTAGAATATAACAGAGCAGGGTTTATATTTGGAACAGCGGTGGGAGTAAAGCTATGAATGTCAATATGTAAAACATTGATTTGGCGTCGATGCAACTGTCAGATAGACAGAGAAATAGATCGACAGGCAGGTGGGTAGGCATTCTGACATGTACTAACAACAAACATACTAGGGACAGGGACGATGCAAAGGTAGAAACAAGATCATAGTCATTTCTTACTGGTAGCATTACGTTTACAAACTAACACATATTTCAGGTCTACTTATCGGATTCCGGTGAATGACATGACTTTTTTGTTTTTTGGTTTCGTTTTTAGCCTCAATTGTTTGATATAAATGCTATGCAAGATTAAACTACCTTGAATACATCAGAATCAGTAAAACAATTAGAGGTGTACGTTTATACACACACGCATACACAGACATACACATGCTCAAAAATGGAGCCATCAATACGATACTGGTCATATAGTTCATGGAGAAGTTATACATGTGCTACGCGTCTAAACCTACTTTGGTCTGAATCTTTTCGGTTTGAGCTCGGACCACTCTAGCATCTTAAGACAAATGTTGCATTGATTGTATTAAATAAATAAAACAATTTTTTCTTAAAATTTACAGAACAGAAGCATACAAATTGAACCCAGTCCAAACATTATTCTATAAAAAATTAAAAATATAAATAAATAAATAAATAAATAAAAAAAAATTTGACTTTATTATCAGTAAACATATCTGCATAGGAAATTGAATTAGAGTAAAGACTGGAATTTCCGCACCTGATTATGCGCAAAAGATTGGCATCGGCGATTACATTACTACTAGGACCAACAGATCAAAGAAGTATCACAAAGATCTATAAGTATCACAAAGATCTATAACAGGCAGATTGACATGAATTGAATACTTCGTAAAAGTCTACCCTATGCTGGTACACGTACCCATTATCGTACAGTCAAGAACAAGGATATTTTGTTTTTCTCCAGTCTAAATTTTGTTCTTGATATACTAGTAATATTTAAATAACTTACATACACAATTTAGTTTATATACACGTCACCAGAAGTATTTTGAAGGTACCTTTTTCTGCTCTCGCGTTTCCTTCTGGCTATTATGACGTATTGGATTCTCACTTTCGCTAGTCTGCCTATTTTAGGATAAATCTAAATATTCGCATGTGCCTTGGATTATTAATTTGATCAAAACTGATTTTGTCAGCTTGAAATCTTGTTACATCGGGAGACTAAATTCCTTTTGCTGGTGAGCAGGGTCTCTCCCCCCCCTCTCTCTCTCTCTCACACACACATGTACATCCATTTCCATAGGTAGTTTGACATCTCCTCCACTATCATGTACTCAACATTTTTATTTTCAGGGTCTTCTCCTCCTAAATGAGTATGCATCGGGATTATTGAGGAATCTAGACAGGGAGTAAAGAGGTCCTTCTTCAACTATCAGTTAGCATTTTCATCACATACTGGGCCTCAGTAATGTTTTGTATTAGCAGATATCAGAAGTGCAGTGTACAGAAAAGAGGAATATAAAAGCTCTTTAGCTTGCAACAATGCTTGTTTTGATTCTTCTGCTTTGTGTTGTGCATAATTCAACGTCCTTTTGCGGACAGCGTGTTAAATATAAAATGGAGATTCTAACGGTGATATATTTAATCCAAATGTTACGCTGTCAAATTCTTCCACTTGTACAATGCATGTTAAACATGGCAATGGTATTTATTTGGAACACTGGATGGGAGTGATACATCCAGATTTTGCACACTACAATTTGAAATTCGATACAACTACTGTCATAACGAGTGTGCCGACAGCCATTAGGCCAACACAATGGGTTTGGACCTATCACCCGCCAAACAGCGTTAATCCCTATCTCAACTGGCCGGTTGATTTTTCGATACTATCATTTGGTCTTCTGTGTGCAAAGTGTCTCGAGAGGGAAGTTTCCCTATATATCAACGTTACACCTTCGGATTGTACGATCGCGTTAGGTCATCCAAACACTTCCTTGGCTATTGCTACTGCTTTAAATGAGATGACACAAAAATATCTCGTTCAATTCAAAGAAAGTTACAATTACAGTTACTGGTGTTATCTAACAGAAATACAAGATGTAAAGGATACTGTTGCATATCAGTTTGCACTGTATTTCAATTATCCAATAGATATGGTGAGATACAAATGCTGTAATTCTTCATTTAATTACGACAATGACAAAGTCAAAGTTTCTTGTCCCGACATGATGAGAGAGAAGTGGCGCGAAAGCAGACTCGGGCCTTATGTAATTCGATTGGTTCTTCTTTGTTACTGCCCTTTTATACTCTTTATCTGGGGCGACATAATAGCGGCAACTGGACGGAAGATTCCTGCAGAAAATCATTATGAAGACTTAGACGATTCAGATACTAGACAATGGGTATACCTTGATGAACATGCTCCAATTTCATTGACAAGCTTGTTATGTGGCTTGTGTGATTTGGGTTGGAAGCACCCAGTGGCAGTTTCACGTTTAAGAAGAGCGTTTTTCGTCTTATTCAGTCCCATTCTAATTTTTCTGCAATTTGTGCTCTACATAACTTATCATGGCGACATCATGTGCGACCTGATTGAACACGATGTTCCAATGGGCTTTTTGAGTATGCTGGGAGGATGGGAGAAAAGCAAAGGTCTCTTTGTTCCTAAGTTTGGAGGACCTTACTGTTTATTATGCATGTATTACATTACTGGCTTCATATTTCTCCTCATTCCACGGAGTCTTGAGGAACTTATTCAGAAAGGATCCCTTGATTCCAAATTTACTGGATTGTCTCCCCTTATTTTATGCACAGAACGTATAGAGGAAATATCGATGGTTCCAGTAAATCATTACAATGGTTATAAGAGGCTTTCAAGGTTACTTTTGGCTCGTTTCTATCTTATTATGATGCCTACTTTCTGGGTCGATGCAGTCCTTATAGTCTGGCGTCGGATGAAATTTCACCTTGATCTCCTAATGAAGCACTTGCCTAAGCCAATATTTATAATATTATCCTGTCTTGTAGTTCCTTTACATTTGATCTTTGGATCACTAGAAATTTGCTTTTCTTTGATATTTTATAGCATCCCATTAATCTGGTTTATGCTTGTGTTGATCAATGGGTTCGTCTCTAGAACAACGGAATTAATTCAAACACAGCGTCCAATCAATATGCCCCACTCTGGCAGACTAGTGTTGCGGATTGCAATGTATACAATAACTGGGCCATTTTTATTGTTTTTTGTGTATGGATTCTGTGCAATATATCTCGCGAGCTTCTCAATTGTCGGAGAAATACTTATCTTTCTTTTCTACGCACTGGTTTTGTTTCCATCCTCATCATTTGGTTATTTGTTTTTCGGAGGAGCTCTCTTGTATTATATATGGAAGCTTCTGAAAGGCATTGGGGATGTCTATTACGAGTTACTCTCCGACTTATTTGAAATCTGCACCAAACTTGACCTTCAATACAATATTCCTAAGCTACACGACTCAACAGTGATGATTGAGGCACCCACTCGTCGAAAAATAACTGCCTTGCGTGTGAATGACAAAACTATAAATCTGACAGAGGAGCAGTCAAATACGATACAAACCCCGGCAAACGCCAGAGTCAGGACGTACGTTCACTACGAAAAGCATATTCCAGGAATTTCTCGACGTCTCTTTATGTACGTGGTCCGAAAGTCCAAGCCGGTTCACATAACCGTTTTCCAAGCAATCTTTAGAATTGGACTGATAGTTCTGCTCGTAATCGGCGCAACGAGACTCTCTACGAACTCTAAAGGAATGTCTTCACAGATCAGCGAGGTCATGCATGTGCTTTTTATTGTAGTGATTGGGGCTCTGCCACGTGTGCTGGAGATAATGCTATCGCAAACTGATAAGGCCGTTCACAGGGACATTCATTTAAGTATGTTAGAGATGCTGATACAAGAATACAATCAAAGTGAAATGGAGTCAAGCGATCCTTGCAGAGAAAATGAATTAATGAGTTCATTTGCAATTTCATCGTAAACGTAACATAATCTGTTTCAAAATTTAGAAACAAGTCATCAAGAAATCCTCTTATTGATTAAAGTACATCTATATAATTTCATGAATGTTGAAAGTAAATCTATCTGTACACACGAACAGGTGTGATTCGACTACATCTCAATTCAAAATATATGAATACTATATGGAAGGCAAAATTAAGTAGCGACCACCAAATTGGTATACGTGTGATACTTGATACGGAAGTGACGAAGAAGTAGCCCACATCAATATGCTACAATTTGTGTAGACTGGATTGTATAGTGTGATATTAAGTCATATTGAAATAAAAAAATTAAAAAAATAACTATAAATCCAGTACAATTTTATATCGATCCTGATTTGGGTATGTCAACAGTAGACAAAATAATTCGAGGCAAACTTTACATTGAAAATGGTTGTATAATTTAAGAATTGTTTATAAGTGGACACAGTATCCAAATCCAGTCAAAATGTTTTAGTTTGAAGATGATTTTTTTATGATCGTTAAGGTTTTTATTTGCATATCTTTAAAAACACTGAGTTCGAAACAACATAGTTGTTCGTGTTCGTAAGAATACACGGATGTCGAGGTCTGCGACCAAAAGTTTAATATGATGACTGAAAAAATAGCAAGAAATTGATATCAGATTTCAATCACTAAAAGTAGTCATCACATCTAAACTGATGCTTTGAATTAATATATGCAAACGTCGCTTATCTTTCATAGGTTGGGAGAAAAAACTTTAGCAACTGCATGTCAACATACAAATTTCTCTCTTTTCTTCTCGATGTCTCTCTCTGTCTCTGTCTGCGTGTGTTTGTGTGTGTGTGCGAGAGAGAGAGAAAGAGAGAGAGAGAGAGATTTGTATGTTGACATGCCGTTGCTAAAGTTTAATCTTGAAACGTATATATGGGGGTGTAACTAATTGGAATCCTTTGTTCTAACAAATTATTTTCCGCCTTGCTAGCACCCAATGAAGACAAATCATAATAAGCTGCGTTGTACCAGCTTTTTCCTTTTATTATCTACATTTATGTCGTTTTTTTAAATATCCACAGCCAAACATCATGTAGCTGCTGTACAGTCGTTACACTTTTTTGTTTTAGTCTTGTCTCGATTATGAAATCGTTCTATTACGCTTCGTGCCTTTGACAAAGGAATCGGCAGAAAGCACTAGAGCTGTTTTACAACAGTTTTACACTATTTTTGTATATATATATATATATATATATATATATATATATTGTTGTTTCACGTGATATACAGTCACATTCCACCAAAACCGGTTGTGCGAACTTGGCAATGGGCAAGTGATATCGAAATAAATGCTTGGTAGCCCTGTAGACCTTATTGTGCTGACACAATATATACATTTAGTTTATTTAATATATTTGTCTATTTTGATATGGAGAAATCTCTTTGAGGGATTTTAGCCTCTGACTTTTGCAGCACATCAACCTAAATATATAGACAACACATCCCACAAACCAGATTTAATTTAGCTAGGTAATAGTTTATATTAGTGTTGGTTTTCCTTAGCACAAATTCAAATATTTATTAGGATATAAAGCTGTCGTGTTCCACAAACAATGTTTTATATATATATATATATATATATATATATATATATATATATATATATATATATATATATTAGTATACTAAAACGCGCATAATGACACCTTTACCTCACGAGATTCGCCTTGGTCTTGTATTGAGCTAATCAAATTAGGACAACTGAAAATGTGGCAATATATCTTGAGAGACTTAAAATGTCAAAGAGAGACAAAACACATAATGGAAAATTTACTTTAAGCCGGATACACAAAACAAATACTTTATTTAAATTATGATAATTTTCCAATGATAGTGTAATTTAGGGAAACCTTTAGAGTGAAATGATATATCTTTCTCATGATTAGAGAGATATCGCAGGAATAATTTCTATTTTATTTGATATCACTTTTGCTTTAATCAGTAGCTTAGAGAGTAAAATAAAAAATATTCGAATAAAAGCTTTTACTAAGTGATCTTCGAACCCCGTTTTCAAAACATGACTATTACTACTCAGTTGTTTCCTAAACATGCTTAATTCATGCCCATAAACTTGTATAAAATAAATTCCCGTAAACATACATAAATATACATGCCTGTAAACAAGTACATATACATGCGCCTAAACATGTACAAAGATAATGACCACAAAGTATTTACAAACAGAGAAATATTAATTAAATTTTCATATTATATTGTATTTTAGTGAACTGTTTAGAGCGGAAAGGAGGGAATCTTTTTCATTATTAGTGGGATATCACACTATATTTGTACTTCTTATCACTTATGGGTTAAAAACAGTTCCAATTGTGACGAGCATGTTTTTTGTGATGAAAAATCTTTGAATTTAACATTTTTAATAAGTGATCTTCAATCCAGGGCTGTCAAGACGTTACCAGTACTAAAGTATGGTCCCAATGGATTATGAATCGTACCCAGTACTCAATCTCAGAAACTAACAACATGCCACATCTCAAATGCAGATAAGAATATTAAGCACATTCCATACCTTACAAATTTTCTTAATTCTTGCCAATGTTCGATGTTACTGCCTTGTTTTTTTCAAAACAAACAAGAAATTGAATGGCGTCCATAATGTTGCAGCGCCATGGCTGGACTAGTCTTTGTTTCCGACGTGGGAGTGCGAAGCTTCAGACTATTCGGCAAATTCCGGGAGAGTCTGATATCAGCTGTGTCCATTTAAAGCCTTATGAGTAATTCCCCTTAGTTAATTTCCTTGTATGGAAACATTGACGAATAAATATAGAACGTCAATGCAGATTATCCTAGTGTACAGCCGGTATTCGGTTTCAGAGGGGACAAAAACCGTGTCATTATTAAAGAAATTAAGGTATAACGTTATGAAATGTTTGAAAAGCTGTATGTTGACTATATAACAAGCAGACGATGTTTGTTTACATACCGCACGTGCGTCCGTAACCTCCCGTCATCCCTCCTTCTTGCAGAGACTCTTCCAGCTTCCGGAAAACAACCGCAACTTTATGATTGTCTCCACCGTTGAGAGCCACATTTTTTTAGAAAACAGAGCAGTAACATTGAACATGGACAAGAATGAAAGAAATTTGTATGGTATGGAAGGAAGACAATATTCTTATCTGCACTTGAGATGTGGCATGCTGTTAATTTCTGAGATTTAGTACTGGGTATGAGTCAGAATCCATCGAGACCATAATATAGTCACGTTTTTTGAAAACATGCCAGAACGTGTCTAAAATGATGCGAATTAATAAACATGCGTGTACAAAATATAGTTGATCGTAAACGTGTGCACATATACATACCAATAAACATGTATATATATATATATATGTATATATATATATATATATATATATATATATATATATTTGTAAAACACTCATGTACATGCCCTTAAACATGTACATGTATACATGCCCATTAACATGTGCACATATACATGCCATACATATGTATAAATATGCATGCTTGTAAAATATTCATGTATATACCCTTAAACATGCGCATGTATACAAGCCCATGAACACATATACATAACCATGATCATGTATATTAATGATCTCTGTAAAATACGTATATACTGCTCGTAAACATATGCACACATACATGCTAATAAACATGTACTCATATACATACCCATAAACACGTATAAATATACATGCCTGTAAAATGCTTATGTATATGCCCTTAAGCATGTAGATATACACACGTACATAAACATGTACACATATACATACCCATAAACATATTTAAATATATATGAGTGTAAAATATCCATATACATGCTCTTAAACATGCACATATATACATGCTCATAAATATGTACACATATACATACCCATAAAGATGTATAAATATTTACAAACTTACCTAAATTAAGAAGATTTTCAAGCTAAGTGCATATTGGTTAAATTGTTAGAATTGAAAGAAAGAAATCTAAAGAGAAGGAGTTCTGACAGGAATAAATGATATGTCCTTTCCTATCATTTGCGGGTTAGTCAGTAGTTCAAAGTGTGTTGTGTTTAGTGTTGAAAATCTTAAAATATAACATTGTAAGAAGTGATCTTCTAACCTATGCTTTAAAAACATGACTATTACAACTCAGGGGTTTCCAATACATGTCCACTGACATGTAGAAATAACACATGCCTGTAAACAAATATAAATATACGTGTACACATACATGTATAAATCTACAGGTCTATAAACATACATAAGTGTAATACCCACAGGTATGTATAAATCTACATGTCCGTAACCATACATACATACACATGCCGATAAACATGTACAAATATAATCACCATAAACATTTGCAAATAGAAAAATATATATTCGATTTTCAAATGACCGTATTTTAGTGAATTTTGTAGAGCTGAATAGAACCATTTTCTATCATGATAAGGGAACTATCACATAAATATTTTTTTCATATATCTTTGACTTAATCAGCAGTATAACGTCTGATGATTTTTTTCATCTTTCAATAAATCGTTTTTAGAAGTGATCTCAGTCAAGGGTTCCAAACACGACTGTTAGTAGTCACTTATTTCAAAAACACGCCTGCATATCTCTAAAATGATGCAAAGTAATAGATATTCATGTGCAAAATATACATGCTGTAAATATATAAACATATACATACTCATATATATGTAGAAATATCCATGACTGTGAAATATTCATGTGCAAACATAGATGCCCATCAATATGAACACATATACATGCCCCAAATGAGTACAAGTATTTACAAATGAAAATTAGGAAGATTTTCAAACTAAGTGAATCTTGGTTATTTGTTTAAATTTGTTTATTTTCTGTAACTCAAAGGAAGGAATCTGAAAGGAAGGAGTTGTAACAGGAATAAATGATATGGTAGTTCCTATCACTTCTGGGTTAGTCTGTAGTTCAAAGTGTGATGTGTTTAATCTTTTAAAGATCTTGGAATATAACATTTTAGGAAGTGATTTTGAAGCCGGGGCTTTCAAATCACGACTATTACTACTCACTTGTTTAAAATCAAATAATAATAATAATAAATAATGGAATGTATCTAAAATGAAAACAATTAATAAATATACAGCAAATATCAGACATGCAAAGAGGTAATTAGATACGAAGTTGAAAACTGAAACAACAACTCAAATCCCCATTTTAATTCTGTTCTCAAGCAAAAGTTTATAAGTTTTTCTTGAATAAAATGCGCAAATCAACAAAAGCTGCTGACATTTGTCATGTCTAAAATATGCATGTACAAATACATGCCCGCAAGCATGTACAATTTGTTGTTATCTTGTATGTATGAATATAGTCAAATGTCGATATAAATTTCTGTTCACTGTTCAATAAACTGTACACGGTTTTAAGAAGGATTTCGTTTTTCTTTTCCTCTCCAAACTCTCTTCTTTGTCAGCAAATAGACTGATTTCCTTTCTGTCAAATAGATGAACTTGGTCTGAAGTTCTAAAAACAATAAAGCCAAAATCAATCAAATACTCATTTCCTTTTCAACTCTTGGTAAGAATATTTTGAAGAGTGATCTTTAAAATATTTCAATTCTTCCTCATTTCCAAATAATGCCTGTGTATATACGAAAAAAATGTCCATTAGCACAAACGAATCTGCAAATATGCATGCTAATAAATACGCAGAATTATACATGCGCAAAAACACGTCTCACAATTTCTCATTATCGGGCTGGTTTCCATTGCATGGAGCTACTAAACCCTCAAGGCTGCAATACTCTCACTGGATGTATTGCGAGACCAGTTTACCTCACGTCATCTGCGCTGGTACCTGTTCACAGGTGGATTAGATTGGATCAATTAAGGTTTGCTGATATGCTCAAATGTTTTTAGCAATGATCATGGTGGGATCCGAACATAGCAATGGCCATTGCGTGATCGAAACCCATGGAAGATAAAGTTTAAATGTTCCATTACATAAGTGTGTGTCAGTTGCTGTGTTAAGTGCATAATTGTACCAAATACAAACCTTCAACAAATATGATTTTGCATCTAAATTAGCAAACTGTTTTCTTAACTTTCGCCAATATTTGACTTCATTTACTTTTGTAACTTTCTTCTAGTTTTGGGATCACAAGGATAACAAAAGCTGTCCATGACTATCTAACAGTAATACAGTGTCAATCATTTTTGTTCTTCATCTTTTATTATAATATGTATCATTGACAGTTTCATTGTGATGTTTTGGTTAGATATGTAACTTCCACTCTCATGCAATTATTCCTTAACCATACACGCACACGTACATTTAATAAATATCCATAAATACGTTATCCAAAATACCCATAAATATACTCTAAAGCAATGATTTATGAGTATTTTAGATTATAACTGCATTTATGGGTATGTCTTTGGTTATGTACATGTATATACATGCATGGTTCAGCAATAGTTGGTTGAAAAGAGGTTACATATTCAAACTGATGTACACATTAAAACTCTCAATGGTACATGTACATGTTTGGTTTGGTTTTGTATTTTATGGCACAGCAACACGAGTCGGTTTTTAGCGCCAAGGCAATTGGAGTAAAATGCATTTCCAAAGAACACACCATGGCAGCTGACCCGGGCTGATCTAATGGTAAGATTCTAAGCCGCACGCTTTAGAATATGAGTCCGGTACACTAAACAATGAGCCAATGCAGTTTCTACATGTATGTCATGTATTACAAGGTATGAGCAAAATGCATGCATTAGAAGCATTATGGGTAATACATAGGTTTATGGGAATTTACAATGTGAAGAGGTGTGAATCTGAAATGTAACCTCGAGATACCTAAAAAAAAAGAATGATGGGGATGGCTTATTTGCAGCTGAATTTATGTACATTTATATATATATATATATATATATATATATATATTGGATAAATGTGTTTATGGGCATTTACTGGATATATACATACACGGATAAGGAACGTACCTACAGGCATTATAAGGATTAATGGGCAATACGATGTGAATAGTTTTGTGGATACTGCTACAGGCTTGGAACCCCGGTTCTCTGTTCATTGACTGATACTCGTAATTAAATCAGACGTATTTCCAGCAGAGACCCTGAGAAAGGGGACTTGCTCCTGAGTAGCGTCGTGTGGCAGTCTGGCGACAAAAATGACTCTCTGGCGACAATGGGAATCAATATTAAGGCCGCCATTTTGGACGTATGAGACTCTGGCGATAAATGACAGTCTGGCGAAATTGAAAAATGGCACATGATCTACAAGGGGAATTTAACATTAGTCAATAGGTTTAACGTTAGTATGAGACTATGGCGAAAGGGAAAACGTAATCTTAAAAATGTCCATAGGTCAAGTAAGCATGATGGTAATGGTAATGTTAAAAATGTCCATAGGCTTAACATACTATTTACTGGCCAACACCAATACCTACTGACCAACACACAGATAGACTGACCAACACCCAGCAAACTACTGACCAACATGCCGTATGGACATACCAACAGCCAGTCATCTATTGACCAAAACCTACATTTACTAACCAAAATGCCATTTGACTGACCAACAACCAGTCCTTCGCTGACCAACACATCCACTTTCTCGGACAAAAGGTAGGGTGTAAAAGAAAGGGGAAGAAATAGAAGTGAAACTCATTATAAACAAAACTCAAATTTCACCCACTGCCCCTTTCCCCTATAACGTCCATACCATTCCCTTATAAATAAAACTACCACCCCACCAGCTGCTATAACCCTAGCAGTGAAGGGTAAGGAGAGAAAAGGCTGGGAATATGCACACACTATACCTACAACACACTTATATACTATCACACACGAGGGTAAGAATACTGACACGCTAAACGCACGAACATTCATGGGGAGGGGTACATTTTACTTGTGAAGACAGAAACAACATTAAAAGCCAAATTTTGTCAAAGATTGAGCAGTATATCTCTGTTTCTGATTTATGTGGATGACTCTGAAAAGGACCTTTGGGTAATGTCATGGATTCCGGATGTTATAGAATTCCACGACAATGGCACGGCAAACTCCACAGCTCTTTCCATATTTTTCTGTAGTTCATCTGCTGACAGAGATGGATGGTTTTGGTTCCCCTTCATAAGTCTCTAATTCTCAATTTTCTACCTGTGGGACCAGGAGCAATTCTGGTGGCTGTTGCCTAAGTTTCTTCCTCACTGCTTGTCTTCTCATCTCCTCCCACCATTGCCTCCACCTCTCCTGAACTTTCTTCCACTGTTCGTTGAGACGCATGAATCGCCTTTCCCTCTCTATCCTTTTCTTTTGTTCTTTTCCTCTACACAAGCTTTTTTAATATTCTCTTTCTCTTCTTCCACCACTTCTCTAATCGTCTTATGCGCCGACCTGAAGGCTTTCATCTCCCCTTTTAAATGCCTTGGATAGGGGTATATCTCTTCCACCCTGAGCAGGATGTGCCCCACTATATTTAGTAGGCAAGTAGCCTCGCTCAGTTTGCCAACGTTACGGTGGTCGCTAGTCAATTTGAAGAGTCGATGATGAATGCCACAAGGGGCAAACGCGCCTCTATATATGTATATCTTCCACTTTGCCTAAGAGGTGCTGCACATACTCCATGTTTACTATGACTTTGCTTAATCTCCTAACTTGGCTCATTTTATTCCTTCTTCTTCTTGTCTCTGTATAGGATCGATGATAAATGATAAATGGCAAAACTGGTGAACACACCGTTTTATATGCTTAAGCGCGGTCATGAAGGAAAATATCCCTCAAAGTGGTGACGCGGATGTAAATAAAAAACCATTCCTTATTCACAAATTCAAAGAGTGACAGAGACAAAGGAAAAGAGCGTGTCCAAATATCTTTTATTTTTAAAAAAGACAATCAACACTATTTGTATGATAAAGCAACATTTTTCTAATATTCACAGATCACTCATAAATCAACAAAGAGGGAGGATTATGGCTAGTTCTTCCCTATTTATGTACAACTGACAAACACGCAAACAAATATTAATCAGGAACATATTTACAAGGTTGACACTATTGAGCAGTAAGACTAGACTTTCAATGATCTAGTACATTGTCATTTTGCCATCGATGCATATTAAGTTTTTGAACTAAATAAAACAGATAGCCATAATGATCACTAAACCACATTTATATTTTTGTATCGTTTCTAGGTTAATCACTTTCAAAGCAAGCCAGTAAATGTTCTGATGATAATCCAAGACTGCGTTGATGAAGAAAATACACACAATATTGTCCACTTACTATCAAATCTCATCCTTGTAATATCACATTATTGAATTGAGTGCATACAACATTTCTTCTCATAAAGTCTATGATAATGTTTTCGAGAGAAGATGCTCCATAGGACTCAAAATATTCCACTATGTGGTCTTTGGGAAGGTAGATGGCTACCCAATATGTTCAGGGGCTACAACTGTCATCCGTATTGATGGCATAAGCTCGAACGTCTTTAGGTTTTCGATGAGGATGTTCATCTTTAGCACACAACACTTAATTTCCGGAAGCTGTGCACGAGCTGTGGGTCAGAAGGTAATGAAGTTTATAGTATTCATCTTATTTCTCACAGGTAATGATCGGTAATGATTTCACACTTAACTTTTTCTTTAAAAAGATACGTCAAGTAAGTCGATGAACGGGAAGTTGCAAGAGAGCTCGATGCATTTGTCTCGAAAGAAGTCAATGTCGGTATGGAATTGTTACTCAGTTCTTTATATCACTCTTTCAAGATCTTTCCTTCTGTGATGAGTGTCCATGCTTCTTCCAGATACTCTTCCAACTTTTCTTCTTGATTCATCATCAAATATTTGTCGTGTTGCACTTGACTAGGATGGTCAATATGCCAAAAATAACAATGTTCTCTGATCAGGAGTGTGATTCTATCAGCTCAGTGGTGAGCAAAACAGCAGACTAAGTGTTGTTATTGTTCTGGCCATCGTGATATCATGCATACTTGTCGTACAAAGTTTTGTGGGTACCGCTGGCTCATAATTGTCATGTGGCTTCAAACAGAGGCAAGTAAGATCTCAATTAGTTTGTTCTGGGCAAAGTTAGGTTCAAAAGGTATGGCACACAACATCTGACCATCACAAGTGACTTCTATCTTGGACACGTTGAAGTGTTGGAACTGGAAAGGGGTTTGATCAATAGTTCCGTTGAGGGCAGCATTGCTGACGATGTCTATGAACAAACGTTTAGGTAGTCGACCTTGAAATGCATTGATGTGTGTGGTCTTCGCTTCTTTTCCGTACTTTCAAGATATTCTCGAGGCAACCTCGGTAAGAATAAATGTCCATGCTGTTGCTGACCAGTTTGTTCTTCAAGTACAAATCCACTTTTCTGAACAATGAATGCATGCAATTATTGATGGGAGCCAATCTGGCATCGACGCCTGGATATGTGTTGTTGATTTTGAGGGCTTTGACTGTTGGGTACAATTAACTATCATTCGAATAGATGTAATCTTCGGTTTGTTCTTTGATTTTAAACTCGACAGAAGCTGAGGTGGTCAAAGAAAACACGGGATGAAATGATACCTACTGGAATTCTTGCATTGTCATCATCGTCGGAGGCATTGCAAACAGATAAAGTTCTGTCTAAAAACATTCGCAAGGAACTCGGTGCATCGCTTGTGTTTAGTAAACGTGAAATCTCTGACTTTTTCTTTTAAAACACTATCCTATAGAATTTTACTAAACAACACTATTTTATTACCCTGTACTGTTTTAAAAAATGAATTATTAATTGACAAGAAGCAGATTTACTGCCTGAAGAAATGTAACACCTAATTAACGAGCATTTCTTGTTAAGTCGGATGGAGAAGTTTTATTTGATCAGGTCCCCAAATAAATCTTGGAAGATGATAATAAAAGTTAGCTGTTATTGCTAGAATTTGTTTATATTTTATGTTAATTCATGCCTAGGCTTCACATATTTTGTTCAAAAGTTATGATGTGCTGACACACTCTGACACAACAGAGTTATAAAAATAAAAAAGAAAAAGCATGTGGTATAATGCACTGATGTATAAATGTCTATTGTACGGACCCTGTGGCAATTGTTCAATTATAAGTTTTCAATATGTCCAGGAAATAAGCTGTCACACCTCCTTTGTCTTGTACTTTGTGGCTGCATAGTGTTTAATCAATAGAGAAAACATTATGACCAAACAAGCTTAGTTTGTGACACTTCTATTTATTGTCCAACAAAGAAACAATGTAAACTAGACCTAGTCGCCTTTGAATTAAGCTTAGTCAGCAACACCTTTATTAATTGTTCTACAAAGAAATAATCTTTAAACTAAATTTAGTGACATTTGACATTTACCTTGTTATGGTGTTTATTCAACAGTTTAAAGGATAAACAAATCAAAGACAATTTGATATAATAATATTTGAGATGGCTTATGACCAATGTCCAGTTGCTCAGAATATGTGCAAATTAAAACCTTTGTTCTCTGAGAAATACAGTGATTTGAAGATCTCTCATACATACATACATACATACATACATACATACATACATACATACATACATACATACATACATACATACATACATACATACATACCTACATAACTATGTACATACATACATACATACATACATACATACATACATACATACATACATACATACATACATACATACATACATACATACATACATACATACATACATACATACATACATACATACATACATACATACATACATACATACATACATACATACATACATGGACATCTTAAGAGTTCTTCGGATTTATTTAGAGCAAGCGATGTCAATATACTTTTTAAAATACAAAGCATGCCACTTCCATGACAATTCCGTAGGATTTTTTGTTACATATATTGCTCCACCCCTACTGGACACCCACACCCACCTTGACAGAGGGGCTGTAATCCCAGCTCAGTTACATATATCATATGTCCTAGTCCTATGACTGTTTATTTAATGTCTGGCCAAAAAAAAATATATATATATATATATATATATATATATATATATATATATATATATATATAAACATTGTCAGTGTAACTTCAGATTTTAATATACTGGAACTTTGACCCCTCCCAGGGACGCAAGGGATTAGATCCCAATACTATACTCCTTTAACGTATGGAAACCTATGCACCACGTTTGGGGAATTTCCACCGAACAGTTCAGGAGATAGATTTGTTGACAAATGGCTTGACAGACAGATGGGAGAGTATCAAGATATTTCTCACTAATACTTGGGAATAATATGTGCATTAAATATGTTATGACATGCCACTAAAGATGTGATAAATTACCAGTATCTAATACATAGGACTACCTATGTGTTGTATAATACAGTCCAAGCCAGATAACATGAAAGTCAGGGGGTCCCGAAAATCATTTTGTATTACCTGGCTTTCATAATAAACTGGTGTTGTTATCATCATAAAATAGCAACCAGAAAATAATACAACTGAGCACTATCTCATGAAAAGGGATGAAATAAAAAGCAAGTCTTGATCAATATGTATTAAGTTATTTCTCCAAAAATCTCAAGTATTAAAATACTGATGAAATGATTGAGTTGGATTAAAATCTTTAAGATTTTAAACTTGACTGAACACTTTAATACTGTTTTTTTCCATTTGCTAATTCGTGTCTCCATAATGTGTGCCACATTTTATTGCTATTAGCTGACACGGAGTACAATCTGAAAGTGTTTGTTTCTTCTTCCATCCTTTGTTAATAGACAAGTCAAATATAAGATCAGATTCCGACCCAACAATAGAGAAGATGCCCCCACCCCCAATCTCACCATGTACTGTTAAGTGTAAACTAAATTCTGTATGATGCATATGCTGTACAATTATGACTTTAAATGACGTTAAATGTTAATTATTCTTAAACAATTCTGTTTATTTAATATAAAGTGTACAGCTTTATCCAGGGATTGCTTTTGAATGTGAAAATGCCCAAACAATATTTTGTAGTAAAAACTAGGAGCTATCTCCCTTTTAAACATATGCTATACACATTTTGATCAAGACATTGGTGACTTAGAAATGTAATACTGAATAGCATGCTGGCTTTATGTCTAATCTGTTGTGACGTGGAATAGGGACCAATAACCTAAATTACTGTATATACTCGCGTGTAATCCAATCTGGGTATATGCAGTTTGCAAGGACTAATCACTAATCAGTAGAACATACAACATAGACCCTGATCTGCCAGCGCATTATGTGACGGCAGATCAGGGTCTATGTTGTTTGCATTTGGACCAGGATTTAACGCGAGTGTATACGGTACTGAATAAAATCTTTGTCTTCTATGTTCTTGCCCAAATTGTGCTGAACTGAGATGGCCTCACCTGATCTGATTGAAATTCATAACCTGTATATTGTCACTCACATAAAATCCTACAGATGTAACTGAGGAGATCAAATTAAATCTGTGCTGTATCGATGGCAGGATGTCAGACATACAGATTCATGGACAGTCCCTAGTTGCTACCAGTGTCAGGAGAACTCTCTTCAGGTCACTGGGTTGTGTTGTCTGTGAAAGCAACATAATTTATTCTTCTCCATGGCTTGGACAACACTTCTGAATCCAAGGCACATTGAAGAGCTGCAAAACAAAAAGAAAAGCACATCATTAAAATTGATTAATTCGTTTAACAATGCTAACTTGAAAAAGAGAGAGAGAGAGAGCTTCTTGAACGTAATCATAGACAATTTAAACTTTGTGAGGATAAAGATGTGACAGCATAATATACAGTACAACTGATTTGATAGAATAAACCATTTTGCCATTGTATTTTGAAGAAACCTGCCATTTTAAGATTAAATGTATCCTCAATAAAACTGTCTACTACTTGTTTAGAGACAAACCAATGCAGCTAAGCTGGTCTGGTCTGGACAGGATTCAAACTTTCATCCTTCTTATCACATCTCCATCATGCTAAGCACTAAACCACCATGGCTCTGTGATATGCTGTATATACAAGTTGCTGCAAATCATTGGCATTTCACCAGTAAATCCACTTTATGACAGTAATACCAACATAAAGTCCTCAAATCCTTAAACACTAGATTGTTATAACTACTTGATTACCAGATTTGTTTAATCTGTTCTGATTCTTCTTTAATGGAAAGTGCCTCAATCATATCACTCCCTTTCTTCCCAGGATGTTTTTTCTTGGTTCCGTTCAGATTTATCAGTGGATCCAATGTGCTACATAAACAAGAAAATCAATCAATAAACTGATCTGTCAAATTGATCAATCAACCAGTCAATATAAAGAAGAAAGAATATAAGATAAAGTTTGGATATAACGACACATAGGGACAATAAAAATGATATAGAGGACAATCTATGGTTGTATAATGATTATGATTAATAATTCATGTGTGCCTACAATTTTGGAAATGATGAGCAAGTGCAATGCAGTGAGTGAGTTCCTTGATCTCAGATGTGTGTTAATTATGAAACATAACTGCTGTGTAAGCATGTATTATTCTATTTATTATACATGTCAATTGAAACATAAACCACACCTCTTTTATAATCAAGAAAATACAAGTTTGTAAGATTGTTTCCAATGCTAATCACACTAATACAAAATGATTAAGCTGTGTTATAGTGGGTGAAAGATAACATCATGCATGCTATAACATCATACAATATCACAGAGGCAGATGGTGTGCATAAATTAACCTCTCTCCCATACTTCAACAAACAGAACATTTAAAGCTATGGCAGCCATAATTTGGCTGATAATTCATTAGTAAAATATTTTCAGTAAATTAGCCTCACATAAATTATGCTTGCATCCAAATATTGTTTCAACAGATACATGTACTACTTATGGCATAAATGACCATCAGGGACAATGCCATGTGCATCATAACACAATATTGTAAACAATATAATTTTTATAAATGAAGTTTCCTGTAATTAGACATCCAGACCATAAGGTACCATGCAATGTGCATCATAATAACCAACATAATATTGTAAACAATATGACCTTTATAAGTGAAAATTCCTGTAAAAAGACAAACAGATCATAAGGGACCATGCCATGTGCAACATAACAGCCAACATAATATTGTAAACAATATGACCTATATAAGTGAAGCTTCCTGTAAATAGACAGACAGACTAATGCAGATTAGAAGAATCAAAAGATTCATTTACAATCACTTGAGATCAACATGGAGATTTGTAAAGCAGTCCAAAAGTGCATAATTATAATTAACAGATTTGTTTAATCACTACATCACACTAAGCTGTTATATATCAGGTAGATATTTTAATTAATACTTGTATACCACTTGAGCTGAAGTAAAGACTCCTTTATCTACCGATGCCCCCCGCCCATGTCAATATCTTCATATTTTTGCTCCTTTTTTGTCTCTCAAGTAAGCAGTAACATGTTTTGGCCATAACTGCTTATAAGTTACTGTTTGACATCATTACAATATTGTATGTACAATTTTCTTTAATATCTCTCTGGCATATTTCAATGTTTGTAATCCTATTGCCTTCATTGCACACATCATACACATTATTAAAGCAAAGATTATTGTTAATGAGGACAGAGCGCAAAATAAGTTTAAGCTTGTTGCTCAATTATCAATAGCTCTTGCTTAATTTATCTACTTTCCGTCATAACTTCTGCAAATAAATACTGTTTGATTCAAATGGTCTGTATAAACTGATGATATTTACTTCAGTGTTGTCCCTTAGTCGGTGAACGGTGACAATTACCTGTCAAGGTATTTTAAACATGATAAAGTCTCTGCCAGGATGTCCACTCGACCAGAGAGGGTATTGTTATGCAATCCATGGTGCATGTAAGCTAATATTTGTACTGCAAGTTAAAAATGGAGGTAAATGATGCAGGACAGGAGGCCATCTAGGTATGGTATGGTGCTATCTATGGAGGGCAGTGTGCAGCAGTCTCCTAAAGCAGGCTAGATACAATACTATATTTTCTATGAAAAGTGATAAAGAAAGTAAAGAAAACTAGAATATGATTGCCATAACTAAGAAATCTGACACTAAATGCTGTAAAGCACTCTTTGGACTATACTTGTAGGCTGTAAATGACCTGGAAATTTGGCTGCACAAATGGAAAGAAAGAAAGAAAGAAAGAAAGAAAGATAGATAGATAGATAGATTGCTAGATAGCTAGATAGATAGATCAACTGATTGATTGATAGATAGATAAATGGGATAAGAAAATAGTAGAGACATACACTGGTCATATATGTAATACATCACATACTCTCTTAAGAAAAACAAACTCTACCTCTTTAATATTTCCAGGATCTCTTGGTCAACTTGATCATCCAACCGAGATCTGAAACAAATATAAGCTGTACTACAGATATAAATTATACATTTATTTCTCAATGGTCCATGCTTGATGGAGATACAGACAAAATGACTGCATTAGTACTTGTACACCCCAAAGTGTTGGGTTATGAGGGCTGACTTTGTCCTCTTTCACCTAGTGTCACTTCTCCTCCCACCCACCATGATCTTTACTGATCTGAATGAATTTCACATGTTTTTTTATCATGAAAGCATTGATCTATGTGAATACGTAATATAAAATATGACTGAATTTACCCACAAATTTATCTTAATGCATTAGAAAAAGAGAACTTTTTTGACAAGTTGCAAATACAACAAGAAAGACTTGAAAATGCATGCATTATTATTATTTGTTCAAGTCTTGCTAATGTCAACAAGATGAATATTAGCCTGGTTAAACCAAGAGAATTGCCAAACTTACCACAGAGCCACATTTATATGCATGTAAGATTTCTTACATTCCATAATGGTTTGAAATAAAACTAAGGAAGTATCAGCATTACTTTTACATCAGATAAAGAGCTGTACAACTAATGTAATTAACCAAATTTGTCTCAGTATAAACAAAAGGAAGTGGATCATGATCTCTGATGGCATATTTTTAATATAAATAAAGTGGGTCATGATCTTTGATGGCATATTTTCCTGTATGATGAGAACCATGTCATATACGTCCAAGAATTTCTGTGCTGAATGTTTTTTCTCATTTTAACACATTTTCAATTATAATGATTCCTAAGGACATTTTATATGTGGCTAGAGTAAGGTAAACAAGTCTCTAACATTAGGACTATTTACATACAGGACAAATAAAACATACATTGTAAGCAATCAATGCAGTAGTAGACACATGAAGACAAACTTGTACATGACTGAAAAGAGTATATACATAGGACAGATTACAAACATTCATGCAAATCAATACAGTAGTGCATAGTAACATATGCTATACATGTAGTAATGTAAACAAGTGTCCATTATGCCATACTGAGGTGCATAGGTTAAAAGAATTACTATTATTATGTTTATTGCATCATTTAATGTTACTTAATGACATGCTAACTATCAAGCTGCAAGGCAATGATTTTTTAAAATTCAATTCATATATTTCTGACCATTTAATGTTAAGTAAAAGATCTTGTAGTTCTAACGATACTCATCTTCTAAATGTCATCAGGATGTGCACAAGAACCCATTATTTGAAACAAGCATCCCTTCAAGGGACAGATGCTCTGGTGGCCAAAATGAATGTGCAGGAATTCAAAATAAGACCATTTATTCTTTTTAACTGCTGAATGTTGAAAACATTTCTGATATTTTTAACAGAAACAAGATTATCAAATTAGCTGCTATGGTAACCATATTGGATGTAACATTGGGACCATTTTCATCTAGAACAAACTAAGCATCATCAAAAGTCTTTTGGTGAAAACCACATGTGAATATAACCATCCATTCAGGAATAGCAATAACAAGATTTTCAAGATTGCTGCCACGCTGGCCATATTAGATGCCAGTTCAGCACCATTTTCATTTAGGTGCAACTAAACATCAGAAGAAGTCTTTTGGTGAAAACCTCATGTCGATATATGACCAATTATCTAGGAGGAGTAGCAAGAACAAGATTTTCATATTGGAGGTCATATAGGCACCATTTTAATTTAGAACCAACTAGATATCATAAGGAGTCTTCTGGTGGAAACCACAGGTTGATATGACTTTCCATTGAGGAGTAGTGTTAAAAACAATTTCAAGATAGTGGACATATTAGATGTCAGATTTTCACTATTTTCATTTAGATTCAACTAGATATCACAAGAAGTCTTTTGGTGAAAACCCCATCTCAATATGATAATCGATCTAGACGTTGCAACTAAAAAAAGAGTTTCAAAATGGCTGCTGTGTCATCCATAATAGAGGTCAGATTGGCACCATTTTCATTTGGGGCTAACGAGACATCATAAGAAGTATTCTGGTAAAAACTCTGTGTCAATATGACTTTCTGTTCAGGAGGAGTAGCAATAACATGATTTACAAAATGGCTGCCATGGTGGCCATATTGTATGTCAGATCAGCAGCATTTTTATGCGACCATCTACACATCATAAAAAGTCTTCTGGTGAATACCACGTGTTTATATGACTTTCCATTCAGGAGAAGTAGTGATAAAGAAATTATAAAGATGGTTGCCATGGTGGCCATACTGGACATTATATTGGCACAATTTTCATTTAGGACCAACCATCATAAGAAGTCTTGTTACTATGAGCATCCATTCAGGAGATGTAGCAATAACAAGATTTCCAAGATGGCCACTGTTTGCCACATTTGATGTCTGAGTGGCACCGTTTTCATTAAAGACCAACTAAACATCACAAGAAGTCTTCAAGTGAAAACCCCATGCTGATATACTTTCCATTCAGGAGGAGTGGTGATAACAAGATTTTTTCCAAGATGGCTATCATGGTGGCCATATTGGATGTCAGATAAGCACTATTTTCAAATAGGTCTAACTAGACATCATAAGAGGTCTTTTAGTGAAAACCCCATATTGATATGACCATCCATTCAGGAGAAGTAGCGATAATGAGATTTTCAAGATGGTCATTGTTGCAGTCATACTGGACATTTGAGCAGCAACATTTTCATTTGAGACCAACTAGATCATGGAATTAGTCTGTGTGTAAAGTTGTATGGCAATCCACCAAGTAGTTTAGGAGGAGTAACAATAACAAACTTGTGCTAATGTATGGACGTTGGACAACAGGTCATCCCATAAGCTCTTCTGGTCTATGACCAGGAGAGCTAAAAATCATGTGTATGATGTTTTTAGATTTGAATATGTAAAAACCATATTACTTTGTAAATTGATATTTATACTTCATCTATTCACTCAATCATCATGATCTCTATATCCTTGTATGAATAACTCATAAGTGAATCAACCAGAAAATGCCTCTATGTTAATAATATGACCTATTGTCATATTTAAATAAATTCACATATATCTGTAAAACTCCACTCTCACTGCTATTTTCATTATGTACTTACTTCCAAATTCAAAACATGAGTCCCTTAAGGAACTAACACTGTACTTGCTGAAAAAAAAATTCCAGAAATTTAAAATCAGACCATTTCTTCTTTTTAATTGCCAAGTGTTGAAACAATGTGTAATATTTTTGAGCAATAAAAAGATTGCCAAATTAGCTGCTGTGGCAGGCATATTAGATGTAAGATCAGCACCATTTTCATTTAGAAGCAACTAAACATCATAAGAAGTCCTCTGGTGAAAACCACATGTCGATATGACTATCTATCTAGGAGTAACAATAACAATATTTTCAAAATGGTCACAATGCTGGCCATATTGGTGGTCAGGATGGCACCATATTCATTTAGAACCAACTAGATTTTATAAGGAGTCTTCTAATAGAAACCATATATCGATATAACTTTCCGTTGAGTAGTAGATATAACAAGATTATCAAGATGGTTGCCGTGGTGATCATATTGGATGTTAGAATGGCACCATTATTATCAAGAACCAACTAATCATGCAAAGTCTTCTGGTTTGGTTTGGTTTTGTGGGGTGGGATGTAATGCCATTTTTCAGCACATGATAGGCTATACATGGCAGCCAGTATATCTGGTGGAGGAAGAACCCAGTAAAACTCCGGGAAGAATCGCTGACCCACAGGAGCTAATGGTAAGTTTTCTCACATATCCACATTGGTCGAGCAAAAACTTGAACTCACTCTGAGAGAGGTGAGATGTGCGAGTGATCTGTAAAGGTGAGCGCCATAGACCACTCGACCACCCTGGAGCCTTAGGTCTTCGGGTGAAAACCCCATGCTGATATGACTTTCCATTCATTAGGGATAGCAATAAAAGATCTTCAAGATGGCTGCCATATTTAACATAAAACTGGTAGCATTTTTATTTAGAACCAACCAGAAATCATAAGAAGTCTTTTTGTGAAAACCCCATGTTGATATGATTATCGGTTTAAAAGGAGTAGTAGTAACAACAATTTTAAGCTGGCCACTGTATTGGCCCCTTTATATATCAGAGTGGCACCATTTTCATTTAGGATCAATAAGACATCCAAATAAGTCTTCTGGTGAAATTCCCAGGTTGATATGACTTTCTATTCAAGAGAAGTGGTGATAATAAGAATTTCAAGATGGCTGCCATTGTGGCCAAACTGGACATCCGATTGGCACCATTGCATTTCGGACAAACTGGACATCATAAGAAGTTTTTTCTACTGAAAACCCCTTTGTCAATATGACTTTCCATTCAGGAAGAGTAGCATTTACACGAATGTTAAGATGGCTGCCATGGCAGCCATATTGTACATCAGATCAGCGCCATTTTCATTGAAGCATAACAAGACATAATAAAAGTCTTCTGGTGAAAACTCTATGTCAATATGACTCCCCATTCTGAAGGACTAGTGATTAAAAGATTTTTAAGCTGGCCACTGTGGCAGCCATATTGGATGTCCAAGCAGCACCATTTCACTTAGAACCAACTAGACCATGTTGACTATGGGATGAATGTGTTTGTAAAATTTCATGGGAATCCTCCAGGTAGTTTATGAGAAGTATCAATAACGAACTTGTGCTAATGTACGGATGGACACCGGATAATGAACAACAAGCCATCCCATCAGCTCTTCTGGTCTATGACCAGTTGAGCTAAAAACAAAGCAAACATAAATAAATTTGTGGTCTATCCATGTAGCAAGCATCAAGGTGACTTAACATCATCAAGTTCAATTCTAGGATAATTAATCCCTGGGATAATATGTCTCCAGAAAATTCATACCTATTTCAGATTTTGACAAATTAAAACACAACTTCAAAAATTTCAATTATCCTCATGCTTTATCAGGAGTGTACAATGGGATATCCTCTGCCTATTCATGTGTCTACCTGTCTGTTTTTCCTTATGTCCATAACCATATCTCCAACTAAACCACTGGGTGAAAATTCATGAAACTTGGTACATTTCTTCCCCCGTAATGATAAATGTCTGCGAAAGGGGGTATACTTCATTTGCTTCTCTCCTGGAGTCTCTGGGAGGGGTGCAAAGGTCAAATATGCAAACACTGAGGTAATGGTACATTTTGAATATTTCTTGACCAAGCTTTAAATATGCAGGCATAGCATGAGGACACATAATGCAACTAAATACAAAGCCTGGTCACAGTTCACTTATATATGTACAAGTCATTGTGTGTATAAGCTCAATGAAGTACAAAAATACAAGCAATGACATTTGTCTTGACCCCAGGGTCAGATAGGTCTGAATTACAAAGCCACTTCTCAAATTATGGATAACCATGTTGTCGTATTTGTACTAATTTCATTCTAAGCCAATTAAATATTGCATGAAGTGTTTGGTGAAAATCCCTTGTCAATGTCATAATACATGCATGAAGTATAGTGAAAACAAAGTTCATGAGATGACCACGAAGCTGCCATGCTGGAGGTCAGATGAGCACTATTGAGAACCAGCTATATATTTCTATAATAGTGTTTTGTGAAAACCCCCATGTCAATAAGACCAACTGTGTAGGAGAAATAGCCATATAAAGAGATTCTGGATGGCCATCAAGGCCATCATTTGGGCAGTTCGATCAGCATAATTTTAATATTGGAATCACTGTATATTGCAAGAAAGAAGTGGTGAACATTTTTATATTTTTTAAATGTTGATTTTGCAATCCATTTAGAAGCAACTGTTATGAGATTTTTCAAATTTTGATAGGTTACATTGGCATACTTTTCATGTAGGACTAACTACATATAGTGATAAATGCTTTAGAGAAAAGATCATGTCCAATATGACCATCCTCTCAAAAGGAGTAATAACAACATCTTCAAGATGGCCACTAGTTATCAGACCCATTTTTTATTTAGAACAAACTATATATCATAAGAATGTTTTCAGTGAAAACTCCATGTCTGTACGACCATCTGTTCAGGAGAAGTAGCTATAACAAGATGTTCAATACATCTACCAGGGTGGCCATATTGTCGTTTAGATTAGCTACATTTTATTTAGAACCAACTATATAAATATCGCAAGAAGTCTTGTATTAAAAATCCTATGTTGCAAAAACCATTAATTCTGGAGAAGTAGCAATAACAAGATTTTCAAGATGGACACCATGGCCATGAAATTGGAGGTATCTATTAGGACCATTTGCATTTAGGACACACTAGACATTATTAAAAGTCTTAGTGAAAATCTGATGGGCAAGATTTTCATTTAGGATCCACTATACATCATAAGAAGGCCATATTGAATGTCAGATCAGCACCAGTTATTTTTCAGACTGACTTGATCTCATAAGATGTCTTATAGTGAAAACCCCAAGTTATTTTGTCTATTTGCTCTGGAGGAGAAGTGATAAGTGTTATTTACTTAAAACAACTTAAGCAGATTACTTGTGCTCATCTTGATTAAGGCAACAAAAGTATTTAAAGATAACCGACTGTAGTATAAACAGCAAATATGACATGATAAACTTGTGGACCAGTGCATTCTAAGGGTCACCACTGTGTTGCCAAAAGTGATGAAAAATAAAATGTGTTGAAAATTATAAAGCTTTTTTTCCAAATCAGTAACATATACTACACCTGTTTTGAAAATAAAACTGATGCCTTGAGCACATTAATTAAGAAAAAGTGAAAACTTGAAGGTAATATGTATGTAACAAAACTTATGATTATAATTGCCCTTTCAAACAAAAAACATAAACAAGTTTTCTGGGTTAGAGACAAGTAATATTTTGTCCAGTTTAGATCATAACCCTTCAAAAATACCAAAACAATTGCATGTCAATCATTGCAGTTTCTAATAAGTTCTTATAATTCAGCTGCATACAGTATTTTGCATACATATTATTCATATATCATGTATTGAAATGATTACAGTATTCAAAAGGATCTTGTATACATTTTATTCATATATCATATACTGAAATAATACAGCATTGAAAATGACCTTTTATACATTTTATTCATACATCATGAATTGAAATTATTACAGCATTCAAAATGACCATGTGTCCATTTTATTCATATATCATATATTGAAATAATACAGCATTGAAAATGACCTTATTTCACAAGATATCACATTGCAAGTGCAACAACTGTGTCCCATACATAGGACCTTTTTGGAAGGCATTCAACACTTTCAACAGAATTTCTGGATCAAAACTCCCAGAACTCAACAGTCCCTTGCCATATTCTAAGAATAAGAAACTTAATCAAGAGAGTCCCCAACTTGTACAAATGTCTGTGTTTTTTGCTTGTTTTTTAATTTTTAAAAATAACTTCTAGATTTAATATTTTTGATCGATAGATAGATAGATAGACAAGAAAGCGAGTGTTTAGAGGAATAACTGGTGAATCTCACACACTCACACACTGCCTCGATATCTTAAAAGTCCTAAAGACAATCAACTATTTGTATGGTTATCCACACATAATATAAAATACATAATGAATGTTATAACACTGTGCTTAAAAGATTTCTCATCTGTGTTCCATTATTATATACGAGTTGTTTCCTTTTTCATGGTAAGCTTTTTATTCACAAGAGTTATTTCCCTTATTATGATAGACAGTACAAATTTGCAGGAGAAATGACAGAATTTGTTCATCAACAATATGTAGAAAATGATATCTGCTGTACTTTTTCATGTATTCCCTTAAAACGATCCATATAAATAATATTAAACTTTCAGGTAATTTACATTTAAAGATTTTAGAACAGACTTAACAAATTTTACCAAGCTTTTGTAACAAGCATTTTGATTGGTTAATTGTGACACAGAAAACTTAAAGTTCTTAGGTCTCACTGTACAGTTTCATATTTTGACACCCACTAATTTTTAAGGTTGGAGGCATGAACTTAATTAGCATAAGCTTAGTGTTTGTAAATTCACACAGAAGCTAAATCTGTAATATGGTTTACATTTTCATTGAGTTAGGCTTGAAAATGGTTTGGCTTGTTTGGTGACTGCATGTCACAGTTAGATTAGCATTGGGGATCAAATGAGTAGCTTTGGCTGCAAATGAACAGCCGACTTGGCTTACGCATTTATGTATGTCTGCTACAGCAGTAAGTATCTCAAAATCGAGATGGTTAAGGGGTGATGAGAAGTTTGTTAATTTGTTATAATACCAGTGAACTTTAATCATGCATAAGCCCCATACTGATTCTTTGAGACTCCTTGTCACAGAAACATATTCAAAATAGTACAATAGCCATCAGTTGTACAAGAAATTAACCAGAATACATAAGTGTAAAAATCTTACAAGCATGCTTTCCACAAAAATGATTGCCTAGTTTTTATTTGCATCTTTAATATAAACTTATCCTCATTTTTCTGATATATGTCATTGTCGGATGAAAATTCACCAAAACAACTGTACAGTGAGACCTTAGTTTATGACACCAGGAAGCAACTAATGTATTCATTGTGTGATTTTGCAATACTTAAAATATATTTAATATATATAAAATATAGTTCTGTTATTTATTTCTAGAGATTTGCTATTGCACTTTAAACTATTTGCACTTATAAAGAATTGAACTTCATATTTCAGAGGATTGATGAAGCTTGAAAACCAATTACATACTTTGCTTTAACAGCCTTCGCTTCGCCACGGACCATACATGCAGCTTGTGATCAATTTTCAAGCTTCATGAATCCTGTAAAATATGAAGTTCAATTACTATATTATATAGTATGATATGAGGGCTAAAACTAGGGTCAGAAAATGTGAGAAGTAACTTCTCCATCCAGGTAAAAATGGGAGAAGTGAGAGAGTATGGCGGAGAGTTGGGGTACAAGAAATAAAAATATAATTTGTATTCCATATGCATATTAATTTAAAATATGAAATTATTAGTCTGTCCAGTAGTTAACAGAAACATAAATTTGTGTATGATCTGCATTAGAATACTCTATCCATAATTTTAAATCAAAGGATAATTGTACTTATATATAATATCTTGCTAGCAAAAATGACAATTTCACCATTATCAGGTAAAGTCGGCTTCAAAAGAAAGAAGATATAATTGAAGCAATATCTACATATATCTTCTAAAGAATTTTTAAAGGTTGTATTTTCAAAAGAGCTTTGCAAACATTATTTTTAAAAGTTGCTTATTACAGTGCTAAAATAAATCAGACAGTCCAATGTCTGGGGTACAACTAAATCTAGATCGAGACCATCCCATATTTTAACTGAGTTGCCCATTGGACTTATCAATATTAGAATGTGGTACTGGTACATAATTTGACCAACAAAACCTTGAGCGCACAAATGAATGCTACGTTTTTATTTTATAGTTCTCAAAAGACACTGGTAAATTATTAACATTCAGTTCTGTACTTGGGCTCCATAGGTCTGTAACTTTATGAAGATAATCTCATTCATTGTGAACTATTTAGCATTATTATAAAAAGAATGAAAATCTAAGGCAGTGATTAATGTTACAACTATAACAATTTTCAATGGCTTAACCTTGCCATTCTTTAAACTTGTGTGCAGCTGGAAGGAATCAAACAAGAGATTAAAGTTTATTTTCTATATTTATTTATTTAATTAGCTTACTTCTATTTAAAATATTAAACAAATATTGACAAGACTCTGGAAGAAGAAACAAGTTACCATATTCCATTCACCTGTTTTGTTTCATCTTACTGCAGCACAGAATACTACATTCACTTTTATCTGAAACAAACTTTAACAAAATTCTTTACTGCATGTTTAGAATCAAAATCCTTAAATTCAGAACCTTCCTTTATCATTCTCATACATTGTGTTTACAGTTTCTTGTTTTAAATGTCCATGGCCCTTTGTCCTGATACAATTGCATGATGAGAAACCTTGCTCACAAATCACTGACATTATAGGTGAACTCAGCAGTACTTCAGCTAAAACAGTAAAGTCTGGAAACGAGTCGAAGTACCTCCTGTACAATGACAATCATGCATCCTGAAGACCACCGTATGTACTCGTGTATAACTCCATACAAACTGCAAACTGCATGGACCCAGATCTGCCATCGCATAACGCACCAGCAGATCTGGGTCTATGCAGTTTGTAAGGACTAATCAGTAGAACAAACAACATAGACCCTGATTTGCCGGCACATTATGTGATGGCGGATCAGGGTCTATGTTTTTTGCATTTGGACCTGGCTTATACGCGAGTATATACAGTAAACTTACATCTGATTCTACTATGCCCTTGAACTGGAAGAAGTTATTCTTCATTCTTTCACTATTAACTAATCATGAATCCCGACCATAAAGTGTCCCTAGTTCTGTGAGGGTATCTATTCCATGATGAGGCTCATCTGCAGGCTTGCACTGGGCAGTAAAGTATGTAAAGATGCAATTAGAAAAGCACACATCTGATAATCACTCAAAAATGAAAGTATATCTGTGCATGACATAAAAAAACCCAGCTGATTTAATGATACATGTTATTTATGATGATTAACATGGGAGGTCTTATTTCTCAAACAAACAAAATAAGTCCCAAAATCTTGGCACTATTTTTCTAAATATGGTATTAGATAAAAGCAAATGTTCCAAACATTACAGAAGAATTTAAGGTACATTGGATTAAAATGCATTGAATGATGGCTATCGAAGGGAGGTATCAAAGCATAATGGCATGTAATTAGTCTTTGATCAAAATGATGTTGACAATCAATTAACAGGCATCTTAACCTCCTTATCCTTAAGAACAGGCCTATGCAGCTTCACCTAACTTGCACACTACACAATTGATACATGATCTTGAAGTTGAATTTCCATGCATCCAAAATGAAATATTTGCATATATTTATGCAGATTTCGGCATCCCGGATAACCTTGATACAGTTGAGAGAAACGCCAAGACAGACGTGGACATCAACTATACTGATGATATTAATAGAGCAAACAGACACTGGCTGACATCAGAACTTGGTAGAAAACATTTCTTTAAGTGAAATGGAATCAAAATCTGAGTAAACAAGACAGAAATGTTGTGTGAAAACACTGTAAAGCATAACTTTTTCCTACTGAGTGTTATTTGCCATCAGAATATGGTGACAACACTACTTGTGTTGACATCAAATCAAATCAAACTTGTAAAAAACAAGATCACACAATTCTGTTTTCTTCTGAAGTACACAATTTTGAGAGGCAAATAAATAAAAAAGAGTCAACTTAAAGCAGTCCTATTTTTATTTGTCTGACAGAAATTTCTTTTTGCACTGATATTGTTTATTTATTTTATTTATTTATTTCCTTCTAAGATACTCACTCAGCAGTTTTTACATGTATACATAATTCTAATTTGGAATTAAAGTTGCTGCATTTGGAATACCTTTGAGATGACCCACAGATAACTGCACATGTCCTTTATGTGTTTCATCACCTTGTCTTATATAACTATAATTATCCGTGATATTCTACCCCAAATAATCCTGTTTTATCAAGTCACCTTAAAACAATAAAATACAACAACCAATGCAAAGTGGTGGATGATTATGTGCTGGAGTGATTATATTCATTAGCACAGATGCAAATGTTATCAATTACAAATTACTGTTAACAGGGTCTCTTATGGGCCCCAGCTATGAATGTATTGTATAAATAGGACCCTTTGGGACGTTTATTTACATGTTAAAACCTAGATAATGTGTCTCAGGAACCAGGAATCTCAATGTAATGAAAACAGTGGTAATGTGTAAGAGGCACAACTCAAATCCAAGTTTCACAGAGAGTTGTCTCTGTGTCAATGAGCAAAGTGGAAATTGCTCATATCCATTTAAAAGGTGGCTTCTCATCCAAAGAGTGACTCTAGTTGCTTTTTTGATTGCTAGTTTGAGCCCTGGCCACGTTTCTAAAATGTATAATGATATTCATGAAGTCAAAATTATTTACCCTCGCAGGGTTCTCAATAGATGCATATCCTTGGGTTTTGAAGCTTGGCATTTAAATGTGACCCATTTCTGACGCATGGAAATTCCAACCTGTGCATTTTTATGAGGCACACTAACTGGGCCAGAGCATCATTCTTAATTACCCTTGATTTGCCTCTGGCATAATTTCCTACTGAGAGCGTGCCAACCATAACAAATGTACCATATGTGCCAGTATTCAACATTTGGTAGACCACTGTTTACACCTTATTGGCTAATAATATTGCACCTATGTAAAATAAATACGAACTGGGTGGAGCTAACAGGTCACTGATGCCACACTTAGATGTGCATAACTGAATCAAGCTTATAATCTTTTGAGTCTATCTTTGACATTTATTATTGGAAGCGGAGGAGATTTTTGATCACATGTCGGCATTGTTTGATTGTCCATCAAATTATAATCAATTAGACAAAACAGTGGAAAATATGGCAGTTTGAGAATCCAGTTGTCAAAGATAAGTGGACAAACTTTATTTTTGTTTTATGGAGATAATTAATTCGCTTCAATCATTGAAACATTTCAAATTTCCGATTCAACTATAACATGATCGGATTAACTTTTGATCCGATATCGGCGTTTGTTTGACATGTTTCCAGATTACTGTGTACTGGCCAAGTATATTCTGACAGCACCTCTTACAAGTGTGGCCTTATGAGCATTGCGTTTCTTGCCGAATCTTGCTCTCATTTAACGTTAGTGTTCCTCATTACTACCAGCATTTATTATAATAAATATTAATGTCTTCTTAATTACTTTTCTTTTCAAACTAATAAATCATTAATTAAATGACAAATTGTGTATTTGCATAAATGTAGTCTCTTTTGTCATTAATTCAACCTCAAAATAAATTAAATCTTCCTTGCTGTAGGTGTGACTTTAATGTCGAAAATACATTATACTACAAGCTGTCAAAGACTTTATATTGCTACTCAGCCGACTACCACAAACCTTGAATGTTTTCTTTGCCAGATACATCCTTTTAAGATGGATGTTCATTGCCGTCTTCCAGTTTTGATCATCTTTAGCGACTTTACTAGCAGCAACAGAGACATGGATGGACATCCACTAAAGAAACGTTGTAGGCATATTTTGGGATTTTTTTCCTGAAGAAAAAGCTTATGGGACTAAAAGGGTCAACATTGTAGGGACATAGGACAACAAATTGTGCGAAACCCAAGATCCCGCGCTCAAGGTGCAACACTGTGACATGTTCTGTCGACATACAACTTCAGAGTATACAAAGTCACCAATTGTCATGTTCATCCTTGATAAAACAGTATGCACCATGTTCATGTTGCTTGATGCATTATGATCAGATTGAATTGGTTATGATATAGAAATTAGATATTTGATTCATATATAGCCTTCTTAGTTGTATGTATATATTTTTGCATTTAAAATGATTTGAGGAGTTAAAAATAGAATATGCTGAAATTAGAAATATAATAAAGTATAAAATGATCCTTTTTCTGTTTATTATACCAAATATTAACACCGTCATTAGAAAGAGAAACACTTACCGGTATACATAAATCAGTAAAGGTCATGTCTGTCTTACTGTCTGTTTGTCTGTTTCTTACAAAATCCTGTACAAGTGCTTCTCTTTATTCAACATGAGACAAGAAGTCTTAAACATCAGTTTGCACTACAAATAACGAACAATCCAATTGCTGTCAAAAACTAATGGCTATTGAGATTTCAGTTTTGACTATTGAGATTATAGTTTTGAATCTTGAGATTTTCATTTTGACTCTTGAGATTATGGGATCAAGGGAAAATTACTCTTTGGTTTTTAAATCTATCAAGAACCCTGCCCTAACATAAACATAAACTCTAACATAAAGCTGAGATAACATTAGTATTAATACAAATTTATGTTAATTTATGGTAGTATTCAAAATGTTTTGAAAACACAACATGACACAAATGGATTTTTATCTGATATACAAGTGATATACATCAAACAAAACTAGAGGCATTATCCAGTTTATAGATACATTAATTTTCTAACAAGTGACAAGTTTGCAAAAATGTGAGGCTTTTAAAAAGTAACATAAAACTGTTTGAACACTCATTACAGCATTGTTTTAGGTAATAAACCTTTGCTCACTTGTAGCCTTTGACTCTGGGAGTCTTGGATATTCAGGCTCCATAAATTGATGGTCCTAGTAGGAAAACAGCGGGTTCAGGTGACAAAAGAGGGAGTGCATCAGTGGACATTAAATCACTACATTCAAGCAAATCAATAATATTTTACAGTCATATACTGCCATCTTCACTTTTAAATATGACATTCTTTATTTCTGTTCATGCAATTACTGCTCTTGCCAACTTTATTAACATACAGGTATTTTGTGGTTGATTCACTTATTAGTTATGCATACAAGGATATAGAGATCGTGATGATTTAGCGAATAGATGAAGTATAAACATCAGTTTTACAAAGTAATATGATTTTAGCATGTTCATATCTAAAAACGTATTACACATCATTTTTAGTTCGCCTGGTCATAGACCAAAAGAGCTTATCGAATGGCCTGTTGTCCAGCTTCCATCCAATAGCACAAGTTTGTTATCGCTACACCTCCTAAAACTAATTAGTGGATTGCCATGAAACTGTACGTACATATTAATTCCATGACCTAGTTGGTCCCAAAGGAAAATGTTGCTGCTCAGACTTCCAATACGGCCGCAACAATGACCATCCTGAAAATCTACTACTTTTCCTGAAAGGATGTTATTTTCAACATCGGGTTTTCACTAAAAGATTTATTATATGTCTAGTTAGTTCTAATTGAAAATAGTACCAATCTGATGGCAACTATGACTATCATGGCAGCCATCTTGAAAATCTTGTTATCACTACTCCTCATGATTTTTTAATTGCCGAGTGTTGAAACCATGTGTGATATTTTTCAGCAAAAATAAGATTGTCCAATTAGCTGCTGTAACAGCCAAATTTATGTAAGATCGGCACCATTTTCAGTTAGGAGCAACTAAGCATCAGAAGTTCTCTGGTGCAAACCCCATGTTGATATGACTATCCATCTAAGAGTAGCAGCAACAATATTTTCACAATGGCCACCATGGTGGCCATATTGAAAGTCAGATTGGCACCATTTTAATTTAGAATCAACTAGACATCACAGGGAGTCTTGTTGTGGAAACCACGTCTATATGATTTTACACTGAGGAGAAGAAGCTATAACAAGATTTTTAAGATGGTTGCTGTGGTGGCCCAAATGGATGTCAGATCAGCACCATATTTATTTAGGACCAACTAGTCATCATCCAAGGTCTTCTGGTGAAAACCCCATGCTGATGTGACTTTCTATTCATGACCATCAATAAAAAGATTTTCAAGATGGCTGTCATGCCATTTATATTGGACATCAGTTTGGCACTATTTTCATTTTGATCCAAGGAGAAATCGCAGAAGTCTTTAAGTGAAAACCCATGTTAATATAACCATCCGTTCAGAAGGAGTAGTAATAACAAGATTTTCAAGCTGTTCACTGTATCAGCCTTATTTGATATCTGAGTTGCACCATTTTTATTTAGGACCAACTAGGCATCTTAAGAAGTCTTCTGGTGAAAATTCCATGTTAAAATGACTTTCTGTTCATGAGAAGTAGCAATAGCAAGATTTTTCAAGATGACTGCTGTGGTGGCCATATTGGACATCACATTGCCACCGTTTTCATTTAGGAAGAACTAGATATTATAAGAATTTTTCTTTTGGAAACAAAAAACATTATAATATGACTTTCCATTCAGGAGTAGTGATAACAAGATTTTCAAGATGGCTGCCATATTGGGTGTCAGATATATACTATTTTCATTCAGGACCTACTAGACATCATAAAGTCTTCTGGTGAAAACCCCATGGCAATATCACTTCCCATTCAAATGGAGTATCCATAACAATATTTTCAAGATGGCCACTGTGGCAGCCATAACGGATGACTGAGGAGCACTATTTTCACTTTGGGATGAATGTGTGTGTAAAGTTTTATGGCAATATTCCAAGTAGTTTAGGAGGAGCAGCATAAAACGAATTTGTGTTAATCCAGATGGACACCAGACGATGGATAACAAACTAGCCCATAAGCTCTTCTGGTCTATGACCAGTTGAGCTAACACCAAAGCAAACATAAATACAATCTGTTGTTTATTCATGTAGCAAGCCCCTAGGTGACCTTTCAGTGTCAAGTTCAGTTCAAGGACAATTAATTCCTGGGACAATATATCCCCAGAAAATTCATACCTATTTCAGATTTGGGCAAATTAAAACACACCTTCAAGAATTCCCATTATCCTCGTGCTTTATCAGGGGTATATAATGGGATATTCTCTGCCTATCCATTTGTCCATCTGTCGGTTTGTTTCATATCTCCATAACCTTATCTCCTACTAAACCACCGGATGTAAATTCATGAAACTTGGTACATTGCTTATTCCTGTAATAACCCCAATGATAACTATCTGCGAAAGGGGGTATACTTCTTTTGCCACTCCCCTGATGTCTCTGGGAGAGGTGAAAAGGTTAAATATGCAAATACTGCAGTAATGTTGCATGACATTTTGAATATTTCTTGACCAAGCCTTAAATATGCAGGCATAGCACGAAGACACATAATACAACTAAATACAAAGCCAGTCAAAATTTAGTTATATATGTACAAGTCACGGTGTTGATAAGCTCAGTGAAGTACAAAAATGCGATGGGGCTCCGGGTGGCCGACTGGTCTAAGGTGCTCGCCTTTCCAGATCACTGACATCTCACCTCTGTCTGTGTGAGTTCCAGTCTTGGCTCGGCCAATGTGGATATGTGAGAAAGCTTGCCAGTAGCTTTCCGTGGGTCAATGGTTCTTACTGAGTTTCTCCTCTACCAAATATACTGGCCGCCATGTATAGCATATCATATCCTGAAAAAATGACTTTAAACCCACAAGACCAAACCAAACAAAAATGCAAACAATGACCTTTGACTTGACACCAAGATCAGTTATGTCTGATTTTTTAAAGACCCTTCTCAAAGTGTGGATAAGCTGGTGGTCATATTTATACCAATTTCATTCAGAGCCAATTAAATATTACAAGTAGTGTTTTGGTGAAAACCCCTTGTCAATGTCATAATTCATGCGAAAGGTGTAGTGACAAGAAGATTTATGAAATGGCCACTAAGGTACCATGTTGGGGGTCTGGTGAGCATTATTTTCATTCAGAACGAGCTACATATTGTCCTAGTAGTATTTTAGGGAAAAATCCCATGTCAATATGACCATCTGTGCAGGAGAAGTAGCCATTTATACAGACTTTGGATGGCCATCAAGGCAGCCATTTTTGAGGTTAGATCAGCTTAATTTTAATATAGGAACAACTATATATTGCAAGAAAGAAGTGTTGCATTTTCCTTTTTTTTAAAGGTTGGTGTGGACATCCGTATAGGAGATATAGCTGCAATGAGATTTTTTCAAGTTTTAATACGTTACCATGGCCTATTTTTCATTTAGGACTAACTACATATAGTGATAAGTGCTTTAGTGAAAAGACCATGTCCAATATGACCATCCTCTCAAAATTAGTAATAACAACATCTTCAAGATGCCCACTAGTTATCAGACCCATTTTTTTTAGAACAAACTATATATCATACGAAGTTTTGCAGTGAAAACTCCATGTCTGTACGACCATCTGTTCAGGAAAAGTAGCTATAACAAGATATTCAATACATCTACCAGGGTGGCCATATTGTCGGTTTGATCAGCTCCATTGTTTTATCGAAACAACTATATAATTATCACAGGAAGTCTTTTAGTAAATATTTCATGTTTCTAAAACAGTATATTCTGAAGAAGTAGCAATAACAAGATTTTCAAGATGGACAACATGGCAATGAAATCAGAGGCATGTATTAGCACCATTTTCATTTAGGACAAACTAGACATTATAAAAAGTCTTACTGGATGTCAGAGGAGAAAGATTTTTATTTAAGATCAACTATACATTATAAAAAGTCTTTTAGTGAAAATTATTGATTATCCATTCAGTAGAAGCGTTGATTTTAAAGATGGCTGCCATGCTGGCCATATAGGATATCAGCTCAGCACTAATTTTATTTAGGACCAACTAGATCTCGTAAGATCTATTTTAGTGAAAACTCAAGGTTGATATGTTCATCTACTCTGGAGAAGTGATAAGATTTTTGTTTACTTAACGCAACTAAAGGAGATTATTTTTGCTCATCTTGATTAAGGCAACAAAAGTATTTAAGAATAATTTACTATAGTATAAACAGTAAATATGATGTGATAAACCTGTGGACCATGCATTCTAATGGTTTCCACTGAGTAGCCAAAACTGATGATAAATACAATGTGTTGAAATTGATCAAACTTTGTTTATTCCGAATCAGTAGCATATACTATACATTTTGAAAATGAACATCATGACTTTGAACACAATAATTAACAAATTGCAAAACTTGAAAGTATGGTGTTGAAATGTTCACATACCTTATGGGACAAAACTTATGATTACGGTTGATATGCTCTGTCAAACATTAAACAAACAAGTTTTTCTTGAGTTAGAGACAAGTAATAGTTTGTCCAGTTTCGATCATAACTCTTTTCAAGATATTATAAAATCATGTCAGTCATTGCAGTTTCTAATAAGTTGATATCATTGAGCTTCAAACAGTATTTTGTGCACATTTTATTTACACATCATGTATTGAAATGATTACAGCAGGCAAAATTACCTTATTTCACAAGATATCACATTAATTCTGTAACAACTCTGTGCTATACCATTTCTAAGGCATTCAACACTCTCAACATAATTTCTAGATCAAACTTCCAGGACTCTAAACCAGAGATCCCGTTATACCAGTATATGCCGGTTTTTACCGATAAATTTTGCCCTGGTACCGGATAAAAAATGAGACTGTCTCTGTTTGTGTACCGACAAACTGTAAAACGTGTTTGAAGTCTTGAAAGTTAATTATCTCAATATCAACGTCTGTCAGAAGCCGAAATTTTCTTTTCATACAATTGTAGTCCCCTATCCACTTTGATCAGTGATTGATAGCAACAACAGAGCACCAGAAGGAAAGTCGGCTTATCTCTTTGATGGATTCAGGTTGTGTAATGGTATATGCATTGGTATATACATACGGTATAATTCTGCCTCCCTAGTCTATTAAAATCGACAACTTACAGTTAGAGCTGGAGTTCCCAGGTTATCAAATTACTGACACATAGTATTGGATTGTTGCTGCAGCTTAGCAAATGAGGGAGCTTAGAGGCCAGTTTCATCATGTGTATTTGCTGTCAAAACAAAGCCTGATGTCATCAAAGAGATAAGCCGAATCTCCTTCCGGTACTGTTGTGTGTAACTAATGGCTGGTGCGCTAAACAATACAAATTAAAGCACCCCTTTTTCTGCTTCATAGACGTTAATTCAAGCTTTTATTTCTTTTTGTTCAAAACTAATTAATAACCACATGTTTGCTAGCTGAGGGACCAGCTTGGTTTGGATTTTTCAACTTTCTATTTATAGATTACATTAGTGACTGACAGTGACGATATTGGGATGGGTTAACACTGCTGTCGTGGTGTCGACTTGTCACGTTGTGACATCTATTATCAACGCAGCTCATATAAATAGTCAGAAACTCATTCATTTCATTTTCTTTCTCTAACGTATTGTTTACAACATAATTCTCCAAACCTTATGCTAATGATAATCCATGCATTGATGAGATTACTTTATTAGTATATGTACCGGTAAAATCTGGCCTTGTACCGACTTTTTCCGTCCTTGCCGACATGAGTTACCGGAAGTTGCGCAACCCTAGCGGAATCTCTGCTCTAAACTCATAGAACTCGAGAGTCTACTGCCATATTCTAAAAATCACAACCTTAATCGAGAGAGTCCCCAACTTGTACAAATGTATGTTTTTTTTGTTTTTTGTTTTTTTTTGTTGCTCTTTTAAAAATATTTTTTGGATTTTATATTTACTAATTTAAGAAAGATAGAGCGATAAATATATAGATAGATAGATACATAGATATACAACATAGATAGATAGATAGATAGATCGATAGATAGACAGAGAGGCAGTCAAGGGAGTGTGAGTAATATGTATTCAAAACTGACGAATCTCTCTTATACACTCAACCTCAATATCTTAAAAATTCTAAATCACATTAAACTATTTGTATTGTTAGCCGCATTTAATATACATAACAAATGTTATAACTCACTGTGGTTTAAAGATATTTTTCAGTGTTCTATTATTAAATTTGAGTGGTTCCTCTTTTCATAGTAAGAACTTTATTCACAAGAGTTATTTCCCTTACAAAGACAAACATATTGGATAACATTGAAGGAGACATAATGGAGAATTGGTTCATAAACAATATATAGAAAATACATATAATATTATCTGCTGTATTTTGCATGCATTTCCGTCACAAAAAAATCTATATAACAATGGTAACACTACCAGGCGAAGTGGGTGACTAAGTCCCAAAAAAAAAAAAATAAAACAAAAAAAAAAAAAAACACAAAATGTAAACTTCGCCTTCTATTAGAAAAGGAAATACGACTTCGCCCTGTTATTTTTGTTAGAAGTTCCCTGAATGATAGTAGTTTATAGCTTTTTAGATGCTCCTTCAACCCAGTCAAATTGTTAGTCTTGTAGCCCTAGACGAAATGAGCTGCATGAGGCCTTAGCAGGTGTTCATGTCAATTGCGCTTACAAAACAAACTCTTGCACATTCACAGACATGTGTTTTAATAGCTGATTGATCATTTACTCTTCCCCCCGTAAAATATCGCTGCTCGATTTCCGCAAGTTATAATTTGATGATGAAAACATACCAACGTGTGTTTCAAAATTAAAACATCTATTTATAAATAACAATTTTGTATTTTAAGAATAGAATAAGTGAAAGCATTTTCTAAATATATTTTTTGAAGATTAAACTACCGTGCTTGCACTATTTTCTTCATAAAGTCAGTTTGGAACCACAAATGAACATGCCAAGGGGTAATAATGGCAGACATTACTGTGTCTTGGAAGTACCTCTTGATTAGACTGTCTGTTTTGGTAACTCATTAGGCACGTAAATTAAGGAAAATGTACAATTCGTAGAAATCAAAGTCTAAATATAATGTTATAAAAGATTTAGCATAAAAGTACAAAAGTTTAGGTCAGAAACGTATGGGACAATGCTATGTTGTGGAATTCGAAAAGCGCTGTAAGGTCAAGGTTGTTTTCTTACATCACTCATTTTTGTGAAAATATGAAAAAAGCAGTAAAGCAAATAATATGCAACCAATACATGATGATATTACGAGTACACAGACAAAAATTAAAACCATAAATTTGCAATCCTATTTAGGGATTGTTGTAACGAAACTAGAAAGTGAGTGGTCATATTAAAACCCGTTTCTAAAAATAGATGCACCCACATGGCATGTGTGTCACCATATTTCCATATTTGTACTTGGCTGTGTATCGATTCAGTTACTTTAATGCTTCAGTTCATTGTCAATGATTAGCTAAAGTAATGGAATACCTAGATAGGTATACACAGGTAATCAACTGCCACTAGAACAGGGAATTTAACCTTTCAGCTTTTAAAACTTCACCAACAAATAAGTCTAAAAGATTCACATTCAATTTTGAATCAACTCCTAAACATACAGTTGTAAAGTTGAGGTTACTCATCAGTGACCACTGCGGTTTGAATGGATGCACATTATGCTGTGAAGACACCTGCACATGTGCATGTTATAGGGGTTGTTTCAAATTAATTTAGAAATATTTTCAACTGCCATTTTCAGTGAAGTTTTAGAAACTAACAAGAAAATGAAATCTGTTGTTTAAGTGGCAGTAGGTTATGTATTTTTACCTATTTGTAATCACAATACAGTAATAATAAGTTTTCATGTCACTTAAAATTAAGTACAATGTATAGTTTCTGCTGTGCTCTCTTGATGTCATATGTCCAAAATACATTGCATATTTCTCTCGATCTAATGATACACACACTCAAGTATGATTCCACTGCATGGAATATGATACATTCACACATTTACGAAATGTGAGAGATTTGTCTACTAGAAGATAAAGTATTACTTAAAACCAATGTGAAATGCAAATATGAATATAGAGAAATATAAGACACAGTTCGAATAAGAAAACCAGAATGCACACACACAGACATTGCAAGTGTTTATAGCAAAATCATTTGTTTTTACCAAGCTTATGTAACAAGCATTTTGATTGCTTAAATGTGACACAGAAAACTAAAAGTTCTCAGTTCAAGACACCAGGAGGTCTCAGATAAAAAATTAGTTCCCCTAGAGGTTGACCAAAATCAGGAAGATATTCCGACAAATAGTAGCAAGTTCAATGGTGTGTTTCACAGCGGATTTGTTTTGAAATGTTAGAAGCTATGTTGATAAAAAAGGGTAGACTTAGAAATTTACAAAACTGTATAGATTGTTAAAATTGCCTGCTGTGCAATGAAGACAGTGATATGTAAAATGTCACCTAACTGCATGTCAGTCAAGCACTGTTTTGTTACTTCCCTTGAGCCAATCTGTTTACTGTATTAATACACAAAAATGAGCTGGTCAACCCATGATGAAACTTTCTGATTTCATGTACTAAGATGACTTAGTATGTGCAGAAAGTTACAAAGGTCTAACAGTTTTAGTAACAAATGTACAATAATGAATGGTTATACATAACAAAGAAGGAAAATAATTGTGGTCTGAGGCCAGGAAGGAGCTACTTATGTATTCATGAGCCTTTCTTGTGCGATTCGGTAATATGTGAAATATATTTAATATATTTAAATTGTAAGTGTGTTGTTTATTTCTTGAGATCATTATTGTACTTAAATCTATTTGTAATTATAAGAATTGAACTTTATATTTTAGAGGATCCATGAAGTCGTAAAACTTTAAACTTGATTACACAGAATGACTTAACAGCCTTTGTTTCACCTTAGCCATACAGTCTGTGATAAATTTTCATGCACAGAATTGTCAGTTTCAAACGCTAAGAGTCACGGACAATTTTGAAAGTCCACTTAATGCACAGTCTGGGAAAATTGGGAGTCTAGGACATGCTGGAAACACTTACAGAGAACTCTACAAACAGTGTGCAGAAAAATAATACAACATCCCGTGCATGTGACAGAACCAGGATATCAAACTATTATATTTACACATTTAGATCAGTAGATTGGCTTCTAAATCAGTTTATCAAGATAAATTTTATGTATTTTGAGGGGACTGAAAACAAAACAAGAGCATTTTTTGCCATAATATGTATTCTCTTCATACTGTAATTAAATAGCAAGTTATGAACACGAGGAATCAGATTCTTATGGAAAATGTTACACTAATAATTTAATTAAAATATGAGTCAGTGTATAGTCAATTAAATGAAAAAGGAAGAGCTGTATACTTCATAGTTCATAGCAAAGATTTTAATATAAAGCCCACAAGCATTTTTAGTTTCCTTCACAACCACTGATGACATTCAAAGTGATTACTGTATATACTCGCATATAAACCGATACCAACTGCAAGCTGCATAGACCCAGATCTGCCATCGCATAATGCAGCAGCAGATCTGGGTCTATGCAGTTTGTCAGGACTAATCAGTTATACAAACAACATAGACCCTGGTATTCTGGCGCATTATTCAACGGCAGATCAGGGTCTATGTTGTTTGCATTTGGACCCTGCTTTTACGCGAGTATATACGATATTAAGTTTCCTACTTAACAAGCTCTCAGTATTTTTTTGTCCAGATTAACCCTTGAATCACTTTGCATTTTGTGAAGAATGGATAATGTCCACTCTGGATCAGCATTAGAATGTGGCAATGATAAAACAATCATGCTTAGTCTGCAAAGAAATTAAAACATCAGTTTTCCTGTGGCTGGGTTTTTAAGGCTGCTGACTGGTCTCCAATACTCCTCAATGCTAAATCCACCCAGAGGAGGAAGTTCCTCAGTTGGACTTGTGATGTAATCCTGAACTGCATATTTCTTAGACAGTGATTTTACAGCATTGGTTGAAAGCATGTTTTGGCATTTTGACATGAACTGAACACAAAATATATAGGAGCTGCCCATAAATATTCCTCTTAAAACAATGCAATAACAATTAAACAAAACAAAAAATCAAAGTACCTACTTACGTGTTTCTGCAAAAATCATTTTTTGGTTGGTCTCTACTTTTTATCTCACCTCTGCCAAAGGTCAGCCGATATTTAATCAAAGATTCAAAAGCCATCATGGACAACCAATGCACCTTTTATTACTTATAACACCTAAAAAAAATCCCACAATTGGCCTTAAACTCTCCAGATTACAACAATAAGGTAATCAATTAATAGTCTGCTGTGTACACATGTTCATTTTATACAACGTGAAACTGTAGATGTTTTTGGATACTGAGTAGATTTGTCAAAATGGCGGATGGTGAAAGGTTGGAGAGGTAGGTGCTTATAAAATGTACGTTTTCTTTTGTTGAATGATATTATCTGGGCAATGAAATGTTGCTGACATGCATGAGACAGTTTGAATTTTCAAAGCATGCTCATATAGTACATGTGTATTATGTTTATAGCACATATTCGGCATCCAAAGTAAGCGGATTTCAGTTTTCAAAATCTGAAGCAGGGAGCAAGCTGGTATTTTGATAATTTGTTTTCACAGCAACCGGTGACCAGTTTTTTTGTAAACAATATTTAATGTATATCCAACAAAGTCCAATTAACTGTCTTATACCGTCGGTGAAGGTGCATCGAAGGCATAATTTGAGTTTTGGAAAAAATACAAGATTAACTGTGTAGACCACATGACATTTGCCATGTTTACTATGTAGAACGGACAAACTTTAAAGAAAAGGTCACAATGTAGATGGGATTTTTGTTTACAGTGTAGATGCAAAACAAATGTTGGGATCTGATTTATTTTTCATGTACTTTTATGGAAAAAGCAACGGTCAGGTGATGGAATACACTCGTTGAGTCTTCACAGTATAATTGTACATGAAGTTCTATGTCTACTGTCGTCTGCTATAAATTACACTTCTGACTGAAGCAGTTACTATACAACCTTTAGTTTATAAAATATTATTTATCTTTTGTGGACCTTTTTACTGTGCTCATTAAAAAAAATTATTGCACAGAATACAAAGTAACGATAGTGCGTCAACTGTACACAGTATTATAATTACCATAATCCACACTGTCAGGCAGACACTGGTCGCCGTGCGGATAGTCTCGAAGTGCATATAGTCTTTGCTACAGTGGACACATGGCCGCCGAGCAAACATTCTTTGTAAAGTACTATATTCACTTTGCCCTCTAAACGGTATTGAAATCTGGTACAAATTACATTTTCATAGATATACTTATCTCAATCATAAAATGTTACAATATCGATAAGAGTTAAAATTGGAACCTATGTGACATCATAGGCACTTTCCAATTTCATGACGTCACATGGCAAAATATTAGTGGAATGCTGAAAAAAAAAATGCAATCTTAGCCAGAAATAAACCCTTTTGGATGATATTTAACACAGAGCACATGCATCTCACACATGCATATTTTGTCAAGTTGTAGTTAAGGCTAATCAGAAAATACTTTGATAGAACTAAGTTGGGCCATAAATACGTTCTATATTAAAAATAAAGTCATCTGTTCTTCATTGCTCTTTAGAAGATCATCCTAAGATCACAAACACGACTGAAAAATATAAATTTACAACGCAAGCTTGAAAAAAAATATCAGTATTTAAATGTGTTTTACACTATTTCATTCATAGAGTATGTCAGCTGATACTTATGAAGTTTAAATTAAACTACAAAGAATAAGTTTAATTAATTTATATGGAAAAATTGATTCTATTAAATAAATAAATAAATATTTGGGTTTAAGCATCTCCATTCTCTGCTGGAAACACTGATTGTACAACAGAAATAGATCAGATAAACTTAGTATTCCTGTAGTCACAGCATACTTGATATCTATCTGTGTGTGCGAAGATATGAGATATACATGTAAGTACTCCTTGTAAACTATTTTTTAAAAATCAAAATAATGTGAATTTGTTGAGATGGCAACTTGATGGAAATAAATTGCAAAAATTCCTGTTGAGAATTTAAAGATGGTTAAATAGAGATGTAGTTCTACTGAGATTACCTACAGACTTACAGTAGACAGAAATCTATAGAGAGAGAGAGAGAGATGAATGATATATACTTGACTAAAGCGCCCTGAATACATGACTATTAGATACAATAAAGTAACAATTGTAGTAAACAACTGAAACTGAGTATGATTTGAGTTGGAATCATTATTCTAGAAAGACCTGCCTTTAAAAACAAACAAGCATCACTTTTTCTTTTAGGCCTCAGTTCAACAAATACGTATATATAAGAAGTATGTGTTTGTGCCAGATGGTGTAAAGGTAACAATTAGCGTTTTTCATGCTTGGCTACTGGTTTCAAAACAAAAAAATCAACAGCATATTTTATTAGTGTTCATCTCTTCGTCTGTTCATTTGTTCTCTTTCCCTCTTTGTCTATCCATTTCTCTGTCCATTTGCCCGTTCGTCCTATTTTTATCCATCTGTTGTTGTGTTTGTCTGCCTGTCTAAACAATCATGTGTTTGTCTTGTCCAAAAGTTGACTGATTATGTAGTCTTCAAATATTTTTTTTGAAACAGAAGATCTATTAAAAATGTAATACACGATGCATGATTGTTTTATTTTCATGTTTGCACCCCTTCCCTCTCCCATTTTTGGCACTATAAAGGAGGATTGTTGAACTTTTATTCAGATAAATGAAATTAAAAGAGGAGCCTGTAGATTTGAAAAGCAGAGTTCTTATTCTTCACCATGTACATATCTGCTTATCGACATAACTACCTACATACATATATTGTACATATATGCAACAATTGTATTTTTTTCATATAACTACATATGCTTTTGGAATGCATAGCATTTGAAAACTAAAACTTCAAACACACTTGCTTAATGTTATATTGATTGCTTCCCATATGGATAGTCAAACATTCAAGCTCAGCACAAACAGGAAATATCAACAATGTGCATGATTTAAGAAATGCAGCACATGTCAGAAGGAACAACAAATTATTTTGGTGCATTAATATTATTTTCATAAAACAGCAAATGTGTGTCTGTGTGTGTGAATTTGTGTAGGTACTCCACATAGAATTATAGAGAGAGAGAGAGAGAGAGAGAGAGAGAGAGTGAGTGAGTGTGTGTATGAGTAGGAGGTTGTTTTATTGCTCCAATGAAAACAAATGATATTGCATTGACATGTAATGTGACAGGTTTCATTCCTATAATTCACTTCCATGAAATATATATCCATTCTAATCACCATATCATACACTTAAAGCCACAGTAAGGGACAGTAACTTACAAAATGGCAAGGGAATTAATATTTTTAACAAATTATGCTAAAGAAACTTTTTAAATTGGCCACTACTACTAGTATGTAATTGTAGATACATATTAGTATTCACCCATACAGTGATCTCCCCAGAAATTTTCGATAGCATCGGGGTATATGCGTTAGGGTCATAAAATGTTTTAAAAATCACACGTTAACGTCATAAAAGTGAAACAAATTGATATCAATGAAATACAAAATAAGTGTATATATTTACAGTGTATATATTTACATAGTATTCTTTATTTACCTAGGTTATAATAAGGCTTAATGTCTATCTCATTTGTTTCTTAATTTAAATAAATGATATGTCTTTTCTTCTTTTTGCCATATATACTGACTGCCACATCAAAATTAAAGTCTTGTCCTTCAGTACTGATTGTCATCAGGTAGTTCAATACCCTCTGTGTCAACCTGTTCCTTAAAACACTCTTAATTCTATTCATTGAGGAGAATGAACTTTCACAATCTCAAAGAAAAAAAAAATGGAACATAAAATTTATTAATGGATGTACAAAAAAAGAGACAAAACTACCGGAATCCTAATTAAGTGAATTACCTAGGACAAATTCTTCAAGAGTCAAGACAGTCATGTGTTTTCAAATAATCATCACAGAATAAAATAATAATATTCCTTTCCATTAGGGAACAATATATCAAATTGTTTGTTATTGTTTAATTTCTTCACTGAATCAATGTCGAAGAGCTTAAATATTGTTCAAAAGTTTAAATTAAAATAATAATGACTTTAATCATTAATTAGTAATCATATGGATGAAACTATTTAAGTTATATGTATGAAGGAATACTTTTGTATTTATATCTTTTCAAAAGAGGTAAAACTGGAAGATAAAGATTGTTCCATTTATTATTTGGATAGACAGAAAAGAGAAATGAGAAATTAATAGGGCAGCACCCACTTAAGTTAAGGTTTATTGACCAAACTATATTTCTCTTGCTCTGAGTAAACTATGTAAACATAATAACAAATCGTGAATAAAATGCAACTTTCATTTCTCGTCACAACTTAATAAGAACAACTACAATTGCAACTATAACTAATGGTTACTACTAGAAAAAAAAAAAAAAAAAATCCCACCCCCACCCCAGTAGATATGAACCAAAATTTAGCAATATGGAAAACTTACCATCCGATCCAGCGATTTCCACCCAAGGGTATAACGTTTTCCATTCATTGTTAAATCCCGTCCTTCGTTTCTTGATATCATTCTTTGTGGAAATCATGCTGACGCTATCGGAATCAGAATCACTGCCACTATTTGTGATGCCATATTCTGATTTTCGTAACCAGGCCAACATGGGGCTAGCCGCAGGCTGGGTAATTTTTCATTTCTTGGAAGTTGGTGTAATCATTTTTCACAAGATGTTTTAATGTCATCTGTGTAACTGCTTTGGCTGGAAGTGAAAATGACTGAAATACATATAACACACTACCAGTAGACTACATCGTTGCTGGCCAATCACGTGACTATGTGCAGCCAAACCCCTCACCAACGGTCGCTCACCGGTAGTCGCGCAAGCCAGGTACAAAAGATGATGGTTAAGTGAGTGAGTAATTTTTCATGGATTGTCTTAATAAAATACCCCAGAAGAGGTAAGAACATGTGTCATTTGAGTAATAGGGCTTTGAATTAGGCGACAGGATGTTTGTTTAACAGATTAATTTTATAAGGGTAGTGGAAAACATCAAAGCGTAGCGGCACAAGAGCATTGCGTAACGGCAGGTTCTAAACCATTGGGGGTTATCAGAGTTTGAAACGATAGCATATTGGGCCCGCCACGGTAAAAGACCCTGGGGAGAACACTGCCATATTTTCCAGTAATACAGACAATTAGCAGTAACAGTAGCAATGAAGATGAACTGGAGTGCTTGATGTGACCAGATCTGATACGAAGTTGAAGAAACATTATTGTTAATTATTAATATTTTTTCAATAATAGTAACTGCGATATCTTTAATTAATCTACAAAGAGCAAAACTGAACTGAACTGCAATACTAAAGTAAATCTCTGGTATAAATTGAATAATTTCACTAAGAAAATAATTCCCAATAATACCAATGAGAACTGTCTGTGCCCGATACAACTAGCCTTATAATGAATGAGAAAATGTTTGACATATTGAATAAACTTTTAGGATAATATAACTAAATATATTATTTTTGATAAATATAAACAGAAAAGAGAATATGAACTTCTTGATCTTGCACTTATATGTATACACTGTAGTAGACAAAACAGAACACGCTGCTTATAACGTTGATGCGCATCATTTGATGTTTTCTTCTGTATACAACATGGTCATTGTGCATTAAAAACACAGTAAAGACTAATACCCATGTCAAAAACAAAATTGGTCTATGAAGTACCCATATAGTAGTTACATTTGGAAAAATATCATTAGTCAAAAGTGAACCTAGTACAGTATCCTTGATCTGCCATGGTTCGTGTCCTTAACGTGAATTTTAATACTTGCATTATAATATTGTGAGAAACTATTAAAATCACCATAGAATGTGTTCAACTATATCTACTTAATTTATTCATCATTAAACAATGTTTATAAACTCTCAAAATCCTTTGCGAGCTACAGTTTTTCTGAGTGTGTGAAAATGTGTCTATTTCCGGAAGTTCATCCATGGTTCATGCCCCTGAAATAAAGGCCATGTGACGTAAGATTGGAATGTGACAATTAGACCAAAGTGTGGAGATAGATCATTTCTAATTTCTCCGTATTTGCATTATTTGCATTTGTTATATATTTCGTTGCTTTCATGCACGTATTGATTGCAGTAAAACACTTATGTTAAAAGATGCCAAAAGTATTAAAAAAAAAGAAAAAAAAAAAAAAAGAAGCATTTGGTAATGATTTTTCTTTTCAAGCTATTTCAATATAATTATCATATTTAAAGATACGCTAAACTTTTAAAAGATTTATTTTCTTCAGCCTATGTCGCAACAAAGATTTGTTCATCCTACAATACAATAATCCAATACAGAATTTCATAATGCATACTCTTCCATTGGATTTATTTTTTCTAACATGATATAAGAAGTGCAAGTTATAGAAACGAGTTTTTTACATTGCTTTTACCGTCTGAGATATCTCTGTCGTGGGTTTTCTACTCATGAAAATGTAAAGAAAACCATCATGTGACCAGTGTTCCTGGCTTGAGCAGCTAACACTCATGCCAGGGTCACAAACTTGAGGCAAATATGGCATTTGTAAAATTCACCATTTTCATTGTGTTTTTTTTTTTCAATTTGAATTGTAGCACGTATTTAAATTTCATTTCATCGAATATTTCTTAATTAGCACTTTGTCACTGTCATCGAATGCTAGTGGCCCACTTGACGAAGTCTGGATCTCAAAACAAGCGTGTGAGGTCGCGAGAAACATCGTCACGATTCAAGGATGACTTTGAGGTTAGGATGGTCAACAATAGTAAAGAGTCGCAACACAAATAGACACTTCAAAATATAATCAATTTGTTTTACACTTCTTTAGGCATCATTGTCCTCAAATTCACAGATGATTACATCTTTTTGCAACTAAAAGTGAGACCATTAGCTGCACTAGTCATTATGGTTTTTTTCCTCCCTTTTGGAACAGGTGACTATCATCCAACCTCCTGATTTGGCCCTGTCCTTCAATTATGCACCATGTTTCTCGCAACCTAACACGCTTGTTTCCAGATAATGGCGTCATCAACTGTGTCTCAAGCATTTTTCAAGAGTGACAGCAAGTATTTAATAAGCAAAATCAGACAAATGAGATTTAAACAGGTAATTTCATGTTATTTAAAAAAATCAGAATGAAAATCTATATTTTCACTAATGCCTTAATTGTGTCTGACATTTTGGCCTTGAATTTTGTATTTATATGCTAAAGATAGCCACATGTTGGTTTTGTTCACATATCTTAAACAGGAAAACCCACTTTGGAAATTTATACGAAAGCAAAGCCTATCTAAATATTTAGTTTTAATCATGTGGGGTTCTTATACAACGTAAGAAAAATTTTCACTGAAAATGTATAATCACTATGGACTTTTTCGTTTCAGTATTTTTTCATAATAAGCATATATTCTACATCAAAAGACATTGAATCTATTATAATAAAATGTGTATCCTTTCACCAGTGTCTATTTTTAAATTTCTCTCTCTTTCTCTCTATTGATTCATGTATTGATTCATGTATTTATATGGTAAAGAACAATTAATCAGTAATGTAAGTGCACAAACCGCAAATCGAATAAACAGAATTTTTAAAAAAAATTAACTTTTTTTTTTCTTTCAAAAAATACGCAGACGCTATAAACTAATAATATCCATACCTCGGCCTAACTTGCACATGCACTATATAAAACAACAAGGGAGGACACTTCTCTCCTTTCTCGTGCGACCTATTTAAGAATAGACGCTGATATTTCAAGCCACACTTCGTATTGTGTAATAAATTTGGTACCGATGTTTAGCTCAGGCATTTGACTTTTTATGCCTACACAAAGTTTGACTTTTCTACCACACCTTTAAGGAATGCCAGATCATTTTCCCATGCAACAGGTCGACATGGCCATGATTGCGCCCGCTTAATATGCAGGTACAATGCACTGAATGGAATTCTGTCCCTTATTGGTCGACTGAAAATCAGGTTATCAGTAAGCCTAGGACGTCATTTTCGGTCGACCAATGAGAGGGCCATATTCCATTCAGCTCGTTGCACTTGCATATTAAGTGGGCGCGATCACGGCCATGTTAAAGGTGTGGTAGTAAGTCAAACTTTGTGTAGGCATAAAAAGCGAAATGCCTGAGCTAAACATCGGTACCAAATTTATTATGCTATGCGAAGTGTAGCTAGAAATATCAGCGTAGATTTTTAAATAGGTCGCACGAGAAAGGAGAGAAGTTTCCTCCCTTGTAGTTTTATATAGTACATGTATGACTGATAGGTAAATTGTAAGCAACAATACGAGCCCCTTTGCACGAACCATGAATGCACTTCCGGACATAAGTAAACTTACACACGCTCGGAAAAACGGTAATTCTGAACTAATGTTCACGAATGCCAAAAAATTTAACGATGATTAAATGAAGTAGATATAGTTGAACACTTTCTATGGTTATTTGAATAGATTCTCACAATATTATAAAGAACGTGTTAAAATTCACGTTAAGGGCACGAACTATGGCTATTCGAGGAAATGGAGACATTAGTAGCAGTGCCACAGTTGTTAACATACCGAATGGGTCCTAGTTTGCATCCTACCATCTGATCATCTTTGTGAAAGGCACTTAACTTCAATCGTTTCGGCATTATATAACCTATTTGTATTGCTGTGACGTAAAACACCACACAGAACCAAACCTACGTATGCATTAGGCCTACATAGTCGTCATCGGAAACCGGTGATCATCGAAAACATGTTTCTGGACTATACAGCATGTATTGCTATTTTGAGCCGTATTCGATTACACTGTAGAATAAAGCTGGGATATAAAGTTATTACCATTTAAGTTGAAGAGGTTCTAGCACTGTCTTTTTCGGTACATAATTATTCTGCTTTTTAGCACGCACAGACTTTTTACTATCTTTCTCTGTCAATGTAGAAACCACAGAGGATGCCATCTTGTTTTGTTTCTGTTCGGAGACAAAACTCAACTTTCAAACACGGGTTATGACTCCAAAAGAAACAAAACACGGACGTTTACTTTACTTAAAACAAAAAGCGAGAATTAGTTAGCAAAACGCAACAAATTTCATAGTTATTAAATTAAGAGTATTTATTTCCCGTTGTAATTTTATAACAATCTTTTTATTATGAGCCCTACAAAATTAAGAACTTTATTTGGTAAGTGATTTCTATGACGTTATTTGGATTGTATTTATTCTCTTTTTCTTATACTGGAGAGACTTGCATTTCTTACTTATGAATTGATACTTTTTTTAATGTTCGTTCAGCGGATACAAATTACAATGAACATAAATAGCAACCGCTCTTTGATCTCTGATATCGCCCCGCCTCCCCTCCCCCCAATCTGGTGCAATCTCCTATGATTTAAAGGCTTAAGGGCTTTTTTTTTTTTTTTTCTTTCTCAAAAGTGAATAAAATTAAACGCATTAATACACTGGTAGTCATAATTATCAAACTTGGCATGTTTCCGATAGCTTTCATTATACTTATCTGTTGATCACTCTATGGGAAAGAGGAAGTCAGTATTACTTAACTTAAATAACTAAAGGTCAATTAATTTATCAATATGTCAGTCAGTAAGTTTGTACCTAGTTAATTCGTTAGTTAGTTAGTTGGTCAGTTTGCCACTTACCATACATGAAAAGACAAATTTAAACATGCAACTGACATTTGACCTTGGAGTCCATCCCATCGGGTCCCTATGGACTTAGCCCAGGGTAATAACTAGAAAACTCATGAGATCTGCCTGGCCCTCATACATGATATATGAGTAGTATAGTGGGCCACTTTAGCTTCAAGGTGGCATCCAATGTTCAAAAGGGTAAAAAAAAAATAATACTGATGATCAAGACAGATTTTGGTCGATGATTTATCGGACTATATGCCGCCATGTTGAAATATATAGGGACAAGATAGCCTAAAAATTGGTTCATAGGTTTCTAATGTGTTACAGGCTGGGCCGTCGTAAGGGGGGGGGGGGGGCGAAACGGACGATCGCCCGGTTCGCCAAGTCTAGGGAGGAGCCATTGCGCGTAGTTTACGTTATTTTTTCCAGAGTAGGGGCGCCGAAGGCGACGCTCTCCCGGGGGCCCGTTTCTTCCGACGCAAAATTCCGACGGCCCTGGTTATCGGGTATAGGTTTCATATGATGAGATTGTCTGGTTAGAAATGGTAGTAATGTAACATGTTGTTTTGTGTTGGCATGTATCGGTGGTTTCTAACAGAAATTGAAGATTCTCACTAAAAGCTTGTTCCGTATATTATTGATAGTAAGTTTTATTTTCGGTCAATATCAAGTCAGGCAAATTTTTCATTCATCAGGTTTCTGAAGACCAGTGTTATTTTGATACAATGTCCGGCAGAATTTTTGATGTATGCGAACTTTGGTTCTGAAGTTTTTCTTACAATTACGTCAGCTCTACAACGACTTGACTTGAGATTACGTTACATTTCATAAGATGGGTGAAATTGTGTCTGTTAAGTAAGACTGATGTTCGATATTATCAATCCACAGGCAGCAAATTTGATGACAAGAAATATTGGCAGTCAAGTGAGAAAGACTTTGGTTTTTCATTCAACCAATGCAAATAATGTTTTGACCTAGATTGAAGACAAACCAAAAAGATGAGAGAGAGAGAGAGAGAGAAAGAGAGAGAGAGATAGAGATAGAGATAGAGAGAGACCCCCCAGTGAATATAATTTTAAAAAAACCCAACATTTGTGTTAGGCGCGTCTCACTTAAACATCAATACGGTGCTAAAGAAATTGATAACCATAAGATTCACAAAACCACGTCTTTTTTCATAATTTCTAGATAACTCACGTCCAAAACAAGTCAGTAGATGTTCTAAGGGAAATTCAATACTAAGTTGATGGAGAAAACATACACAATATTTTTTGCACACAATCGAATCTGATCCTTGTAATCGCACATTATTACATCGAGTAGCTACAGCATTTCTTCTCATAAAGTCTATGATATCGTCTTCCAGAGGAAGTCATCCATAAGAATCAAAATATATTCTACACTGAAGTCGTTGGGAAAGTAAACAGCTACCCATTGGGTTAATGGGCGATGATAGTCATCTGTGTTGATGACATAGGTTCGAACGTTAGATTTTCGATGAGGAAATTCATCTTTAGCACGCTCCACTGGATTCCAGGAAGTTGCGTATGAATGGTGCGTCAGAAGGTACTGAAGTTTTCAGGTATTAATTTTCACACATAATGACCAGTTACGAGTTCACACTTTACTTTTTCCTTAAGCAGATCTTTCGATGAACGGGCAGTTTCCGTACTCTGTTGCAAGAGAGAGTCAATGCGTTTCGTCTTCAAAGAATTGAATGGATGTATTGAATTATCACTTATATCCCTATAACACTCTTTCTAGATTTTCTCTTCTGATATGAGGATCCATTCATCTTCCAGATAATCCTCCAATTTTATTTTTTATTCATCATCAAACATTTGCCGTGTTACACTTGACTAGGATGATCGATTTGACAGCCGTAACAATGTTCTTTGCTCAGGCGTACGGATCTTTCAGCCAATTGGTCATCGTGATATCATGACCGTATCTTTCTCGTTTTCACTTCTGGTCGTTGATGTCTGCTCTGGGTGGAAAACATCCTCCTCTTTTGTTCACGTCCACAACTTTGTGTCCCACACCGTTTTTTTCTTCTTGTCCACTTAGTGTCGGAGACTGCTGCTGTTCTGGATGGAAAACATCATTCTCTTTGCCTACGTGCATGACTTTGTGTTCCACATCTTTCTTCTCCTTCTCCACGTAGTGTCTGTGATTGCTGCTATTCTGGCTCGGAAACATCATCTTCATTGTCTACGTTCATGAATTTGTTTTTCCATATTTTTCTTTTTTTCTTCTTTTCCACTTATTGTCTCTGACTGCTGCTGTTCTGGATAGAAAACATCCTTTTCGTCAATTGCCACAAGTTCGTGTTCCATGTTTTAAATAGTCCAGGATCACTTCCCTCAAACTGTTGATTTCTAGAGTCTTGTTGAAATCTACATACAAATGACGTTCACTGTGTTCACGAAAGCCAGTGCAAACTGAAGTTCCACACGGAGTTGGCCTGATTTCACAGTGTGTAAATGTCCTTCGTCGCTGCCTTGGTCTGGAGTTAAATCAAATCCCCACAAGCATATCCTCCTGAATAATCGCCGTACTAAATGACGTTGCTGTTGTTGCTTCCTGATTGTCTTGTAGTTCAAACAGAGTAAAGCAAGATCTCAAGTCAAGTTTCTGGGAAACATTATGTTCAAAGGGTCTGGTACACAACTTCTGGTCATCTTGGATGACTTATATCTTGGATACGTTGAAATGTTGGAACTCTGAAGATTTTTGATCGATTGCTCCTGCATTGCCGACGATGCCGGTAAGTAAATGTTTTGGCAGTTGAACTTGGAAATCATGATCTTCGATTTTGCATCGGAGACCTAATGCAATGTTAAAGGATTTGACTTCCACTCGTGGTAGAGGATACTTGGCTGTCTTTATGGTCATAGGTTGAATGATCTCGTTTCACACTTAAGGCAAGACTTTCATGGGACACAAGTAAAGTCAGGCTTCTTCAATCTTCCTTTTGCAGTCGTTAGTGTTAGCCATCAAATGGAACACGGTATTTCACAACATTTAACAAATACTTGTATGTGTGAAAAATAGCAAAGCTAGCACCAGCTCACTACTATAGTTCTTCCTGGTTACTTATTGGTTTGGTTCGTTTTGGTTTGGTCTGGTGTTTTACTGCATATCAGCACAAGTATTGTATTTAGTTCCGAGGCACGTTAGCCGAACTGGTCAGATCCCATGGTTGGATTCCAACCCGTACCTTTTTGGTCGCCAGCCCAGCACTCAGATCACTGAGGCACCACGAATCATGTTTCTATTAGTCCTATCTTACGACACGCGAAAGGGAGCATCGGGCCCTTTCTACATTCTATAGCTCAGTCGGGAAATTTGCATATGGTGCAAGTTTAAAAATATTGTGTGTTGAATTAGGAGTATATATTTACAGATTATGCCTTTTCCTGATGATTATTGAGAGTGGAGTAAGAAGTGGACTTTTCATGATATTACATAGATATGATGAAGAAATTCAACAACACTACTTGGACCAAGTTGGTAAGATAAAAAGGTAATGTCGTGTAGCAAGGGCCAAGATCATGTTCATTTATTATGTATCAAGATAATAACGATCTCTATGCATGGGCCATGAACAATTATATGTCGGTTAAAATTTTTTAGATGAGCATATGATGAACATATTAGATGGGTGGACAAAATATATTCGAAATGCCATATAACTACCATTGTTCCTTTGGCACACGGGAGACATGCTTGAGACAAAATGCAACAAATAATTTCGGGGAAGATTTTTTCAAATTGATATATACAAATGTGTTTGCTTAATATATGAAAAATTACAGGAAAAGAACAGTTATAATATGTACAGATGAGTTTTAAAATAGTGACATAAAGATTAATTATCTACCAGAAGAACAATTATTTGCAAAGAAAATTGAATATGTACTTGTAGTTTAATTTTAATTGATCATTATATGGTTGGTAAAATAACTAAGTTTGGGCTGTTTCGGTTTAATATTTATGTTATTTTCTGGGCGAGTAGTGGGGTATAGAGTTGAAGCATCATCCACATTGTCTAAATAATGAATCATAAAATCACAGTCTTTAATTCAAGTAATCAAGTGCATTTGCTCTGTTTTCGTTGAAATTCTCAGTCTGAATATGTAATTCCTCCATTTTTTTGGATACAATTCTTTCTTAAACATCTCCATTAGGATCCAATAGTTTGAATAGACAACTGATGCCCGTAAATGCAAAACAGATAGCTATTGTTCATTCAATAATTACTCCTGATGGAGACATTTTGCTATTTAAGAGTACATATTTTAAAACTGCTGCAAATTTTTATTTTACATCCTATATCACCAGCTGTACTTTTCCTTTTCAGTCGAATTTTTAAAACATTTTTGTCTTCCATACAGTACATACATTTCGTTTAAATTGGTATGATTATAAAACTATTGCATTGTGTTCTGCACTAGTACCTTCTCCTTTATCTTTTTGTTTCATCCAAGTAAGCAACACATAGGTTGCCTACTACTAATCCACTTTAAAAAGGAATATTAAAGACCAAAATGAAGATTTAAATGTTTACTATACAAGTTGAAACAATTGTGTAAAAGCCTGATTTATTTATCTCTGGTGTGTAGCTTGCAAAACGTGATAGAACGTAGTTGAATTCATAATTGGTAATTAATGTCTAGGGTATAAATTCAGACTTACGACTTTCCAACAGCCCTTTCATTCTATAATTTGTTATTGGTTTATCTGGAAAATATCATTTCATCTCTTAAATTCAAACTTATACCAACACCGTCCGGATGCTCCTGACTTGCTACGATAAGTAAATATACATTAAGGTAGTGGTTTACTTTTCTCTTCGAACTCTTGTTTGGGGGTTATTTTCGATATTTGTAATTCACCTATTCTAACCTCTAATGCAATACTCTTTATGTCCCTTTCAGTATTGAATTCAGTGTTTTTTGTCTCTGTGGTTTTGCTTGTTTCAGTTTTAGTTGTATGAATGCTACCACCTAATGCTGGAGTCTTCCTTTATATACTTTAGTTTGGCATGCAGATGCATTCGCTGTAAAGTTATGTTTAAAATCATTTAAATCTTGCTACGTTTGTTTAATCCCTTTGTTTATTTCGACAATACTATCTTGCACGCAGCGACATTATGAATCCCTTTTCGATCAATAAATTCGTTCGAATCTGTGTTTGATGGCCTAAACTCATCATTCTATTTGCTGTAAAACTCACTACATGCATCATCTTTTATTGTCTTGATGTTTTAAATCAAATCTGTAATAAATACAATATTAGTTATTTTCATTGTGCTTTGTCATTGTTCATTTTGTTTTCATTGTTCTCTATCTCTTGGGTTATCTCAGTTAAATACTTCTTATTGTGCAGCTCTGACATAGTAATAGTGTTAGCAATTATCTTGTTGTTTGGGTCAATACATTTTGTGCTCAGATCATTAATTAGCCTTTGATCTCTTAGCCATTTTGTTGGATTTTATTTTACAGATCTCTCTATAACTGTTCCTACCGTGATTGCAAAGTGTTATCAGTCTTCGAGAGATTTAAATATTTTGTCCATGTCACTTTCCAAAGTATTTTATATTGATGAAAGTTGGATATGTCTTAAACCCTTTATCTTACTATTTGCAATGCTTGTATTGAACTAGATAAAGACTGAAATCTCTCATTGAATAATTCCAGTGAATCTAAAATATGTTTCCTGTTCTCATCTATCTGTTTTAATTGATCTGAGATTTTCCTATCTTTTTCATTGCCACTCTTTTCAATAGCAGTTCATTTGTTCCCTCTACCTCTTAATATCTTTAAAATTGTTATCACCAACGCCTTACTTATTTGAACATCAACTCTTTTTGCACACTTATTTATATATGTCAAATTTTGGCACTGGATCTGCTAGATTGGTAATGCTACTATTGTTGAGGTTCAACTAACTGTTAATTGCTTGAACAATTCTTGCATCCCTCTTGCCTGTTTTCATCTCCGTAATGAGAGGTAAAACTACATCACTATGACCTCTTAACTATATCGCAATTTATTTCATCATGCTTTACATGACGTACGCTATGTAGCTTACTCGAAAGACACACGGTACATGTATATTTCCGGTGAAAAAAAATCACCTTTCCATCTTTATCTTTTATGTTGAAATTCAGTATCTTTACGGCACACCTTTGTAATTGCTTATAATGGCCATTAAAACTGTTAGGCGCTAAGTCACCTTGTAAACTTTTCTAACGGGGAAAGACTCTTGTAGACACGAATAATTGCAATAAGAGCAATTTCATTGTTATTGATCTGGTCGACATAAATGTATAAATGTTTAGGTTTAAAAACCCCACAAACCGTATCAGATTCAGAAGATACCGGTATAAATCCCTTTTCATTGAATTAAATAAAAAACAGCATTGTTGTTGGTGATATACACTGTGTAATTGTTACTCGGAGTTGTAACTTTTAACTTGTGTTTCAAACATTAAGTCGCTAGTATTTCCTTTTTGTCACAATTTGCTGCCATTCCATCCTTGAATCAATTCTTGTCATTGATGTAGTATGATTTAGTTAAATTAAAAATATTGTAATACTCAACAAACATTTCTTTGCAACGATATGGATTGCTTACCATTTTTGTTAAAACTCGATTGGTGAAACATGAATTTCTCAGGCAGTGTGCTCAATTGTTGTGTGCGTCTCCATTTATTAGTTCTGAAAGTATATGTTCGTAAGCATGTACATTCGTGTAGCCAAAAGTAGCCAAGATAAAACCAAAGCATCATAACTTAATTTTTTTTTTATTTTTTTTATTTTAATTTTATTTCTTTAAAACTTGAATCCGGTTTAGCAGTCACTCCTTGGATGTGCCTTGTACTGGCTTTACCATATCCTTTCCTGTAAGTTTCTTGCATTCCCTATACATTTTATTCCTTCCTTTATCAAAGTGTTTTTAAGTGTGTTTTTTTTTTCCCAGTTCCTCTATGTTCATCTTCAGTGAGACTATGACATTGTGACATTTTGTATTGTTTGTTTCATTTCTGATTGCGTATCTTTTCTATCCCCTTGTATCTATTGTACTCATTTATGATCAAATTAACTATTCAAGGTTCATTTCATTGTTAGTGATCTCTTTGCTTATCATTTCTTGGATACGGTTGAAGTTACAGATTACAGATGTCACTATTTTACTAGTTCGTAGATCAGCTTCTCCTTAAAAGCTTTTGCAAAACATCGTATTAATGTTGATCCAAATCCACTCCGTCAATCCGGCTTTTGTTATTCATATACCACTAATCTGCACACAATCCAAAAACTTGGTATACTACTTTGTATTTTTGGTGTGCAGTGCTCTGCACGTGTACTTTCCTCACAATGCATAGGATGACCTTCGGTGGGCAGGTATAGATGCTCCGCTGCGTTAGATATATTGTTCACATTCCTCTTCAGGGATGCTGCTGATTTATCTTTTATTTGATTTTTGAAATTAAAAAAAAACAAAACAAAAAACAAACAATCAAACAAACAACATACTATTCGCAGCATCTTCTGATAGTTTGCACGCTTGCTGTTCTTTCAATAAACGTTCAGCTTTTTGCTATTTGGATCCCTTTAAAAATTTCGATGATGCCTACGAAGTTCAACTGTACGTGGATCTTTTAGCTTGTGTGAAGTTACTATTCAGACTTCTTGGCGAACCTCATTTTCATTTTTATTGTGTTTTATTTTCGCTATTGTCCGTTTATTTTACAATGAAGTTTGGAAAATTAACTCAAGATTAATTTAAATAGGATAAAATGTTGATTTAAAAGTTCTATTTAAGTAGTGTCAAATAATTTGAAATGTAATTTGGTAAATGAAGCGATGGACTCCAGACAAGGTTGCAATGTAGTAAAGAGAAAGACATAATAAATGAGCTTTGAAAGAAATTAAGTGACTTTGATTCGTGCAAAAAGAATACTGCAATAAAAGATATGGCTAAAACAAAGCATGCTTCAAGGTAAACACTAAGCAATGAAAAGCAGAAAACGGAAAAATACATAAAAATGAATAAAAAGAAAAGAAAACAAATATATCGCAATAATAAAAATATCAGAATAAATCAAACTACAAGATGTTGGAGTTTATGTGCACTGAATCAAAACGGTAAAAGAATATGAAACTCTGAACACAGTTCTGAAGAAGTTAGGTGTATCATCCTTTTGCTTCTACTGAAGGTGGCGAAACTTTACTTAATTTCACGGTGTCTGTGAATATGACGTTCATATTGAATACTTCATTCCATGTTTATCATTTTTGTCTGAATTTTAACAACAAATGAGTTGGTTTGTGACAAAATGTATATTAGTGCCAGCACAAAACAGATAAAAACGACACAATATTTTTTTTATGTGAATTTAGAAAACCATACGAAAATGTTTAATCACTAAAGATGGTGTAACAGGATGAAGCCGGGTTGGGATTGGATTTAGCGAAGACACTGAAAGCAATTTCGTGAATTAGAGGTTTATTTATAATGCAATTGAACGATGAATTAATTTGACACCTTAATCGTGCGCATAAAGTCCAACAATGGATTTAACAGAATGATGCGCAACGAGTTCAACAACTGATATAAGGAAATTATATCATTCTTAAATGGAACTAATCAGAACATGTAACTTCAACGAGTAATCAAACAAAAATCAACTTATGGAACTTATGGACAAATATGACTGATATATGGATTTATCACCATGGACGATCAATGTATATAATTTATACACAGATATGGACAATGTATGATTATATCACCAAGGGTGATCAAAGTACAGAAGTTGTACAAAAGTATGAACAATGTACGTTTCGTCCAGGAGTAGGATCTATGTATTATTGATTTTCGCTCATATAGCGATATTGAATTATTGATTTCACTCATATAGTGATATTGAATGATATTGATTCAAAAATGTGACATATGTATTTCGTTGGGTCCAGTTGACGATCACGATGTATTTCCGGTGCCACAGCTCTCGTCGAATGGTCAAAGAGCCACCACGCATGGTCCAACCCTCCCAGGCTGGGGGATCCCTGAAGAGAATCCTTATTCCATAAAGACACGTTGGTCACGAAGCTTTATTCCCTCACTGCGAGTAGACCAGTATTATCTTCTGAGCCAACTTCACCATCGACAGCAGCATACATATTGCACGAAACAACACAGTGTTCTACGACTCTCCGTCACAAAACAGCTCTACAGCTGAAGATTGTTCTCGTAAAGTGGACGGCTTCCAAACAAAACTCGTTGCGTTGTGGTTATACATCGAGATCTCATTCTATAAGGACCCTGGCTGTGGTGAAAATGCGCAGCCAGAGAACTCGAGATAATTGGATTTCTCACTGCAGTCACTGTGCTCATGCAGCATAGGATGAACCGAACTCAGTATTTTGAAATAGCTAAAGCCGAAAAATAACCACCATCGGCAACGCTGTCTCCGGCAGCACAACCTGAGTATATTTTCGTTCACATACACTGACACACACACACAGACACACACACACAGACACACACACAGACACACACAGACACACACACACACACACACACACACACACACACACACGTATATATATATATATTGTTACGACTCTATGGTCTAGAAAAATGTAACAGAAAGAAAGTGAAACCAACAAATCAAGTAAAAATCAACAAGCAATTTAATTCTAGATAATTAAAATGAAAAATCAAAAAGACACTTACAGTAATGCGTATTAAAATCCAAATAATCCAATAAGAATGAGTGTTCCAATCACAATTCCTAAATATAGAATATTCCGAATTCACGGCTGTGTCCTTGAATGTTATGATGTGGCAATGGTCTTCAAAGTCCTGATGTACTAGTAGTCTTTAATGTGCTGATGTCAAAATGAAGTACTCCAAAATATCTCTGAATAAGTTCACATAAATTTCCAAAATCATTAATTAAAAATCAAAAATCCAAAAGTCTATGAGCACTGCTATAATCCAATGAATATTTAAATAATTCCTCTCTTAAAATTTTGAATTACTTTCCACTACTGTAATAGCTGTTTACAAGACTGATAGTAATGTCGAAACTGAAAAACTGTCCACTGAACATGGTATATATAAAGATTGGTCACATGACAGAATGTTCTAGAATATGTGTCATCTTGATGGAATTTTACTTGTATGGACATGATTGTTTACACACAACTCTAAAACATTTCCAGTTTTATCTGTAAACAAAATCAACCTTGACCTTGAAAAACATTGTTTATCAAAACTACCCTTTAGCTCAAATCTGAAGTAAACAACCTAATTCAAGAACACTAGTCAAACATGTTTTTTTTTCTTCTGATAAACAAATTTAAGATTTAAGCAAATATTAAAGTCAAGAAACATTTATAATTTCCTAAAATATCTATAACATTATATAAACATTATACATAACACCTCCCCTCATAAAGAAAAAGAAAGTTTTATGCAATAAAGCTTTCTTTTGAATATAAATCTAATACTATAATAACCAAAATTACATAAGAAAATGTTTTATGATACTGAACTTAATTACATCAAGCAATATAAGATTTCTATGCACGTGAGAGTGCATCTGCAATCACATTGTCTTTTTCCCTGATGTGTTTGATGCCAATGTTATATTAATGCAATATTAAACTCCATCTCAACAATCTTCATTTTGTTGATGAAAGTAAGGGGATTGTGATCACTGTACACAATAATTGGAGAAAGAGCTGAAGTAACATACACTTCAAAATGTTGTAAAGCCAATATCAAAGCCAAACATTCCTTCTCAATTGTGGAATAATTTTTCTGGTGCTTGTTTCGGTTTTTAGAAAAATAACACACTTTTGTCTTCCTGAATCAATACTCCACCAACCCCTACATCACTTGCATCAACAGATAATTTCAATGATTGGCTGAAATTTGGTGCAGAAGAACTGGTGCATTCTAAAGCATGGCCTTTAACTTGTCAAAAGATTCCTGACACTTGTCAGACCAATGAAATTTGGTTTTCTTACTTAATAAACCTGTCAAAGGTTCAGCAATTTTGGAAAAATTTGAACAAAATGTCCAAAAATATCCAGCCATACCTAGAAATCGCATCAGTCGATTTTTACAAATTGGTACTTGAAATTCAGAGATAGCTTTGACCTTAGCTTCTATAGGTTTAACTTGACCTTGTCCCAAAATATGTCCTAAAAATGTGACACAAGCATGGCAAAATTCACTTTTGCTCAAATTAACTGTCAGATTCGCATCGCTGAGTCGATCGAAGAATTTTTGAAATGATTTCCAAATGATCTTCCCAGGTGTTGTTGTAGATAATGACGTCATCGATATAAGCGTCACAATTATCAATACCAGATGTTACCATGTTCATCAGACGTTGAAACGTTGCAGGCGAATTTTTCATTCCAAACGGCATGACTTTATATTGATAAAGTCCATCTGGAGTTACAAATGCTGAAATTTCTTTTGCCCTTTCCGTCAGTGGAATTTGCCAGAATCCTTTTAAAAGGTCAAACTTGGTGACATATTTCGCATTTCCAATTTTATCAATGCAATCGTCCATTCTTGGGATTGGAAATGAATCTGTTTTGGTGACACTGTTGACTTTTCTATAGTCAGTACACATGCGGAATGTATTATCTGGCTTGGGAACAAGAATACACGGTGAACTCCAGTTACTTTTACTTGGTTCTATGAAATCATTCTCCAGTAAATACTGAATTTCGTTCTTGTTGTTGTAGATGTGAAAGTTTCTGGTCTAGATTGTTTAAGATTTCTGAATTCCAAAGATTGGTTATACCAGAGTCACTATAGTCTGATTTTACTCCATCGTTGATATCTTCACTGTGTGGGACAGGTACAACTAAATTAACTGAATAATTATCTGGACCATCTCTGTCAAAATATTCCTTTAACATATTTATATGACAAAGTTGTTTATGTTTCCGTCTCCCAGGAGTGTTAATGATATAATTTAAGTCATTTATTTTCTTTTCAACGGTATAAGGACCATACAATTTAGCCTGAAGAGGATTCTGAGGTATGGGCAAGAGAGCCAGAACTTTGTCACCAGGTTTAAAACTCCTTTCCTGTCTATTTCTGTCATACCTTAATTTCATTTTTGACTGGGTAGTGTGAAGATTAGTTCTTGCTACTTCACAGGCCTTTGACAACTTGTATTTGAAATCAGAAACATAATCCAGAAGATTAATCTTTGAATCTTCGTTTGAAAGAAGTATCTCTTTCAATAATTTCAATGGTCCACGGACAGTATGACCAAAAGCTAGTTCAAAGGGACTAAAACCCAACGACTCTTGAACTGATTCCCTAACAGCAAACAACAACAAATGAACACCCTCATCCCAATCCTTTTCTGTATCAAAGCAATATGATCGAATCATATTCTTCAAAGTTTGATGAAATCTTTCCAAAGCACCTAGACTTTCAGGGTGATAGGCAGAAGATTTAAACTGTTGGATGCCTAATTCATGCATAACTTGCTGGAAAATTCCAGACATAAAATTTGACCCTTGATCCGACTGGACAGATTTGGGAAGGCCAACAAGTGTAAAAAACTTCACCTAAGCTTTCACAAAAGTTTTAGTTTTTATATTTCTCAGAGGAATTGCCTCTGGAAATCTTGTAGATGCACACATGATGGTCAACAAGTATTGGTTGCCTGACTTGGTTTTAGGTAAAGGACCAACACAGTCTACCATTATTCCACTAAATGGTTCATCAAATGCAGGAATAGGTTGCAAATGAGCCTTAGGTATCTTCTGATTGGGTTTTCCTACCATTTGACAAGTGTGACAAGATCTGCAGTATTTAGAAACATCACTTTTGAGTTTTGGCCAATACAAATTATTCAAGATCTTGTGATAAGTCTTATGGACACCTAAATGACCAGCCAAAGGAGTTTCATGGGCTAAATTAAGAATTTCCTGTCGATATGACTTAGGAACAACAATTTGATAGCTCACTCACCACTCGTCACCAGCGGGTACCTCAGGTGGTCTCCATTTCCTCATAAGGACCCCATTGTTAGCAAAGTAACACACTGGAACTTGTGTGGCTTCAGTGTCACTAATAGCCCTCTGAAACAAACAAGATATCTCGGGATCTTGCTCATGTTCAACGACAAGGGATTGTCGTTTGTCATCCTGATTAGAACAAAGAGAATGAGTTGCCAAAAGAGGATCACTGTGATCAATACCGTTTGGTTGATCAATACCTGAGGAAAAAGTGACCTCATCAAAAGACTGACCAATACATGTGTCAGCTAAAGGAATAATATCCTGATCAACATCACTCTCAAGAGCTCTTTTTGCCATAGCTCTAGTAACTGCACAAGAAGGGTACAAATCAGGGATTTCAATTTCGACAGGATCAACTTTCTGATCCAAACAAAGTTTGTCAGTTACAAGTGTATTAACCACAACCTTATCTCCAGCTAGGTCATTGCCTAGTAATAAATGGACACCCTCTATGGGTAAAGAAGTCACTGCCCCAACAGTCACAGGTCCAGAAACTAAGTCTGATGCCAAATTTACACAATGAAGAGGAACATTTACAAAGCCGCACTCTACTCCCTGAACAAGAACACTTTCACTTGAAGAAGACTCCTCAGACAAAGGCAAAGTACCTGATAATAAAAGACTCTGAGAAGCTCCAGTGTCCCTTAATATTTTAATTGGGATAGGCTCGGTAGAATCACCAAAAAGTGATATAGAACCTTCTGACATGAATGGTTCATAAGCCTCCAAAATAGAATCAGACTGGGGTTTGTTTGTCCCAAGAAATGTATTGCTTTCAATACAAGACCGTGACCTTGACCTCTTTGAAATAAGAGCATTTGGAAAAGCTCTGTCTTTAGTCTGTTGCTTATGTTTCAACTTGAAGCAATCAGAAATAACGTGCCCTTTCATTTTACAATAAGTGCACGTAGGAAGAGATAAGGATTTCTGATCAGTCTTATCAGATGTTTGATTCCTAACAGTTGTGCTGTTGTGAAATTTGGAAGTACTCGTATGAGATTGAAATGGTTTTTTACCAGAAAACTGCTGAGAGGACGACTTATTGCCAAATGAAATTTTGTGAGTCAAGGAATAATCATCAGACATGCAAGCAGCATTTTCCAAAGTTTCCACATTCTGCTCGTCAAGATAGGTTTTAACATCACTATGGATGCACCTCTTGAACTCTTCAATTAATACGAGCTGTCTGAGGTTATCATAATCTTGATCAACTTTCTTGGCTGTTCATCACCTATCAAATATTTGTTCTTTTTCCCTTGCAAATTCGACATGAGTTTGTCCAGTTTCTTTTCTACAATTCCTAAACTTTTGTCGATATGCCTCTGGTACCAACTCATAAGCTTTCAAGATGTACTCCTTAACCACATCATAATCAGTGCTTTGTTGTACTGACAGTGAAGTGTAGACTTCACGATCTTTGCCAATAAGAACACTTTGTAATAACAAAGTCCAATGCTCTCTGGGTCATTTCAAGTTTTCAGCAATTTTCTCGAAATGAAGAAAGTATTTATCTACTTCTTTTTCCTGAAAAAGGGGTACTAACCTAATATATCTAGTAACATCAAAGCCTGAACTGGTATTTAGAGGAGTGGAGTGTGCTCTGTTTGCCAGTTCTAATTCTCTTAATTTAAATTGCATTTCCCTTTCTTCTCTTTGCATCTGCATTTGCAAGTGTATTTGCCTCTCTTCTTTCTCTCTCTCCATCTGCATCTGCCTCTCTTCTTTCTCTCTCTCCTTCTGTATCTGCCTCTCCTGTTTCTCTCTCTCCATCTGCCTCTACTCTTTCTCTCTCTCCATCTGCCTTTCTTCTTTTTTTCTCTCTCTCTGAATCTGAAGCTTTGCCAATTCTAAATCCATCTGGTTCTTTAACTCTAATTCACTTAATTTCCTGTCAGAACCAGATACAGGCTTTCTCTTCAAACTTAAAGCACTACTATTTAAAATTCCCTTCCTTACTAAATATTGAATTACAATAATCTTTATCTCCTGTTTTGTCAATGATGCTTTCCCCTCAGACAGACTGTATGTTCTGGCAGGTTCGAGCAACTCATCCTTTCTCATACACTCTAACCCCTCCTGGGTTGGATTTGAAATGAAATTCTGAACATTAGATGCCATTGTGAATGCTTGTTGGTTTCACAGAAATAAAAAAAATGCTCTATTTAAAATCTTTGCCAAAGACATTCTAAATTCCGAGACAAAATCAATATGAATTTCAAAAAATAACTTTAATATCTCTAATATACTTTAAAGAAATTCTATCCCGGAACGGCCCCCAATTTCTGTTACGACTCTATGGTCTAGAAAAATGTAACAGAAAGAAAGTGAAACCAACAAATCAAATAAAAATCAACAAGCAATTTAATTCTAGATAATTAAAATGAAAAATCAAAAAGACACTTACAGTAATGCGTATTAAAATCCAAATAATCCAATAAGAATGAGTGTTCCAATCACAAGTCCTAAATATAGAATATTCCGAATTCACGGCTGTGCCCTTGAATGTTATGATGTGGCAATGGTCTTCAAAGTCCTGATGTACTAGTAGTCTTTAATGTGCTGATGTCAAAATGAAGTACTCCAAAATATCTCTGAATAAGTTCACATAAATTCCAAAATCATTAATTAATAATCAAAATTTCAAAAGTCTATGAGCACTGCTATAATCCAATGAATATTTAAATAATTCCTCTCTTAAATTTTGAATTACTTTCCACAACTGTAATAGCTCTTTACAAGACTGATAGTAATGTCGAAACTGAAAAACTGTCCACTGAACATGGTATATATAAAGATTGGTCACATGACAGAATGTTCCAGAATATGTGTCATCTTGATGGAATTTTACTTGTATGGACATGATTGTTTACACAAAACTCTAAAAAATTTCCAGTTTTATCTGTAAACAAAATCAACCTTGACCTTGAAAAACATTGTTTATCAAAACTACCCTTTAGCTCAAATCTGAAGTAAACAACTTAATTCAAGGACAATAGTCAAACATGTTTTTTTTTTTCTTCTGATAAACAAATTTAAGATTTAAGCAAATATTAAAGTCAAGAAACATTTATAATTTCCTAAAATATCTATAACATCATATGTACATTATGCATAACAATATATATATATATATATATATATATATATATATATATATATATATATATATATATATATATATATATATAATGAGTACATATTTTATTACACACAATTTCGTGACAGATGGCTAACTTTATCATTGCGAAAACTGCGGTAGCATACATTGCCTCTGTCATGATTTTAAACACTCTTGTGGGGTCTGTTTTTGCTGCAATAATTTATTGCATAATAGACAGATCTGTAGGAAATAGACGTGTTATAACAATGCCTGTCAGAGGTATAAACGCCTCAATAACAAAGCAACCAGTACCCATTTTGCAAACATTTATAATTTATTTCATGTTCCATTTGCATTATCTATGTTCTGTTCCTCTTTGTACTCTTTAGTTTCTGTACAATATGATCATTGCTATTTTTGTTTTTAATAATTGTCAGGTCGTGCTCAGCACTATGCGGTTGGCATTACTCTGACGTTATACTTTGCCCCTATCTTCACTTTGTGCCATTTAAATAACCGAAGAAATAGCTAGGGTCTTGCACTGTTTTATGCTTGTCATGCCTATTATCAATGAAACATTTATATTTTCCCTTGAGGTACCTCTAGTAATTTTGTGGTGAACTTTTTAAATTGTTGCAGATTAAATTAAATTGTTCATATATATATGGTATTGCTCTCTGATTTGAATCCGTCATTTTCAGATAAACATATCTTACATTCAGACAGCAGTTTTCGTGTCTGGAAATTAAAATGTGTACACTTATTTCCTTAAGGTTTCGGGGAGCCTATAACTGATGCTGTGTTAACTGCTTGTATATAATTTTGTAGCACATACTGTTGAATATTGGAGAATATTGCCACCTGATGAAATGAATTCTTTGCCAGACAAGGATGAACCTACAGGTTGGACTTACTTGTTTATACAAGATAACATCTTATTAATAGATGAGTGAATGAAAGAAAACGATCATATGTAATCTACATATTAAGTCTATAGGTGCAAACATAACATTTATTACACAGTCTGTTTCGGCAATATCAGACACTGTTAAATGGAACATTAAACCCTAGGAGAGCGTTTTGTTTTTGTTATAGATGAAGACGTTATGGCAAACTTTTAACAGTACGTAGCAGATTCAAAAGTGAAATTAGATCTTGCTATTTGTAGTGACAATATATTTTTGTTACCAAGCTACATGGAGAGAGAGAGAAAGAGAGAGAGAGAGAGAGAGAGAGAGAGAGAGAAAGAGAGAGAGAGAGAGAGATGAAATGAACCGTAAATAGTTAATTTGATCATCAATGGGTATAATAGATACAAGGCGGATCGAAAAGATACGCAATCAGATATGAAACAAACAATACAAAATGTTACAATGTCATAGTCTCACTGAAGGTGAACATAGAGGAACTTGCAAAAAAAAAAAAAAAAAAAAAAAACAAAACATACTTAGAAACCTTTTTTTCTCACAATAAGTAGTCCTTAAGCATGGATTGAAACATTGCAACACATCTGCCCTAGATACAGCCTATGTACAGTACTCTACTATTCTAATATAAGATATAGAAATACACTAACACCATCTTCACACCAACATTGCGCAAATATACATACGCACACACATTCACAAACACACGAATCTTCTTTTGTGCCTTTAACAGTTTAGATGTCTTACAGTTTTACGTCTAAGACATTTTAATGCTAGCAACACACAAATTCAACACTTTGCGTTCCAGTAATTGTTTTATGAATCATTTGATTGAAATTAAACGCAAAAAGAGAAAGAGAAGCTATCGGACACAAATACAAGAAAAAGAAACAGAAAATCTAAGCTCAAATATTGCATCGTGCGTCATAGTTTGAGATATTCATAATGATAGGTGCCAATTAAAGGCAAAGTTTAAGATTTAATTTTGACTGAATGTTTAGTCTACAAATATCTTGAGGAACTTTCACTTGCTTTTCAAAATATGTAGACGTCTTGCTGAGTTTATACAATTAAGCAATGAAACATACTAAATAAAGTTAAATACGCATAGTTTTCGTAGCTGGACATTAATTTTATGCAAACTAACAAGGAAAAAAAATGAATTCAAGTGGGTTGATTTTCGTTTAGAGCTAACTAAATTTGATTAATTGTAATTTTGTTGAAGATTTACACATTCTAGGTGGTAAGCAGAAGTAAAATGTTTCAGCGTACAGACCAGAAGCCTTAATCTCCCTGCAATGGAAGGTCAAACCAGAACCTGGGAATAAAAATAAAAAGAAAATAATGGGCCCAAAACTTGGGGGAGTTAGAAGTCGCTGTCAACATTGACTGAGATAACTTTATTTCTTTGTGAAAACAAAGCATGGAAACTCATACCTTTTAGGCAAAGAAAATTAAAATTTATAATAATTAGAAAGGCTATTTTAAGATCAATTTATGTGTATATTTGCATGAGCTAATGTTTGACGCCATGCACATTATAATGTCATAATCTCGATGATATCACTTACTCAAGGGAAAGATCAAAATATATCTGCTTGAAATATACTCTCCGCAAAGGAGTGCACCTTTCCCCACAGTTTCATATACTGTTATGGGCACGTTGTATCAGATATATTCGGGAGGGGGGGGGGGGGCGGGGCAAGACTACAAGTGTTTAGAATTATTGGAATATCATTAAGGCTCGAATGATCTACAATCTTTAATATTCCCGTGTCAGCAGTTTTTTCCTATGGCTATTTCTGTTTTATTACCTCTATCTCCAGATTTATATGTTCATATTCCATTCTACGACAGTGAATGTACAAAGTAAAATGAATATAAAGATAACAAAATCTTGTTTGCAAGAGATTATGCATGACATTCAATACAGAGTATTTTATAACGCTTTTCTAAACATAGTTCACCACTCAATACTATCACATTAAGACAATTTCTTCTAAGACAGTAAATATATGGTACTAATGTGTGTATACCAGTATTTTATTTATATAAGACATGCAAGCTGTTTGATATATTGAGAGTGGGTGCATGGAATGAGTACCTGCATATTTTCTGTAAGAAAATACTGGAAATGTGTAGGTTACTACTTTTACTGGGTCATTATGAACCTGTTGCACATTTCGTTGTTGATATTTGTGATAGGAACAGATATAACAAACTCCAAAAAGGACATATCCTGAATGACAGTTTATGTGGAACTATTGTTGTGGAGTAAAACAAAAGACATCACAATTAGTTTCAACTTCCTTTAGTAATATGAGTTTTAATCAAATATATTTTGCACACCATTCAAATGTTCCTTAATGTTACAGTTAGTATTTGTTGTACCAACTTGCACTTTCATATGTTTAAAACAAATGATGGCTCATAGTATTGTCTGTATGTCTATGTATGTATGTATGTATGTATGTATGTATGTATGTATGTATGTATGTATGTATGTATGTATGTATGTATGTATGTATGTATGTATGTATGTATGTATGTATGTATGTATGTGTAGCTAACTATCTATCCATGAGTTAGTTTGTATGTTGCTGTCTATTTATCTATCAATTTATCTATCACTTTGTGGGTGTAGTGTCGTCTTTACTATAAAAATATAAGGAACTCTTATGTGGATCTATAATTTGTAACGGTACCTATACCATTGTTTTATATCCCGTTTATGTTAGATGTGAATATATGAAATGGCGTTGTTAAGAGGAATTGAGGATAGTAATGGGGCGTTTCTTTCGAAATGAGTCAGGCTGTATCAAAGGTTCTAGAATTTGATTTCACATCTTTACTTACCAAAAATCTTTTTTACCGATGACATCCAGGTGGTTCCTTTCATAAGAGAAACACGATTCGCATAACTGGTATGTACTATTTTTGCATTCAAAATCTATCAACCTATCTATGTGACTATGTTTATCTGCTTTTATTACTCTATTTAATGTTCTTCCCCGCTCCATTATTTCGTTAATTTGAAGTTTTGTATGGTAAGAATTCAAATTTAAACATCACATTCTCCTGTTTTTATCTAAAGAACAGTAATATCAATTATTGTTTCTATTTGTTTCTATTATACACACAGACACAGACGCATATATATATATATGCAGGGAAATATGATGCAGATTAATTTTACTGTTTTATCGATATGACATTATATCCTCGAAGGTAACTGTCTAGTGCCGCGTCACACACACACACACACACACACACACACACACACACACACACATATATATATATATATATATATATATATATATATATATATATTATATATATATATATATATATATATGTATTTCTTTATTCATAATTCGAGAGCCACAAAGTCATGTCATGTCATTCTTTCAATTTGCAATTTCTTTTAAGTGCAAGATTTAAGTAAATTTATGTGAGAATTTTAAACGCCGTTTCTTTTTTAGGGGCACCAAATGAACAACAATGTCCCATTTATACAGGCATCAGTAAATAACTAATTTTCGAGTTCAGTTATCCATTTGATAGCGGTCCTTAAATGGCAATGAATTTTTGAATGGGAAGGGATGGAATGAACATTTTAAAAAAATTTTGTTTTGTTTATAACTTAAGAATTTACAAAAAATAAAAATAAAAAATCCGAGGTATTAAGATTAATGTTTTGAATTTGTTTTGGATTTGAAATATACCCTGTCAAAATAATATATAAATGCTCGAAGACACTAGAACAAATCAGTTATGTTCATGTTCATATGCACACATACTAGTACTCAAAAGCCAACAGTGACAAACATAGGAGATGTATCAAATGTGAGAGAGCTCAAATATACAGAAAAGTTTTAGGAAAAGTTAAACAGACTCTCATTTGTCTAAGAATGCAGAAATCTGGTAAAAGTATCCGTTGAAGTCTAATGGTATGGCATTGGAACTTCTTTTTAAAGATTTAAAAGGCAATATGATTTTAAAAATTCTGAAACAAAGATTAATATATGCCAAGGGAAAACACATTCAGTGGGTGGCAGGTATTCATCCGCGGTATGTCCGTGAGTCATGCCTACAGGACATGTACTCGGGTGCAGTAATCAATTGACGAGATAACCAGGTGAAGTTTAGCCTCTAAAGCTGACATGATGTTTAGAACAAAGTCATATGAATTTTAATGTTGCATTTTGATGAACAACGCGTATTGACAGTTGGAGGAAGGATATTTTGTGCAGCATTTATTTGATTATGTTCTTTTGTCAAAAAAGCTCTAAATGTAGATACAAATATTGTTGCTTCTGTTTAAACGCTCCTCATTCCCTCCCTTTCTCCTTCCCTCGAAAATTTCGCAAGCAAATGATTGTATGTATGTATATATGTATGTATGCATGTATATGTGTATGTGTGTGTGTATGTATGTATGTACGTATTCGTTATCCTCTTTCCTTCCATATACCGATCAAAGTAGCTGGCTAGCTTGTTTACTACTATATCTGAGTTTTTAAAGAACTATGGTAAATGCGTAGGGTTATCATTTAACTGGTTTATAATGACCCAGTTTCACATTCTGTTTTGTTATTTGTAAGATGAACACATATAATAAAGTACAATAAAGGAAATAATGTGAGTAACAGCTTAAGTCGATCATTGTTTTGGAGTAAATAGAGACAACAATGGTAGTTTCAACTTCCTTTAATATTATAGGTTTATGAAATGTATTTTGCACACCATGCAAACCTCTTCTAATAGTATATTTATAACTGTTTCCATCAATTTGCACTTTCAGATGTTTGGAATAAATGATGACTCGTAGTATAATGAAATATACACATTTATCTATGTGTCTGTTTGTATGATTGTGTGTTCGTACGTATATAATTATATATGTATATAATATGTGTTCGTTTGTCTGACTGTGTGTACGCACTTTTATAATCAGAAATAAATACACATCTATATATTCATATCTATACATGTATATATATATATATATATATATATATATATATATATACATTTTTATCTCCATGTCTGTCTCTCCTTATATTTCCTTACCAGCACCATTAAGACATTAATTTGTAACTATTTGTGGTAATAAGTCAAATTTAATCATCTGTTTGCGTTTGTTATTTTCTCTAAAGAAACACATTCTAAATATAAGTTTCTTCCCTTCTATTTTATATATATATATACTTCTTTCAGCATATGACGTCATATCAATATAACGTCAATATACTGGGCCATTTTTCTCCGTTCCATCACAGCATTGCAACCCTTGTCTCGTGCAAAAATGTTTCGTACTTTGGCGATGTTTAACGCTTTCCACAAACACACTTGTATTTTTATCAGTTTAATTCAATTTAGTAAATTATATGTTATTTCTGTTAATTTCTTTTTCTTTAAAGAAGTCGAAAAGATAGGTATTTACCCCTGGGCTGGTTGATAAACCGTTATCCTTTTCCCCAGCTGCGGCTAAAACCATCAACAGAATATTCGCCTACTATCCTAATCTTGAAAACAACAATGTTCTTTTGTTGTTAAAAATATTGTGTCTAGATACACTCTTCATTTTGTAAAATTCGTGTCGAATATATATGTATTATGACTCTAATCTTTGCCACTTTGAGTTGCGATGTTACTGAGTTTTGTTAGAGGGGCATAACAAAGTGGTTTTGAACGCTTCTGGTTGCATATATTGTGTCCTTTTTATTAAATGTTTCTTTATTTTATAATCTTATGACTAGTTTATTTTTAAATAATAATAATAATAACAATAATAATATTGATAATAATAATAATCTTCACTTAATGAGAAAAACACATTTGTTCATGGAAGATTCTTCTGCCATTCGGTCCTCAACGTATTAACAGGTTATGTTATACAAAAGTCACTTGCACTCAGGTATAATCGCACGTGCAGATGTATAATGGATTGAATTGTATAACGATAGTGATCAACAGGTATGTATACTATACACAGTTACACATATTTCAGCATGCCAAAAGTCCAACAGATATACGTTAAATAAAATACAGACAGATTATCTCTAAATGCAATAATAAAATTCTATACTAGAAGGCTTTAATATATGATTCCAACTGGTCAATAAAGAATTTCTTTAGTGATGTTTTAAATGAAGCAAGTGAGTTTGAATTTCGTATTGACATGGTAAGGAATTCCAAAAGGTATGTGCTGATACGGTAAAAGAATTTTTGAAGTGGTTAGTTCTCGTCCTCAGAATCTGGAGTTCGTTATTAGTGGTAGATCTGAGATTACGCTCAGTATTCACGGATCTTAGCTCAGTAAGGTTAAAGATATAATCTCGAGGATTATATTTTAATTACTTATATGCTATGATTCCTTTAAAATCAAAAGTATATGTTTGTATTAGTAACCATTGTAGACGTGAAAACAGAAGACTAAGTAGTTTTAGCAGCTACTACATTTATCCTAATTCAATGCCATGTTGAGTACACATCATTAAAATATAACAGAGCAGGGTTTATATTTGGAACATCGGTGGGAGTAAAGCTATGAATGTCAATATGTAAAACATTGATTTGGCGTCGAGGCAACTGTCAGATAGACAGAGAAATAGATCGACAGGTGGGTGGGCAGGCATTCTGGCATGTACTAACAACAAACATACTAGGGACAGGAACAAAGCAAAGGTAGAAACAAGGTCACGTTTATTTCTTACTGGTAGCATTACGTTTACAAACTAGCACATATTTCAGGTCTACTTATCGGATTCCGTTGAATGACATGACTGTTTTGTTTTTAGGTTTTATTTTTAGCCTCAACTGTTTAATACAAATGGGATACAAGATTAAACTGCCCTGAATCCATCAGAATCAGTAAAACAATTAGGGGTGTATTTGTATACACACACGCATACACAGACATACACATGCTCAAAAATGGAGCCATCAATACGATACTGGTGATAGAGTTAAGGAAGAGGTTATACCTGTGCTACGGGTCTAAACCTACTTTGGTATGAAACTTTTCAGTTTGAGCTCAGGTCGATCGGACCACTCTAGCGTCTTAAAACACATGTTGCATTGATTGTATTAAATAAAAAACAAAAACAAAAAAAGAAAACAAAAACATTTTTTTTCAAATTTACAGAACTGAAGCATACAAATTGAACCCAGTCCAAACATTATTGTATACAAAATTAAAAATATAAAAAAATTAAAAAACAATTTTGAATATATTATCAGTAAACATCACTGCATAGGAAATTGAATTAGAGTAAAGACTGGAAATTCCGCACCAGGTTATGCGCAAAAGATTTGCATCGGCGATTACATTACTACTGGGATCAAAAGGTCAAAGAAGTATCACAAAGATCTCTAACAGGCAGATTGACGTGAATTGAATACTTCGTAAAAGTCTACACTATGCTGGTACATGTATCCATTATAGTACGGTCAAGAACAAGGATATTTTTGTTTTTCTCCAGTCTAAATTTTGTTCTGGATTTACTAGTAGTATTTCAAATTACTTACATACACAATTTAGTTTATATACACGTCACCAGAAGTATTTTGAAGGCACATTTTTCTGCTCTAGCTTTTTCTTCTGGTTATTATGACATACTGGATTCTCACTTTCGTTAGTCTGTTTTTTTTAGGATAAATATAAATATTCGCATGCGCCTTGGATTATTAATTCGATCAAAACTGATTTTGTCAGCTTGAAACCTTGTTAGATCGGGAGACTAAATTCCATTTGCTGGTGAGCAGGGTCTCTTCCCCCCACCCCCCGCTCTCTCTCTCTCTCTCTCTCACACACACATGTACATCCATATCCGTAGGTAGTTTGACATCTCCTTTACTATCATGTACTCAACATTTATTTTTCAGAGTCTTCTCATCCTAAATGAGTATGCATCAGGATTATTGATGAATCCAGTCACGGAGTAAAGAGGTCCTTCTTCAACTCTCAGTTAGCATTTTCATCACATACTGTGCCTCAGTAATGTTTTGTGTTAGCAGATATCAGAAGTGCAGTGTACAGAAAAGAGGAATATAAAAGCTCTTTTGTTTGCAACAATGCTTGTTTTGATTCTTCTGCTTTGTGTTGTGCAGAATTCAACGTCCTTTTGCAGACAGCGTGTTAAATATACAAATGGAGATTCTAACGGTGATAAATTTAACCCAAATGTTACGCTGTCAAATTCTTCCATTTGTACATTGCATGTTAAACATGGCAATGGTATTTATTTGGAGCACTGGATACAAGCGCTACAGCCACATTTTGCACACTACAATTTGCAATTCGATAACACTACTGTCATAACAAGTGTGCCGACAGCCATTAGGCCAACACATTGGGTTTGGACCTATCACCCGCCAAACAATGTTAACCCCTATCTCCATTGGCCGGTTGATTTTTCGATACTATCATTTGGTCTTCTGTGTGCAGAGTGTCTCGGGTGGGAAGTTTACCTACATATCAAAGTTACACCTTCGGATTGTACGATCGTGTTAGGACATCCAAACACTTCCTTGGCTATTGCTACTGCTTTAAATGAGATGACACAAAAATATCTCGTTAAGTTGGAAGAAAGTTACAATCACAGTTACTGGTGTTATCTAACAGAAATACAAGACGTCAAGGATACTGTTGCATATCAGTTTGCACTGTACTTCAATTATCCAATAGATATGGTGAGATACAAATGCTGTAATTCTTCATTTAATTACGATAATGAAACAGTCAAAGTTTCTTGTCCCGACATGATGATATACTTGTGGCGCGAAAGCAGACTCGGGCCTTATGTAATTGGATTGGTTCTTCTTTGCTACTGCCCTTTTATACTCTTTTTCTGGGGCGACATAATGGAGGGAACAGGACGGATGATTCATGTAGATAATCAGTATGAAGACTTAGACGATTCAGATACTAGACAATGGGTATACCTTGATGGACATGCTCCCATTTCATTGACAAGCTTGTTATGTGGCTTGTGTGATTTGGGTTGGAAACACCCAGTGGCAGTTTCACGTTTAAGAAGAGCGTTTTTCATCTTATTCAGTCCCATTCTAATTTTTCTGCAATTTGTGCTCTACATAACTTATCATGGCGACATCATGTGCGACCTGATTGAACACGATGTTCCAATGGGCTTTTTGAGTATGTTGGGAGGATGGGAGAAAAGCAAAGATCTCTTTGTTCCTAAGTTTGGAGGACCTTACTGTTTATTATGCATATACTACATTACTGGCTTCATATTTCTCCTCATTCCACTGAGTCTTGAGGATCTTATTCAGAAAGGATCCCTTGATTCCAAATTTAATGGATTGTCTTCCTTTATTTTATGCACAGAACGTATAGAGGAAATATCGATGGTTCCAGTAAATCATTACAATGGTTATAAGAGGCTTTCAAGGTTACTTTTGGCTCGTTTCTATCTTGTTATGATGCCTACTTTCTGGGTCGACGCAGTCCTTATAGTCTGGCGTCGGATGAAATTTCACCTTGATCTCCTAATGATGCACTTGCCTAAGCCGATATTTATCATAGTTTCCTGTCTTGTAGTTCCTTTACATTTGACATTTGGATCACTAGAAATTTGCTTTTCTTTGATATATTATAGCATCCCATTAATCTGGTTTTTGCTTGTGGTGATCAATGGGTTCGTCTCTAGAGCAACGGAATTAATTCAAACACAGCGTCGAATGAATATGCCCCACTCCGGCAGACGAGTGTTGCGGATTGCAATGTATACACTAATTGGGCCATTTTTAATGCTTTTTGTGTATGGATTCTGTACAATATATCTCGCGAGCTTCTCAATTGTCGGAGAAATACTTATCTTTCTTTTCTACGCACTGGTTTTGTTTCCATCCTCATCATTTGGTTATTTGTTTTTCGGAGGAGCTCTCTTGTATTATATATGGAAGCTTCTGAAAGGCATTGGGGATGTCTATTACGAGTTGCTATCCGACTTATTTGAAGTCTGCACCAACATTGACCTTCATCACAATATTCCTAAGCTACACGACTCAACAGTGATGATTGAGACACCACCTGCTGTAAAATTAACAGCCTTGAGTGTGAATGACACAACTGTAAATCCGACAGAGGAGCAGTCAAATACGATACATACCCCGACAAACGCCAGAGTCAGGACGTACGTTCACTACGAAAAGCACATTCCAGGAATTTATCGACGTCTCTTTATGTACGTGGTCCGAAAGTCCAAGCCGGTTCACATAACCGTTTTCCAAGCAATCTTTAGAATTGGACTGATAGTTCTGCTCGTAATCGGCTCCATGAGACTATCTTTGGACTCTAAAAGTATGTCTTCAGAGATCAGCGAGGTCATGCATGTGCTTTTTATTGTAGTGATTGGCGCTCTGCCACGTGTGCTGGAGATAACGCTATCGCAAACTGATAAGGCCGTTCACAGGGACATTCATTTAAGTATGTTAGAGATGCTGATACAAGAATACAATCAAAGTGAAATGGAGTCAAGCGATCATTGCAGAGAAAATGAATTACTGAGTTCATTTGCAATTTCATCCTAAACGTAACACAATCTGTGGCAATATTGAGAAACAAGTCATCAATAAATCCTCTTATTGATTAAAGTACATCTATATAATTTCATGAATGTTGAAAGTAAATCTATCTGTACACACGAACAGGTGTAATTCGACTACATCTCAATTCAGCATATATGAATAATATATGGAAGGCAGAATCAAGTAGCGACCACCAAATTGGTATACGTGTGATCTTTGATACGGAAGCGACGAGGAAGTGGCCTACATCAATATGCTACAATTTATGTAGACTGGATTGTATAGTGTGATATTAAGTCATGTTGAAATACGATAAAAATAAATAAGTAAATATAAAGCCGGTACACTTTTATATCGATCCTAATTCGGGTATGTCAACAGTAGACAAAATAATTCTAGGCAAACTTTACATTGAAAATGTTTGTATAATTTAAGAATTGAAGAATTGTTCATAATTGGACACATTATCAAAATCCAATCAAAATGTTTTAGTTTGAAGATTATTTTTTTTTATGATCGTTAAAGTTTTCATTTGCAGATCTTAATAAAACATTGAGTTCGAAACAACATAGTTGTTCGTGTTCGTACGAATACACGGATGTCGAGGTCGGTGACCAAACTTTTAATATGATGACTGAAAAAATAGCAAGAAATTGATATCAGATTCAGTCACTAAAAGTAGTCATCACTTCTAAATTGATGCTTTGAATTAAGATATGCAAACGTCGCTTATCATTCATAGGTTGGGAGAAAAAACTTTAGCAACTGCATTTCAACATATAAATGTGTGTGTGTGTGTGTGTGTGTGTGTGTGAGAGAGAGAGAGAGAAAGAGAGAGAGAGAGAGCTGTATGTTGACATGCCTTTGCTAAAGTTTTATCTTGAAACTTATATATGGGGGTGTAACTAATTGGAAACCTTTGTTCGAACAAAGTATTTTCCGCCTTGCTAAAACCCAATGAAGACAAATCATAACATGAAGCGTTGTACCATCTTTTTCCTTTTATTATCTTTATTGGTGTCGTTTTTGTAAATATCCACAGGCAAACATCATGTAGATGCTGTAAAGTAATTACACCTTTTTGCTTTAATCTTGTCTCGATTATGAAGTCGCTCTATGACGATTTGTGCCTTTGACAAAGTAATCGTCAGAAAGCACTAGAGCTGGTTTCACAGCAGTATTACACTATTTGTGTATATCTGTATTGTTCTTTCACTTGGTATACAGGCACATTCCAACAGAACCAGTTTGTGCGAACTTGGCAATGGGCAAGTGAAATCGAAATAAAAGCTTGCTAGCCCTGTAGACCTTATTGTGCTGACACCATATATACATTGAGTTTGTTTAATATATTTGTGGATATTGATACAGAGAAATCTCCTTGTGGGATTTTAACCTCTGGCTTTTGCAGCACATAAACCTAAATTTCTAAATATATAGACAACATATCCCACAAACCAGATTTGATTTAGTTAGGTTAATTAGCTTATATTAGTATTGGTTTTTCTTAGCACAAATTGAAATATTTATTATGATATAAAGCTGTCCTGTTCCACAAACAATGTGTTATATATAAATATAAATATATATATATATATATATATATATATATATATATATATATATATATATATATATATATATATATATAATGATACATTTACCTCAAGAGATTCGTCTTGGTCTCGTATTGAGTTAATCAAATTAGGACAACTGAAAATGTGGCAATATATCTTGAGAGACTTAAAATGTCAAAGAGAGACAGCACACATAATTGCAAATTTACTTTAAGTCGGATGCAAAATGAAAATAATTTATTTAAATTATGATACTTTTCCAATGATAGTGTACTTTAGGGAAAATTTGAGAGTGAAATGATATATCTGTCTCATGATTAGAGAGATATTACAGGAATAATTTCTATTTTCTTTGATATCACTTTTGGTTTAATCTGTAGCTTAGAGAGTAATGTTTTTCATTTTTTACAATAAAAAGTATTAGAATAAAACTGTTACTAAGTGGTCTTATAACCCCGCTTTCAAAACATGACTATTGCTACTCACTTGTTTCCTAAACATGCTTAATTCATGCCCATAAGCATGTATAAAATAAATGCCCGTAAACATACATAAATATACATGCCTGTAAACAAGTACATATACATGCGCCTAAACATGTGCAAAGATAATGACCATAAAGTATTTACAAATAGAGAAATATAAATTTAATTTTCATATTATATTGTATTTTAGTGAAATGTTTAGAGTTGAAAGGAGTGAATCTTTTCATTATTAAGGGGATATCACATTATATTTTACTTCATATCACTATATCACTTTTGGGTTAAAACAGTTCAAATTGTGACGAGAATGTTTTATTGTGCTGAAAAATCTTTGAATTTAACATTTTTAATAAGGGATCTTCAATCCAGGGCTTTCAAGACATTACCAGTACTAAAGTATGGTCCCACTGGATTCTGAATCGTACCCAGTATTCAGAGACTAACAGCATGCCGCATCTCAAATGCAGATAAGAATATTAAGCACCTTCCATACCTTCAAAATTTCCTTAATTCTTGCCAAAGTTCGATGTTACTGCCTTGTACGGAGTCCGTAATGTTGAAGCGCCATCGCTGGACTAGTCTATGTTTACGACGTGGGAGTGCGCAGCTTCAGGCTATTCGGCAAATTCCGGAAGAGTCTGATATAAGTTGTGTCCATTTAAAGCCTTTATGAGTAATTCCCCTTAGTTAATGTCCTTGTATGGAAAAATTGTAGAATAAATATAGAACGTCGATGCAGATTATCCTAGTGTACAGCCGTTATGCGGTTTCAGTAGGGACAAAAACCATGTTATTATTAAAGAAAAGAAATTAAGGTCTAACGTTATGAAATGTTTGAAAAGCTGTATGTTGACTATATAACAAGCAGACGTTTGTTTATATACCGCACGTGCGTCAGTAACATCCCGTCATCCCTCCTTCTTGCATAGACTCTTCCGGCTTCCGGAAAACAACCGAAACTTTATTATTGTGTCCACCGTTGAGAGCCACATTTTCTGAAAAAAACGAGCAGTAACATCGAACATTGGCAAGAATGAAAGAAATTTGTAAGGTATGGAAGGAAGATAATATTCATATATGCACTTGAGATGTGGCATGCTGTTACTTTCTGAGATTTAGTACTGGGTATGATTCAGAATCCATCGGGACCATGCTATAGTCACGTTTTTCGAAAACATGCCAGAACGTGTCTAAAATGATGCGAATTAATAAACATGCGTGTACAAAATATAGTTGACCGTAAACGTGTACACATATACATACCAATGGTCATATATATATATATATATATATATATATATATATATATATATATATATATATATAACACTCATGTACATGCCCTTAAACATGTACATGTATAATGCCCATAAAGATGTGCACATATACATGCCCATATACATGTATAGATATGCATGCTTGTAAAATATTCATATATATGCCCTTAAACATGTGCATGTATACATGCCATGAACATATACACATATACATACCCATGATAATGTATACTAGAGATCTCTGTAAAATACGTATATACCTGCTCTTAAACATATACATATACACATGCCAATACACATGTTCACATATACATACCCATAAAGATGTATAAATATACATGCCTATAATGTGCTTATGCATATCTCTAAAATGATGCAAATTAATAGATATTCCTGTGCAAAATATACATGCTGTAAATCTGTACACATATACTTGCTCATAAATATGTAGAAATATACATGACTGTAAAATATTCATTTACAAAAATACATGCCCATCAATACGAACACATATACATGCCCTAAACGTGTACAAGTATTTAGAAATTTAAATTAGGAAGATTTTCAAACTAAGTGAATCTTGGTAATTTTTTCAAATTGTTTTATTTTTTTGGAACTCAAATGAAAGAGTCTGAAAGGAAGGAGTTATAACAGGAATAAATGATATGTTATTTCCTATCACTTCTGGGTTAGTCTGTTGTTCAAAGTGTGATGTGTTTAATATTTTAAAGATTTTTGAATATAACATTTTAGGAAGTGATTTTGAAGCCCGGGCTATCACGATTATTACTACTCACTTGTTTAAAAGCAAATAATAATAATAATAATAATAATAAAATAATGGAATGTGTCTAAAATGAAACAAGTTAATAAATATACAGCAAATATCAGATATGCAATGAGGTAATTAGATACTAAGTTGAAAACTGTAAAACAGCAACTCGAAACCCCATTTTAATTATGTTCTCAAGCAAACATTTAGAAGTTTTGCTTGAGCAAAATGCACAAATCAACTAATTTGCTGAAATTTGTCATGTCTAAAATATGCATGTACAAATACATGTCCATAAACATACACAAATATACATTTACATAAGCATGTACAATTTGTTGTTCTCTTGTATGTATGAATATAGTCAAATGTCAATGTAAATTTATGTTCACTGTTCAATAAACTGTACATGGTTTTAAGAAGGATTTCGGTTTATTTTTCCTTTCCAAACTATCTTCTTTTTCAGCAAATAGACTGATTTTATTTCTCTCAAATTGATGAACTTGGTTTGTTGTTCTAAAAACAATAAAGCGCAAATCAGTTATACACGCATTTCCTTTTCAACTCTTGGTAAGAAAATTTTGAAGAGTGATATTTAAAATTTTCAATTCTTCCTCATTTAAAAATAATGCCTGTGAATGTATGGGCATGTCTATGGAATTGTACATGTATGTACGTGTATGGTTAATCAATAGCTGGTTGAAAGAGGTTACATATTCAAACTGATGTACACATTAAACCCCCAATGGCACATGCACATGTTTGGTTTGGTTTTGTGTTTTATGGCACAGCAACATTAGTAGGTTTTTAGCGGCAATGCAGTTGGAGTAAAATGCATTTCCAAAGAACACAGCATGGCAGCTGACTCAGGTTGATCTAATGGTAAGATTTGAACCCACACCCTTTAGAATACGAGTCCGGGACATTAAACATTGAACCACCGCAGTTTCTACATGTACGTCATGTATTATAAAGTATGAACAAAATACATGCATCAGAAGCGTTATGGATAATACATAGGTTTATATGAATTTATAATGTTAAGAGGTGTGAAGCTGAAATGTAACCTTCATAAACCTCAGCAAGAATGATGGGGATGGTTTGTTGGCAGCTGAATTTATGTACACTTATAGATATTTTGGATATATGTATTTATGGGCATTTATTGGATATACATACATGGATAAGGAACGTACGTACAGGCATTATAAGGGTTAATAGGCAATACTGTGTGCATATGTTTGTGGATATTGCTACAGGCTTGGACCCCGCAGCTTTATGTTCATTGACTGATACTCGTTATTGCATTTGAAAAGGGGTGGAGGGTTGGGGTGGAGGGTCCAAACATGCATTAATACACCCTAGACCTTTATCCACTGATCAATAATCGTAATTTCGATTGTAATGAACCCCTGTACAACAGTTTATTGTACTCAATCAGTATCTTTCAACACTAGAGAGAGATATCAAGGTCAAAAGATTTCAAACCTTCTATCACGTTTTCAAACTATGCTATTTTTCAATTAGCCTACGTATTACTGAAAATAAACTTTGTTTACTTACCAAATACATCCAGACGCATTGTCTTGCACGCAAACACCACCAATCAAATCTGCTCCAAAGTTTCCATATTAGTTAATATAAAAGAGTTAATATTTTTATTGGTATTGTAAATACAGTAAATATTATGCAACATACATGTGAAGACAGGGGCCTTGTATGTATATAATTCGTGTGATCGGTAGTACCTAATAGATGTACATTAGCTTGATAACATTCTTATACCATTGGCTTCCATGCCTGATTTTGTCATAAAGTCTCCTACAGTAATTACATATCATATGCTTAGGTGTACATTCCACAAAGCACTAGCATTCATTGAACACATTACCAAATTGAATTCATATCTAGAAATAAAAAACAGCCTTGAAAAAATTAAGTGTGTCTTGCCACGAAGGTATATTAATTTTGCAACAATTAAATTTACGATCTATGGGAATGGAAACATTTGTGTGCGCCCTAAAGCAACAAATACACATCGCAAATGATATCCGCGTCTGTTTCCCATTGAAGTGTCACGTCAGCGTCTCCGATCTTGAAAAACAATTATGTCTATTTGCAAATTGTTTTCATTTCATAGGTAACATCTTTTGCAAGTCTGGTTATACATATTATGAATTTGGCACCGGCATGGACAAAAACCAATGCTATAGATAGTGGAAAAATATATTGTCTTGATGGAGGAAAAATAAAAACACTTTTTGACCAACTAAACATTATTGTCACTGTCAGAGTGAGGGTTCAATGGTCAAACATTTTTTTAATCTTCTTTTTTCAGCTTTAATCTATGAATAAGACCTGAACATTATGAACTGCTGCTGCAGTATGGTAAAAGAATGCAATACAGAATGGCGTACAGCATAAACTAAATCCCAAGAACATAAAGGTGGAAAGAAATTGCAATTATTTCACTCTTGCAAAATTTTGCATTATTTAATTTCAAACAATAATTTAGTTATTGACATTACATAAGTTATTTTGTATTCCATAGTGACTATTCTTTATCACCACACGTTATAAAATAGTGTAATAATAGTAATTTCATCTCTATTTATCCATATGTCTGTCTGTTCATAAGCCTCGTTATCTATTGTATATGCCTTATGGCTATATTTCAATAAAATCGAATGTATATATATATATATATATATATACAAGCTCTTCGTTAGGGGAAGAAACAATTTACATCCTCAAAACAAACACTAAAAACAAAAGCCAAGATAAATTCTTGACTCATACATGTTTCAATGACGGGGAAATAAACAAACAAAGGATAAACAATAGAATATATATATATATATATATATATATATATATATATATATATATATATATATATATATATATATATATATATATATATATATATATATATATGTATATATAACATTTAAGAAATAGTTTTTTTACCATAGTTCTATATATCATACTCTCAGGCTTTCCAAGCAATGATTAGATATTGAACGTAAGTTATTATATATGTTATGCACAATTTTAAATCTGGAAAAAAAGACATACACCTACACTCATATATAGATGTGGCGTGGGGGTGGTGGTGGTTGTGGTTATCGGTATCTATAGGATGATTGACTTCGGTGTTATTGCCCGGATCGAGAAAAGAATAATATAAATTGTGAAACTTATAGATGGAATGAATAGAGATCTGAGCAGATATATAGAACAGACTAAAACGAGCCCCCGTATATGAAATATAACAATTTAATCAATTACACAAACAACTGTGATAATGCATTACATTAGGAAGATACACTTCTTTTTGAAATAAATCATTCACCGAATTTTAAACACAAATATACTTATATAAATAGCCGATCTGTTTAAATGATAGAATTAATTCATCATATAATCGAGTGAACAATCGAAGTCATTGCTTTGTACAGCTTCATAACCTGGTTTCCTCCTGTTCACTCCTGTTCAATTGGTTCCTTCGTTTTCTTCTCACTCTGACTATCTTGCCTCTGTCGGCCCTCAAACTTTGTGTGGGTAGGTGGATACGTAGGTACGTGGATACGTCAGTGGATTACGTCAGTGGAGCTATTTCCCCTTGTGCTTTCAAGCCTTGCTCGCTTCTACCGCCAGAATTGTGTCCGTCAACTTTCCAGACACCCAGTCCCTTGGATAATTGCTTTACGAGATAATTTCTTGCAAATTCAATCTCGGAGTCCCTTATACTCTCACGGAAAAAACGTAGACTGGACAAATTTTCCGATGTGGCATATTAAAACTATGAAATTTCGTGTGGGAAACACGCCCCTCATTTAGCGTAGCCAATCAGGATTAAATATATCTACCGCCTTTTATAAATAGGCGCCAAAATTTGCGGTCATCCTGACCCTCTAGATTTCCAAATAACTGATTCTGGACAATCTCAACTCTGACATTTTCGATACAAAGATTGAGTTAACCTTTTCCCTTCCAGTTTCTCTGACTGTTAAATAAACGAATGCTTAATTAAAAATCGGTTCCTCTCACAACACAGACTGCAGCATAGCGATTCAATACGCACCCTGTCCTCATAAATCTAATTAATTGTTCTCTGTCCAAGTTAATGTTCTCTTTATAGATCGACAGAAATTTGCCCCCTTACAATAGATATATAGATATATAGATATATATAAATATATATATATATATATATATATATATATATATATATATATATAGATATAAAATATTTCACACTATTTCATTTTTTACATACAATATAATTTACTTTATATAAAAATATTTTTTATATAGGTTATGAATAATTTTGTGAAAATTAAACATAATTTGATTAGCAATATGTAATTCAAATATTTGTCAGTTGAACATACATAGGCGGGTGAGGGTCAGACGAAAAGCAAATTAACAAGCAGCCTAAAAGCCAAGCTTTTTAACATGATAATAATACAATTTCCAATTGAATTGTGATAGTATTAGATTTCTTCCAAATTTGCAGCTCTACTTGTCAGGGACCAGTAAAACACTTGTTAAATGTCATGTTGTCTTACATCCACCCATTTTGCATGTTTTCTATTGCTGCTTCAGGTATAGTTGGTTGTAAGTGACAGTAGTTCAGATTGGATGTCCAACTAGGTCATTTTATAGTTTCCAAACATCTATTTTTGGCTAGTAGAATGCCACTCACTTTGAACTCATATAATGCTGAATGGAACTACAACAGTTTTTATTGTACTATAACTTTTTGATATTCTTGAATTATGGTAGGTTATAAATGTACAGTATTGTTTTCAAACATGTAACCTGCACTGCATGGAGAGTATATCAGATGTCTTGCACATTAACTGATGTGTTATCTTTGTCAATTGTTCAGTAAAAGGATTTATTACAATGTTCTGGTTCACTTTCTCTCTCTCTCTCTCTCTCTCTCTGTCTCTCTCTCTCTATATATAATTATATAATTCACACGTGGAAAAGAAGTCAAATGTCTCTGATGACTCAAAACTGCTCGATACTGCAGTCTTTTTTTTGCAAAATGCTAAATCATTGTTACGTAGTATGCAGAGACGCAATATCTATTTAACAGATGATATAAACTTGATTTGAATACCCCTGTTCCAATAAATATAGTACGGTAAATAGTCAAGTTTCATCAGTATGTCTTTTTTCTGTAAATGTTTTTTTTTGTTACCTTTACTGGTCATAGACCAGAAGAGCTTATGGGATGGTCTGTTGTCCGTCGTCAGTCCGTAGCCTGTCGTCCGTTCGTCCGTTATCACAAGTTTGTTATGGTTACTTTTCCTAAAGTACTTGGATGATTGCCATAAAACTTCACACACACATTTATATCATTGTCTGTGTTGGTCCTAGATAAAAAAATGGTGCTGCTCGGACATCCAATATGACCACCATGGCAGCCATCTTGAAAATCTTGTTATAGCTACTTATCCTGAATGGACGGTCATATCATCATGTGACTTTCACTGAAAGACTTCTTATCATGTCTAGTTAGTCCTAAATGGAAATGATGCTGATTGTCACGGAATTGTATAAATCCCTTTTATTAAATACATGTACTCGGGTTTCGTTTTCAGTATAACAACGATGCCCGAGAGTGAGTTATGTATATTTTACAATATTTCGAAACAGTGAGTTCGGTTCACCCCATGCCGCACGTGCGAAGTGCTTTCGATGGGAAAAACCGAATGCATCGTCTGTGTATAAATGCCTCACCGTAAGACTAAATCTTTACATTACGGAACGTCTTGTCAGTGAGCAGTCTACTTAAGGACTTGCACGTCTTCAGCTGTAGAGGTACGTAAATCGTTTATTAATTTATAGCGTATATTTTTTATGTAGCTTCGGCTTGCGTAGTACAATGCAAATATTTTCTATTCTTGTTTGTATATTTTCTATTCTTGTTTGTTCTTAATAAGAGCTTTATATTAGCAATATAAACTGGCGTTTTTAGGAAACGTTTAGTACCTTAAAATTCTTATCGGACACGTGTAGGTTCACTTTTGAACTTGTTCATTGCTTTGTAATGTTTGCCGATAATGTAATTTGTATAACTTACCGTATATAACGTCATTACGTGTTATCGTATATGCCCGTGTCAAGCATACTACACGGTGTTAGATTTATTTTCAGCTGTAGAGCTGTAGAGCTCAGAGTCGACGAGGTCCCAGCTATAGAGGGGACAATAGAAGTTGACTATAGCAGCTATAAAGCTGACCATAGCAGCCGTGGAGCTGAATAAACAGTATGTTGCTTGGATACCAGGTGATCGGGCGTTGTTGACCCATTGGTGGGCGTGGATCGCTTGATTGACCAGTGCCACTAGCAGCCAAGTATGCTAGTGACGGAGTGTTTGGGAGTCGCTCCATATATGTAATCTTTTAGCCGTAGGCTAATTTCGGGTTTTTGTGACACCCAGTGGTTTGGGAATGTAAGATATATCGCACCATATCTATCAAATTTCGTTTGCACCACATTTTATTATTTGAATAAAGTGCCTCATGTTTCATTATTTGAGGGTATACATTTTTGCTATATGAGTAAAAACACATCATTTTTGCTATCTGAGTAAAACACATCATTCCTTTCATCGTGTGAGATAAATCATTAGCCTTTATCATTGCACTGTGTATTTATTTATTTGTGTTCATATTTGGGTTACCGTATTAGGTTCGTGCGGATTATGTTAATTAGTCCAATATTTGGACCCTACACACGCACGTATTAATCATAACCTTTCTTCCCATTCAAGTCATTCATCAATAAACATTGCATTTTTATCACCATCAACAGTGTTCTGTTATAAATCCGAAATCCAACCCGGTTATCTTGTTACACTGATCTGGGGTCTAATATGGCCACCAAGGCAACCAATTTGAACATCTTGTTTCCATAATATAAGAGAAAATCAAGTACCGTATACACATTTCCTACGTGGCAGTACATTTGAAAGCGATCCTTTTCTTGTGCATTCCACATAAGTACAGTATAGTTCAGGTCAATTTTTTAAAAGGTTAATTATGTCAAAACTGGAAGACAGATCAACTGAATTAAATTTTCTAAAATCGATTTAGGTTTTGACCTCATTATATGGGTAATATCAAGTTGTATTTTGGGATGTATGTGTGTGTATATGTGAGGAAATGTACTACAGTAGAGTCAATCATTTAACTTCATCACATGATGGATTGCCTCTTAACATAACTGATTATAAAACGTTATATCATTTTGCTATATTTATTTTGTAAGCAATAATAATCTACTTATGTTCTTATTTTATGTCATCCATTAATATAATAAACTGGCAATGTTCAAGCACATTAAACAATACAATTATACGTATTATGGACGCCACTCAGTGTCTGTTTACTTTGTTCAGAATCCTCGCTTGCGTCTCTCTAAAAATTGAGCTATGTACATAAGGCAAGCTAAAAATTTTAAAGATATGCAAGAAAGAAATGAAAAATATTGTTTAAAATCTCTTTTTGTTGTTTCTTCTAAATATTTTTAGTACAATACTGTAGGAATATAATAGAACGCATCATAAACTGCAATTCTATTTACATACGCGTAGTTGAGTAGGAGGTACAAACAGTGTGACATCAACAAAATGATAATGCTACATAGATCGTAAAACTCGTGAATATATTATGTTTTAGGTGTTAGTGCAACATTATGCGTTACGCGTTTTCGAAAGTGCTGCATAGGTTATTCATAAAAACGAATTATTTTATTGTGAACCTTAGGAATGTAAAAAAAGCTAAATGACCTTGTGTTGCCGTTGTATGATCCGAATGATTTTCTAACCGAGCCCCGAATCTGCTCCACCTATATGCTGCAACAGATGGCAGCAATAGACCTGATCCATAAACAAAACATAAACACTGTGCGTGCATTTCGTTACCCTACTATACACAAGGACACTTATTAAAGGGAATACCGGAAATAGTTTGGTAAATTAAGAATGCTACCTCTTATAAATATAATACGTTAACTTCTTATAACTTAAATATAGACTAATTAGGTTCTGCAAAAACGAGTGTATTTGTGCTTCCTGTAGCAAGAAGAGACAACGAAACTTTCATAAATCGACTGGAAAATTAATCAATCGCATATCATTGAAGTCAGTCGCGTACAAAACATGCCGCGGGACATATAGCTTTCTACACTAAAAAGCTTGCATCAAGGATGGGTCTATATTGAAAAATATAGGTTTGATCATTAGCATTCAGAAATTTAAAGTAATTGAATTTTTAATATCGTGGTGTTTGTATAGGTTTACTATGGAAGTTCAATTAGTACCGCGAGTTCCATAGAGAACAACAGCTGCAAAGTTGCTCCACATATGCATGCATAATTACGTTACTATATATGCAAAATTCTGGTTCTGTTTGTGGATAATAAGCAAACGGAATAACTTGTGTCTATTTCACAATGAGTTTTAGTGGGATATTAAACACGTTCTCATATATGGCCACTACTGCCATGAACGTGGGTGTGGGTGTGGAGTGTGTAGAGTGTGTAGATTTGACTGGGGTGTTTTGCACATTGGTTAATATATATGCAATCAAATATTTAAAGCTTATACAATTTACCATTTATAGAATAATTATGGTCACCAATCTGATATTTACAAGTTGTATTTTGAAACATTATGCTTCAGATATGATCACCTAGATCTCTACCACTATGCGTAACGCTGATGACCCCTCAGTATTTTATGTCCAACCAATTTCATTCATTGAATGTTTTGGAACTGGAAGGTTTCATTGACCTTTTGCTCATTTATTGCATACTATTACAAGGCGGATAATATATTTCAATCTTAAATTGAAGAGAGATAAGTGGTTATAGCAAACAAGTTAACTCTTGATTAGACAGATTTATTTTGGTATTTTTTCTGATTTTCTGAAATGAAGCTCAAATGCTTAAATATTGCCTAAAATGCACCATGGCTATTATTGGTATACATGAAATTGCAATATAAGTTAATAATCACTAATGTAATCTTTGACAAGCAGAATTATGCACATTGTTTTCTTATGCATTCAAATACTATACATAGGTCTGTCAAGTAAATCAAAGATGGAAATAGGACTCACGGTACTAATTATTTGGAAGAATGTATACCAGTCTAGAAATAGCTGAAGATAAAATAGAGTCTGACTGGCTATGATTGGTTGATAATCAGAAGGAAAATTTTAGTAAAAAGAATCGTTTGAGAGCTTGTCCTATTTGTAACTAACAACAACAGAGACAATGTTTTACTGGTGGAATTTCAGTCCATTTACATACTTGACTTTGGAACACTCATTGCTGACATTAAGACCTGATTTTTTAGGTGCGGAATTGCAAAATAAATGTTTCAAACACATGTAGATCCAAACATATTCTGTGGGACATATAGCTTTCTCCACCCAGAAGTTTGCATCAATGATGGGTCTATATTGAGAAATATAGGTTTGATCATGAACATTCAGAAATTTAAAGTTATTAAAGTTTTAATATCATGGTGTTTCCATAGGTTTACTATGGGAGCGGAGCTGAATTAGTACCGTGAATCCTTCATGAGCCGTTGACATACATATGAGTTGGTTGAAATGCGATGGTAGCGAAGAAATGCCGAAGTCGGTTGAAATGGGGTCACAAATGTCAAGGTTTTGAGCTAAAAGAAGAAATCGGGTAAATGATACATATAGTCAAACAGAAAATGATTCTGAAACCCTCAGTATTTGGCTCGATGTGATAAGCTGTAGAGCCGTACAAGTCATGTGGTAATAGGAGTTAACTGTCTCATCATAAAATGCAGGCGCGCCTAGAGGGTGGAGGAGGAGCGGGGGCGATTTTAAGGGGCTCCCGTCAACTCAGTTATAAAAATAAATTAATCTTAGCAGTCAATATTAAAACTGGTTCTTTGCAAGAGTCAAAGTTATGGTAGATTACTACAGGTTTGATATGCAAAACTGTAAACAGGATTTATATACAAAAGAATTAACTAGTTTTGGGGCCCATGATTGCTCTGCCCAGGGGCCCGGAATTTCGGTCGGCGTGCCTGACGAAACAAAATCGTACAACTTAAAATAAGCGGGAATTCGAATGAACGAGTCTGAATTATTCCAGAGCCGCAGTTCGATGAGCTCAAATATGGTTAAGATAAATATACAATATAGTACAACAAAATTCGGTTACACTCTGGTACAACGTCATAACCAAGCAAAATAATAAAACAAAATACACAAATAAATAATCATACGCTCGAAATACAAACTACCAGGATGCGTTGATGTGTTACATTTCATTCTGTATTTTCTAGATGGCATAAATTGTTTAGTATCTTATATATGCAATTGCCAGCAGTAGAACTGTATCTCTATCTCCATCTACAAGTTAACTTAGCAATCAATCTTTATTTCGTCAATGTATTTATATGGTCCTTGCCTCCCTAGGTTAAAATGTTAACTGTTTGCATCACATCACGTGGGTATTCTTAGACAATCACGGGCAGTAACTCTGCAAAATATGTATAAAAAAGTCGTGCTTGATTTATTAATTTATCCAGGATCATGTTAAATTGCAAATTAACGGTAAATGTGGTTGGAATTGTTAAAAATGTAATTGCTTAAATATTCACAATTCATTGAGGTATTTTAGGTCGACGAAGGGCAATTTATTTTATAAAGTGGTCAAAATTGGCGGATGGTGGCACTGATCGGACATTCTATAAATGAATCTTCATTTTATTATTATCAAAAAGGTACTGCCGGAGTATTTTAAAAGTAGGCCCATAATGTGTCGGTTGTGAGCCATAACTCAAAACAGTAAGCTAATCATCAAAGTTTGTTTCCACTATTTTAAGAAACAGCTTCTTTTAAAATAATTGCTTTTCAAAAAAATTTCAAAGCGAGCAGACAGACACACGAGTAAAAGGACTGGCTTACGTATAAACACACAAAAACGTGCCAAGGTATTTTACAATATAACATGTTTTCAAGCTCCAAGTCGACAAAGAGACCGCCAGACTGACGTTCATATTTGGCAGAGGTACTACAAAGCAAACTCAAATTATTGTAACACGCAAGGGGTCCAAAAGAAACCTCACTACAGAGAGAATCAAACATCAATTGGCCTGAAGTCGATGTTTCCCCTATTTCCAAGGACGTCAATAGAACAGTCGTTGTCAACGAATGGTTCTTTCCTTTAAGTAACTAACGAATACACATTCAGGAGACTCTAATTTCACACGTGCATATTTGTATTGTTTCACGTACGCACGACTTATCAGTACCCTTTTCCAAGCCTCAAATCGGTATTGCATGCTACGAACTACAAAACATAACAAAAACACCAAATACACAATTTTTCCTTTCTCAAATAACCAAACACGTATACGTGAGAATATCCCGATAATTCCTTATCTTAAGAAATTTTACGAAATTAAAATCCATGCTACCATAAAGTCTCATAAGTACAGTACATTATGAAGTCTGATCCAAGTAATTGGCTAATTACTCGATTTAGGAAATATCTTTCAAATAATGACTCCTGGTAAAGAAACGAATGATCACTACAAATCCAACACAGCTAAAAATGGAGACGTAAATACAAATAGCATATATCCTAGGTTTGTTACAATATCATATCTTAATCCACATCCTTTGATAGATGGCATTAAAGTGATCTAAAAACTGCAAGTTAAACCACAGTCCCACTGGAAGACTGGACCGTTTAGTTGGGGTAGTCCCACCATGCCACCTGTAGGTCATCCGCGGAAAAATATAGGAATCCAGCATTGTATTCCCAATGGCGACAGTAAACCCAAGAGAAAGGAAAGCAGGATATACTGTTCGGCCGCTATAATGGATATAAAATATTATCACGTATTATGCTTACTATGATTAGATAAAAGCTTACTGTATATAGAGAAAGAGTACACAAATAATATAGACATAGAATAGCTATCGCTCATGGGTTATGAAATATTGGTTTAAATCCGCATGGTTGTCTTTACCCGAAAAGAATGTCCCATCTTAATCAAGACACTTGACCTTCCTTTTCATCATCAAAAATGTTCTTTGTCCTCAATTTAAAGGGAAGTAACCCATTTTGTTGCCTGTCTTGATTGTATTTGTTCTTAAGTTAAGGTACGTAAACCAATGTTTCGGCCTGTGTTGACTGTATATGTCTTTAAGTTAGGGTAGATGAACTTTATATCAACCTGTGTTGACTGTATATGTCTTTAAGTTAGGGTAGATGAACTTTATATCAACCTGTTTTGACTGTAAAGTTCCTTATGTTAAGGTATGCGAACAGTTTCTTCGGCCTGTCCTGACTGTATATGTCCTTAAGTTAAAATAAGTGAATACCTTTTTCGGCCCGTCTTGACTGATGCATACAAATGTTGGAGATATCGATCTGGAAATGGGTGAAAACGTTATCACTTCTTGCAGATTGTTAACATCGGTTAGATTTGTTTAGACCTTATCCATTGAGAAAGTTTTGAAATCTTCAAGTTTTCGACCAAACTGCTCAGGGGAGGTACTATCATTTCTCTCGAAATGCAACTGCAACTACAACTACAAGTTGATATCTAAATGAATTTCATAGAAACACCAGTTCTTGATTTTACTCCATTATCTAAGATATTTCTCAAAAATTAATGGAAAATATTGTAAAGGAGAATAATTGAACCAACAGATTCAGCATTATTATTGCTCAATTATCATTTGTATCCGTCAAACGTCTACGCAAATGACTTTAATTACAGTTCAAAGCGAGGCTGACCCCGTTCCAAACGGTCTGTGTTGGCAATGTCGTTGTTTACCAGAACCATCGTTAAGGCAATTGGGTTTTCGACGTCCCACAACATACCTGTCACATCTCGATTTCCAAAGTCATCTCGAAGAGTCACGGAGTTTTATATGTACCTCACAAAAGAATCCGACTCCGGATAAAAACCTGCTTACTCAGTTTGCAAAGCAGTATTGACAATTAAGATATAAGAACGTCTAGGTGTTCCGATTGGACACAATAAAAACTGAAGTAGTCATAACATGAAAACTTTCTGGAATATCCAAAGTTACGATGTAAATATTGCTAACATAAATTACAAGGAAATTAATATAAATAAACAATATGTTGAATCGTCCTAATAGTTCTTTCTCTACAAAAATGTGATATTTATTTAAAAAGACTAGGTTCGGATCTACTGCATATTGCAATTACTGACGCTAATTTGATTTCTTCAGGTCCAAATCATTCTAAGAGTGCGTTATCTCCGATAGCCTAGGGTCCATTTTGTTTTACATTGACATGCAAAAAAAAGTATAGATGATATTTGCCTAGTAAATGGAATCGCATATCTTGCTCAAGAAAACATTTCCCTCTTTCGCACAAACAGATCATATAACAGGACTTAGGCAAAATGGCTATATCTGACAAAACAGTTATGAAACTGCAGTTCTTGCTGGTAACAATTCAAATGTTCGCTTTAATAAGTTGATATTTGCAAGATTTTGCTATTTGACCATATTATTATTATTATTATTAGTATTATTATTATTATTATTATTATTATTATTATTATTATTATTATTATTCAAATATAGTGCCCTGAGTATCCGCCAGGTCGACTGTGCAGGAAACCCCCTGCACCCTACTTTACCACCTTTACTGCACCCGAGTTTACCATCTTTATGCTCTACAGCTCTCTACCAGTTCCTGGTATTTATGGTATTTATCCCTTTTACTTTCATGTGCCTCTTCCGTTCGTTCTTCGCATGGAACGGTCAGTTCCACCAAGATGATTCTCTTTGCAGTCTCAGACCATCTGGCGACGTCTGGACGAGGGGATGTTTGTACAACTTCCGGGAATACGACCCTCTCCCCAGGTCTACACTCATCTCCGATGACTTTGCTTCTTAGAATATTCCAGCATTCTGTTGTTGCAGGTTTCTTTTGTCCCTCTTTCACAAAATAGATGAACCGGACACCTGACCTCCCGTCTTTCTCTCTCAAGATTTTGTTGTGTTTCCATCTGTATCGTCCTTCGGCTAAGCCAACCTAACATTACGATACAATTTTCTGGAGTGTAGCTCTTTTCCGGCATAACGAGCACGTGAGATCATCTATCAGGTTCCGTCTATGCAGATTTGCTGGCGATGGGAGCAGATCGTATACGGACTTAAACAGGAACTGGATTTACAGTGGTTGGTATTTCCAAAGGTCTGTCCATCTGAGTTTTCTCTCTGGCAGTTACAATCTTGTCCACATTGCTTGGGCACCCATTTGGACTGCTCTCGCTGACCTCACTTCATCCTTACCTCTGCGAATTTCTTCCTGGACTATGGTACGTCGGTCTGCTGGGCTTGATTCATTCCATCTTTAATATTTCCTTGTGGTGAGCCCTTCTCTTCCTTTATTTGCAGTCCCAACGATATCATTATGCTTCAGTCTGCTCTCAGCTTCATTCACCGCCTATCTCACAGACCTCTTTCTTTCCATCTATATCCTAATGTCTATTCCGGTTCCACTTATTTTCTTGTTCGCTGGATCGCTCAAGATTTGGCCACATTGTATTCCTAATCCAAGGATGTTAGCGGCAGCTCACATGACTTAAAGACCAATACTGGTAAACGATGGAGGAACACCTGTTCTAGTTTTTCGACTGTGCTGGTAATGATTTCATTCACCATTAGTGGCCATGTGAGCCTTGGATGGAAACCATGATGGTAAATCCATACTATGAACTTTTCAGGGAGGCCAGATTGGTCGATGTTCAGTAAACCATCTTGCATCTGTTGTTTCAATCTATGTTCACTTTTCGTGTTTGACAAGCTAGCATCAAACCACTTTCCTATTATTATTAATATTATTATTACGTCCATCTAGTATTTATACCGTTGCAGATAAAAAAATAAAATAATTAATCAGGAATATTATTTTTTAAAATCAATTTTAATACTTGAGTGCATATTCTCACTGGGATGGTAGATGTGATATATGACGAACACAGTCGATTTTCTCTTTTCACAGTGTGAATGTGGACAGCTTATTGCTCCACTGCGATGTCACAATCGGACACATCATTTTACTGCTGTCAGCACGTACGCTTGATGATCCGTAAGGTCGCAAGTCCGTCCCAAATCCATTTCAGCGCGCGATAGCAGAAAACTATCAACTTAGAATCATTCACTTTTACACATTTTATTATAGTCGCGGGTAGGTGATCTGATTATATTTTCAGATCATAAATTGACTAATGCCGTTATGCGGAAGTGTTGGAAGATGCTGCCATATTGCATGAGAGATTGTGGGTACTGTGGGTGCGGTCACACTGGAATTAGCCCATTTTGCTTCAAATGGTTTTAGTTCTCTAAACTCAGATTAAAAATTTTGATTAGGAAATCAGACTCCTTGATTCTATTTCAATTGTAACTACACGGCTGCTTTCCGATAGATTATACCCCTAAGGCTAATGTCCAGAGATCAAAATCGCCAAGTCATTACAATAGACTGTAACAAGTCCCTTACATTATTTAACAAGGTAATCAAGTGTAAAATAATAAATAATATTTCTTATTGTATGCCACCTGCCCAAAAATACATCAGCTGAATATGCGGTGCATCAATTCATGGTAGCCATATGCACAAGGTATAAGATTATTGTTTACATACTCTTTAGATTTTGTAATTCATGATTCTTCATGCATGTTGGTATACCTAAACATAATCTAAAAAAGGGATCGGTTCTTACAGCTGTCTAGTTAAATACACATCTAGTTGCCCCTTAAGACTAGAAGTCATAGTATTTTCCCTACTTTTTAAAGCTTTGCCAATAAACTAAGCTAAATTTAACAATAATAGTACTCATATATGAGCAGAATTTTTGAAAGTTTTGATTTCTGTATATATTCAAGGGTATATACTTTCTCCTTAGTCCAGCATAAATAGGAGAGACCACAAAAAAGTGATACTCATTTTCCATTTCTATGTTACACATCAGACATATTCATTTTTTTCTTCCTGAATGAATACTTCACCAACCCCTACATCACTTGTATCAACATACATCTGAAATAATTGGCTGAAATCTGGTGCATTATTAAGCATTCCTGGCACTGGTCAGACCAATGAAACTTGGATATCTTACTCAACAAATTAGTCAAATGTTCTGCAATTATGGAAAAATCTCAACAAAATTTCTGATAATATCCAGCCATACCCAAAAATCGCATCAGTTCCTTTTTACAAAGAGGCACAGGGAATTCAGAGATAGCTTTGACCGTATCCTCTATAGGTTTAACTTGACCTTGTCCCATAATATGCCCTAATAATGTGACGCATGCATGGCAAAACTCACTTTTGCTCAAATTAATCGTCAGATTTGCATCGCTGAGTCGATTGAAGAATTTCCGAATGGTTTTCATGTGATCTTCCCAGGTGTCGTTGTAGATAATGACGTCATCGATGTACGCGTCACAATTATCAAGACCAGACGTTGAAACGTTGTAGGAGAATTTTTCAGTCCAAACGGCATGACTTTACATTGATAAAGCCAATCTGGAGTTACAAATGCTGAATTTTCTTTTGCCCTTTCCGTGAGTGGAATTTACCAGAATCCTTTTAAAAGGTCAAACTTGGTGACATATTTCGCATATTCAATGTTATCAATGCAATCGTCCATTCTTGGTATTGGAAATGAATCCATTTTGGTGACACTGTTGACTTTTCTATAGTGAGTACACATGAGGAATGTATTATCTGGTTTAGGTACAAGAAAACATGCTGAACTCCAGTGACTTTTACTTGGTTATATAACATCAATCTCCAGTAAATACTGAATTTCTATCTTCAAATATTCCTGTTTGAGAGGATTCATCTTGTAAGGATGCCGTTTCACAGGTGTAGAAACTACATATACAACGTCTTTATAGATTTTATTTGTTCGTGTAGAACATCAAGAAACAAGTGCTCACACTCATGTAAATGCTGCTATAGTTTTTTTGTCTCCTGTTGTTGTAGATGTGAAAGTTTCTGGTCCAGATTGTTGAATATTTCCGAATTCCGAAGGTTAGTTAAACCAGAATCACTACAGTCAGATTGTATTCCATCGTTAACATCCTCACTGTGTATGACAGGTACAACTAAATTAATTGAATAATGAATTGGGCTATCTCTGTTAGAATATCCCTTTAACATATTTATGTGACAAAGTTGTTTCTGTTTCCGCCTCCCAGGAATATTAATGATAAAATTTAAGTCATTTACTTTCTTTTCAACTGTATAAGGACCATACCATTTACCCCGAAGAGAATTTTGAGGTATGGGCAAAAGAGACAGAACTTTCTCACCAGACTTAAAACTCCTTTCCTGAGGATTTCGGTCATACCTTAATTTCCTTTTTGACTGGGTAGTGTGAAGATTAGTTATTGCTACTTCACAGGCCTTTGACAACTTGTATTTGAAATCAGAGACATGGGTCAAGAAGATTAACTTTTTTTAAAATCTTCATTTGAAAGAAGTGTCTCTTTCAAAAATGTAAATGGTCCACGGACAGTATGTCCAAAACCAGTTCAAAGAGGCTAAAACCCAATGACTCTTGAACTGATTCCTTAACAGCAAACATCAACAATTGAACGCCCTGATCCCAATCCTTTCCCGTTTCAAAGCAATATTACCGGGTCATATTCCTTAGAGTTTGATGAAATTTTTCCAGGGCTCCTTGACTTTCAGGGTGATAAGCAGAAGAATTAAACTGTTGGATGCCTAATTCATTCATAGCTTGTTGGAAAATTCCAGACATAAAATTTGACCCTTGATCAGACTGGACAGATTTGGGAAGGCCAACAAGTGTAAAGAAACTTCACCAAAACTTTCACAATGGTTTTAGTTTTCATATTTCTCAGAGGAATTGCCTCTGGAAATCTTGCTAACGCACACATGATGGTCAATAAGCACTGGTTACCTGACTTGGTCTTAGGTTAGGGACCGACACAGTCTACCTATATTCTACTAAATGGTTCGTCAAATGCAGGAATGGGTTGTAGATGAGTTTTAGGTATCTTCTGATTGTGTCTTCCTACTATTTGACAAGTGTGAGAAGATCTGCAGTATTTAGAAACATTACTTTTAAGTTTAGGCCAAGACCAATGATTACAGATCTTGTGATAAGTCTTATTTACTCCTAAATGACAAGCCAAGGGCGTTTCGTGTTCTAGACTAAGAATTACCTGTCGATTTGACTTGGGAAGGACAATTTGATAGCTCACTGACCCCATCAAAAGACTGACCAATAAATGTGTCAGCTAAAGGAATAATTTCTTGATTAACAGCATTCTCAAGAGCTCTTTTTACCATAGCTCTAGTAACTGCACAAGCAGGATGCAAATGAGCGATTTCAATCTCAATAGGATCAACTTTTTGGTCCAAACATGGCTTGTCAGTTGCAAGTGGATTGACTACGACCTTATCTCCTGCTAGGTCATTGCCTAGCAACAAATGGATACCTTCTATAGGTAAAGAAGCTACTGCCCCAACAGTCACAGGTCCAGAAACTAAGTCTGATGCAAAATTAACACAATGGAGATCAACATTTACAAAACCCCACTCTACTCCCTCAATAAGTACACTTACACTAGAAGAGACTTCTCAGACAAACGCAAAGTACCTGATACCAAAATACTCTGATAAACTCCTGTGTCCCTTAATATTTTAATAGGGATATGTGTGGCAGAATCAACAATAAGTGATATAGAACTTTCTGACATGACTGGTTCATAAGTCTCCAAAATAGAATCAGACCGGGGTTTGTTTGACCAAACAAATGCATTGTTTTCAATACAAGACCATGACATTGACCTCTTTGAAATAAGAGCATTTGGAAAAGCTCTATCTTTATTATGTTGCTTATTTTTCAACCTGAAGCAATCAGAAATGATGTGATCTTTCATTTAACAATAAGTGCACGTAGGAAGACATAAGGATCTCTGATCAGTCTTATCAGATGTTTGATTCCTAACAGTTGTGCTGTTTTGAAATTTGGAAGTACTCGTTTGAGACTGAAAAGGTCTTTTTACCAGAAAGCTGCTGTGAGAAAGAGTTATTGCCAAATGAAATTTTTTAAGTCAAGGAATAATCATCAGCCATACAAGCGAGCAGCACTTTCTAAAGTTTCCACTTTCTGCTTGTCAAGATAGGTCCTGACATCACCATGGATGCACGTCTTGAACTCACTCGTCAATTAATACAAAATGTCTGAGGTTATCGTAATCTAAACTATCAAATAGTTGTTCATTTTCCCTTGCAAATTCGACATGAGTTTGTCCAGTTTCTTTTCTACAATTCCTAAACATTTGTCGATATGCCTCGGGTACCAACTCATAACTCTTCAAGATGTACTCTTTAACCACATCATAATCAGTGCTTCGTTGTTCTGACAGTAAAGTGTAGACTTCACGATCTTTGCCAATAAGTACACTTTGTAATAACAAAGTTCAATGCTGTCTTGGCCATTTCATGTTTTCAGCAATTTTCTCATAGTGAAGAAAGTATTTATCTACTTCCTTTTCCGGAGAAGAGGGTACTACGCTAATATATCTGGTAGCATCAAAACCTGAATCTGTGTGTTAAGGGGTTGGGGGTGGGTGGGGAGTGTGCTCTGCTTGCCGGGTCTAACTCTTTTAATCTAAATTGCAAATCCCTCTCTGCTTGTTCTCCCTGTATCTGCCTGTTCTTTTCTTCTCTTTGCAACTGCATCTGCATCTACCTTTCTATTACCCTCTCTTCTCCCTGCATTTCCTCTTTCTGAAGCTGAAGCTTTGCTAATGCCAATTTCATTTGCTTTTTTTAACTGCAATTCCTTTTTATTTCCAATCAAAACCAGATACGGAGAGCACTTTCATCCAAAATTTTCTTTTTCACCAAACGTGAAATTAAAATATTCTTTATCTCTTGCTTTGTCAAGGATGCTTTCGCTTCAGTAAGATCATAATGTCTGGCAAGCCCAAGCAACTCATCATTTTTTAAAGAGTCTAACCCTACCTGTTTATCAACCTTAGATGACATTGTGAATGCTTGCTGGTTTCACTAAAGATTTCTCAAAGGTGTGAAATAAAAATCTTTACCAGGGACAATGAAAATTCCAAATCAAAATCAATTTAAATTGTAATTTAAAGAAATTCAGATCCCGGAGGAGCCTCCAATTTATGTTACGACTCTAGGTGTTAAAATAATGTCACAGAAAGAAAGTGAAACAAACAATGTAAGTAAGATCAACAAGCAATTTATTTCTAGACAATTAAAGTGAAAATTCAAAAGACACTTACAGTAACGTGAACTAAAATCCAAATAATCCAATAATCCTAACTGTCCTAATCACAAGTTCTAAATGTAGAACGTTCCGAATGAATTCCAGTAGCTTTGAATATCCTAATGTGCTAGTAGTCTTGAATGTTCTGATATGCCTGAATGATGTAATCCAGAATATCTTTGAATAAATGCACATAAATCCCAAAGTCAATTATTAATCCAATATGATAATGAGCACTTTTGGTAATTCCAATGAATATTACAAATAAATAATTCCTCTCTCTGAATTTGCTCTGAATTTTCAGAACAGAACTATCAACATCTGATTAAAATGATTCTTCATAGACTGACCATTTGAACAAGAAAGAAGTATTGTCCACTAATATATATATATATATATATATATATACATATATACATATACATATATATATATATATATATATATATATGTATATATATATATATATATAAACATAAGTCACATGACAGAACGTTCTAGAACATGCGTAACTCTAATAGAAAATTTCCTCTGCGTACGTGACTTTCCTCACAGAAGCCATGCAAATTCCGATCTAAGTACTAAATGCTATGTAAACAAGTCTAACCTTGAACTCAAATGCAGTAAGCATGTTCAAAAATGAGTAAAGTACAACTTACCTCGTGGACACGTATTTAAATTCAGTACACATAACAAAGTACATAGTAGAAAGCCAGAATGGCGGCATGCATATATATATATATATATATATATATATATATACAGAAACCCGGGAACATTGCTACACCTGGAACCCACAGGATGATGAGTAACAACATGAGGCGAAATTATATATGGAGAAAGAGTGTTAACATACAGTTTGTAGTCTTTTTAATCCCCTACAGAGATTCAAACCCGGGTCCGCCAGTATCAGCACCAATCGCCTTCACTGTACGCACCAACCCTCTCGACTAAGTGCACATACCCCAAAAAGGATTGAACAAGTCGTGGCTAAAGGCATTCGTATGTGGCAGACACAATTACATTGTGACTCAGTAATTAACTCTCATCTAATACACGGTCACTCCGGATTCATATAACAGAAATCTCAGCATATAGAAGTTAAGATAGATAGTTACAAATAATTTTTAATTCGTCCCCTACTGAAATTCGAACCCGGGTCCTCGGGTTACGGGAACATAACCTTGTCTGTACGCATCAACTCCTAGTCGTGGGTATAGGCATTCTTGCGTAGCAGACACAATCGCATGGCAACTTAATAATCAATATACAAAAAGTAAAAATAAATGTTGCTGCTCATATGCCATTAATAATCACCGGAACATTCATAATTTGCAAAAATTGACTATATTTTCCATGAGTCAAAATGTACATGTAACTACAACTATAATAAGGTAAACAGGTTTAGAAAAATAAGACGTTTTGTGTAATATCTTTGGTACCGTCTGGTGGCAAGTAGAAATGGTTCACATGTCTGGTTGGGTGCATGCATTAAACTAGATTTTCTTTTGATTTCTTTCCTTCTTGTTAAAACTAAGCTATATGGAAGTGTCTGAAAACAATGCATACATTGTATAGATAAATATATTGAGACATTTGGCCAGTTCAGGGGGACAGCCAATCGCCTTCACTAATATCATAGATGATTAATATTTAATTAGCCACTATTAATATTATTTTGCCATGTGATCATAATTGACCAGTGATTATGAATTGTCATTAGAAGCGCTACTCTTTGTTTGCAAGCACTTACTGTACTTTGCGTTGGTTGTGCAAATTAATACGTTCTTTTCTAATCCTAACTTTTGCTTTTCATATCAAGACTGACATCTTTTTCTTACTGAATATGGTGGATACTTTTCTATGATGACTGTGTTTGCGAACGTTTGCTATTCTGTTGAATTCGTCCTAGTATGCTTGTTATATGTCATATATATTTCACGTCATCTAGTACAAGAAAATAATGCGCACATTTAACTTCTTCAACATATAGTCTTCTTTGAATCACGTCACGAATGTGCAGATGTATTTAATGAATAATTTGTATGGAAACAAAAATGTCTTCGATGTATTGATGATTAATGATCTCCTTACCCACATATACTGTATGTACATGATGTCAGGTAACATCTGTAATCAACATAAAATATATTGGTTTGCCTTCGTTTTGTGAAGGTATGTCAGGTTTACTATTAATATTATTTGTTATAAATAATGGAAAAACAACAATGCTACATATTCCGCGGTTCAGTTAAATGTAAAACTGTATACATAACTGATCACAGCATAAAAACCCTAAATGTAATAGTCTAGATACAGGTAAACAAAGCCAGTCTACAAAATACATACTACGATTCGTTTATCTTACAAGGCATACTGACAGCTCAAGTCAAACGTATGCAATCATCTCCACACATACCCTCCCCGCCCGAAAAAAGTAAAGTTGCATAATTTTATGTTTCATATATTTGTAACTTGTTTGATTTAGATTTTAAAGAGGAAGACCATTGTAAAATGATCTATATTTACATAGTTGCATTGGCTCTAATTGTATCATGCGATTATTGATTTGCTCATAAAATCAAATTCAAATACATGTAATTTGTAAATTTAAATGAGTTTAATTAATCTTTGCCAAAATTATGGGGAATACTATGGTAACTGTGATATACTATTTAAAGCAAAGGTACATTATATTATAGCATGCTTCAAACGAGACTATAATATGTACTGCAATGGCAAACCGATACAGCAGTCTTTGTTGCAAAATGCTAAATCATTGTTACGTAATATGCAGAGCTGCAACAAATATTTAACGAACGATAGAAACTTAATTTCAATAACCGTCTACCCATAAATATATAATGACAAATATTACGGTCAAGTTTCTACATTAAGTCGTTCTCTTATATCAGGTTTTGTTGGGTTTTGTTAAATCACGTAAGATTTCAATTATGGATACAAAACCCGATCCCAGGATATGGGTTAAAAAAATGTACCCGTGAAAAAGAAGTCAAATGTCGCTGATGACTCAAAACTGCTCGATACTGCAGTCTTGGTTGCAAAATGCTAAATCATTGTTACGTAGTATGCAGAGACGCAATAACCTTTTGACAAATGATATTAACCTGATTTGAGTACCCGTGTTCCCCTAAATATAGTATGGTAAATGGTCAAGTTTCAACAGTATATCATGGTTTTTATGTTAGCTTTACTGGTCATAGACCAGAAGAGCTTATGGGATGGTCTGTTGTCCGCCGTCAGTCCGTCGTATGTCGTCCGTCCGTCCGTTAGCTCACGTTTGTTATCGTTACTCCTCATAAAGTATTTGGACAATTGCCATGAAACTTAACACATAGATTTATCTCATGGTCAAGTTGGTCCTAGATTTAAAAAATGGTGCTGCTCGGACATCCATTAATGCCGCCGTGGCAGCCATCTTGAAAATCGTGTTCTAGCTACTTCTCCTGAATGGATGGTCATATCATCATGGAAGTTTCACCGAAAGACTTCTTATTGTGTCTAGTTAGTCCTAAATGAAAATGGTGCTGATCTAGGGTCTAATATGGCCGCCACGGCAACCAACTTGAACATCTTGTTTCCATAGTGTTCGAGAAAATCAAGTACCGTATACATATTTCCTACGCGACAGTACATTTGAAAACGATCCTTACAGTTCAGCTCCATTTTATAAAGGTTAATTCTGTTAAAACTGAAAAAAAGATCAACTGAATTAAATGTTCTGAAATGTATTTAGGTTTTGACCTCACTCTATGGGTAATACCAAGTTGTATTTTGGGATGTATGTGTGTGTATATGTGAAAAAATGTACTACAGTAGAGTCAATCATTTAACTTCATCACATGATGGGTTGCCTCTTAACATAATAAAACGTTCAATCATTTTGTTATTTTTATTTTGTAAGCAATAATGATCTACTTATGTTCCTAATAGTTATGTCATCCATTAATATAATAAACTGGTAATGTTCCGGTACGTAAAACAATACAATTCTACGTATTGTAGACGGCACTTAGTGTCTGTTTACTTTTTTCAGAATCCCCGCTTGCGCCTCTCTAAATATTTAGTTATGTGCATAAAGCATGCTAAAATTTTGAAATATATGCAAGAACAAATGACAAATATTGCTTAAAATCTCTTTTTGTTGTTTCTTCTAAATATTTTTAGTACAGTACTGTAGGAATAGAATAAAATGCAGTAGAAACTGCAAATTTATTTACATACGCGTAGTGGAGAAGGAGGAAAAAACAGGGTGACATCAACAAAATGATAATGCTATATAGACCGTAAAACTCGTGAATATTTAGGTTTTAGGTGTTAGTGCAACATTATGAGTTGCGCATTTTCGAAATTGCTGCATAGGTTATTCATAAAACGAATTATTTTATTGTGAACCTGAGGAGTGTAAGTAAAGCTCAATGACCTTGTGTTGCCGTTGTATGATCCGAATGATTTTCTAACCGAGCCCCGAACGTGCTCCACCTATATGCTGCAACAGATGGCAGCAATAGACCTGATCCATAAACAAAAGATAAACACTGTGCGTGCATGTCGTTACCCTACTATACACAAGGACACGTATCAAAGGTAATACCGGAAATATTTTGGTAAATTAAGAAAAACTGGATCATAATGCTACCTCTAATAAATATAATACGTTAACTTTTTATAACTTAAATATAGACTAATTGCAGAAACGAGTGTATTTGTGCTTCCTGTAACAAGAAGAGACAACGAAACTTTCATAAATCGACTTGAAAATTAATCAAGCGCATATCTTTGAAGTTAGTCGCGTATAACTCTGTTTCATCTATTATTTCATGTGTAGTTTTGCTGGAAATAGTTGGAAATTACGTGCAAACAGGTAAGTGTTTAAGTGAGATCTGTAATAAGAATGACTGGCTAAAGAATCTAAAGGTTCAGATGCCACAACAGACTTTCTTGTTTTGTCTAAAAACAATATATTCATACCTCTACTTAATCTAAAACCAACAACATTCATGAATGTAGGAGGCATGTGTACGTACTCTTGTCTTCTTTATTCTTTCATAGAACAATTAAATACTGGAATTTCATGAATTCCCATCCGCAGGCATGTTACAAAAAAACAACATCTTCACCTCATTTGGAAAAGGCATCCAATATTGTATTCGAAGCCATACACAATTTCATTTTTTTAAAATCAAACTGAGATACATTTTCAATTGTTTAATAATATAAAATAAAATTAACATATGACCCCGCTTGTTTATGTGAAATCCAGTTCACTTTTTTATTCGCTATACCACCACCATTAATGATTTATTTTTTTATTGAATCTTTTATGCCTTTTGTCGGACCTGAGTTGGCAATGAAGTTTATTGTAGTTCTGATTTGTTACTAGTGCTCTATTGTGTCTGTATTTTAACTGTGTAATTTATTTAAGGTTTTGCAAAGGGTACTATATTAGTAAGAATTCATTGTTTTATATATGTGTGTATGTGTGTGTGTGTGTGTGTGTGTGAGAGAGAGAGAGAGAGAGAGAGAGACACCCTAATACAGTGTACGTGAATGCTACTTAAGTGCTCATTCTTCTGTACGTATTGTTCACCAAATATACTGAAATATTGCAATTGTATTTTAATATTATGAATAATTGGACGGAATATTTAATAATGCTTATGTAAATTTGCTGTTTCATGAAGATAATATTAATGCACCAATATAATGTTGCTTATTCTCACCTTCGCTGCATGTCCTATTTATAATAATAATAATCTTTATTTAACGAGGATAACACATTTGGTCATGAAAGACCAATCTACCATGTGGTACTCAATTTTTTAACAGGTTATGTTATAAAATATCACTGCTTGTATTGATCGCTTTTGACCCCCCCCCCAAAAAAAAAAAAAAAAAAAGGAAAAGAAAAGCATAGGTACTGCAAAACTGGTCCAGTTTGAAAGTGATATACCCTGGAGTGCAGAGGAGAATGGGGATAGATATGAGGCAGCTAGGTGGATTTGAATTGGTATTTAGATAAAAGAGGCGACTAAAACTGGAAATGTGTTTCTGATATAATGTGTTCATATGCCGACTTCTTTAAAAAAATATTTGTTTGGGCATATCAGGTTTCCATTCTTCTAAAACGAACGAACTGGCGCAGAATTAGTCACACCCTATTCCATCTATCAGAGTGTTTGTTGTCTGTGAGACGTTTTAGTTGGTCTTTCACTTGTCTAAACGAATACAATACAATTTTTGAAATACCACAACTTCATCATTTGTCCAAAACTCCGTTCACGCGTCTGTACGTTTTTCTGTCCGTTTTCCCTCTCAGTCTGACCATCTGTTTGTCCGTGTATGGGCCCGTCCGTTGATATGTTAACCCATCTGTCTGCACCACCTTCCATCTTTGTATTTGTCTATATGTTGGTCTGTTCATCAGTTCCTTCATTCACCCTTTCGCCAATTGCTCATATGTCTATTTGCTCTTTGCTGATCCGTCCGTTTGTCTTTTTCTCGTGGTTCGTCCGCTCGTTTGTCCGATTTGTCCATCAATTGTTTTATTTCTCTGCCACTCTTAACAACCGTCTGTTTGTCTCGTTAGAAAGTTGTCTGTTTATGTTGTCTTCAAATAATTTTAGTTGAAACCGAATATATATATTAAAATATAATACACTACGAAAGTGAACTTTCTTTTCATAGTTGTACCTCTCGTTTTACACTTTAAAGGAGGATTGTTAAACTTTTATTCAGATGAAGGAAATTAAAAGAGGAAGCTATAGTGAAAAGGAGAGTTATTTTTCTTTATCGTGTTTATACCTGCTCACTTACCTACATACACAATACATATATACAAGAATTGCATATTTGGAAATAACCGTGAATGCATGTCATTTGAAAAATAATACCTCAAACACACTTGCTTAATATTGTCTTGATTGTTTCCCATTTGGTCGAACATTCAAGCACAATACACACTTCAGACTTCGATAGATGAATTATATGCGTATACAATGGTCATTTTAAACCAAATATATACTCTGTCAAACAATATAGAATAAAAATTTTAAACATAAATGACCAAATATCCAGCATCACAAAACGCATAGTTGTGTATGACGAATCAACCTTAATGCAGCTTGAAGAAATCAGACAGCAAACATTAGATGCCAAATTTGAAACAAAAAAGAAACAGCTGTATTACTGAACAAAAACACTAAAAGTAATCGAATTGATACAAGCTAATACAAGGGATCCAAGGTCGGAACACGAAACGGCCACTGTCCAGACAAAACAGGGTTAAATCAGGAACTGACAAACCGATACACACTAAAGAAAGTTATGAACAACCTCAAACATATCACACCCGATTTAGACAAGTTCCTCTCCCACCAACAAAGACCCTCATTACACGATCATCTATTCTAAAAGAAATCAACACCAGAGGACTTTCACGTGATGTACATGTGAAATCATACCCAGGTGCCACAACTGACAGTCTCAAAAAAGAATTGACCAAACTTGATCTCAATACATAACACACAGTTATTTTCCAAGTAGGAGAAATATGCTGATAGAGGTCTTGACCTAAATCAGTTTGAGATCAAACACAAGTCCCTTATCAACCAGATACTCCTCCAGGTTGGTAAGGTCCTTGTATCTGACCTTATTCCGAAACGGGACGCAACCTACCATACATATCAAACCATGACACGTTTCTGCTAGTGTCGGGTCAGCTACCTTCCACTTTCTTTCATTCTGACTTGATTCACCTGAGAAACCTAAGCACAGCAAACCTATTGAAAAACTTGCACGATGTTACTCCTGTACTTAAACCAAAGTCTAGCAACGTGAGCAATCACAACCCAGCTACACAATACCAACCTAGGCAACATAAAAATCACAGACGTGTAGTGCAAGCTCGTAACGGGTGGGAAAGCAACCCATGTGCACAAAATACATGATATGGTCACCGAGGAAGACTCGATCGCAATAAAAGGCTCTAGAAAAGGGACATATCGATACAACAACTGTACGTACATGACAGACGTGATATACCTACCTGGAATTATAAGCATTAGGTATCTTAGTCTGGGTACAATGATAATACATGTACTTCAGTCAAAAGTAGGTATCATGATCTCGGTGATATTTGTTTTGAGTGTCTTACCGTTCAAAGTATTATTTCTCACTGTGCATGCCAAGGTTTGAATGTCTTACCGTCCAAAGTATTAATTATCACTGTGCATGCCAAGATTTGAATGTCTTACCGTCCAAAGTATTAATTCTCACTGTGCATGCCAAGATTTGAATGTCTTACCGTCCAAAGTATTAATTCTCACTGTGCATGCCAAGGTTTAAATGTCTCTTCCTCTAGATTGCAAAAAAACCCAGATCTGGCCTCGATTATACACCTACTGGAATAAATGTACACTGTACACCCTTTTGGCTTAAAAATAAAATGTACGCAACTTATCAACCTCAGTGTAAGACACGGCTCACCAAATATCGGTGAACTAAGACGTACAATACAAAATGAATATAAACTTGCAGGTATTGGACAGTGTGAAACGTTTCATGACTGTAATGTACCTGACTGTGCTATTTCTGTTAACAACTTTTCTTTGAAAAAACGAGAGCGACGCCAAGGCATGGGGGAAGGGATATCCATATACGTTTTAAACAGTGTAACGTACAGGAGAAGAAAATATTCACTGTAGAATCAATATGGATTAAGTTAAGTTTCATAAATTGCAAATGAATAAATATCTGCTCTACTTACCGACTTCAAAACTCTCTCTCTCTCTCTGTCATCGTGGACCGATCAATCTGAACGCCAGCTGGTGGCCACTTTAGCTTCTAACAATAAAGTAATCATCATTGGAGACTGTAATATTGATTTCATCTCCGACATTAACACTGAAAGGCTTCATATGATAACAACTGCACGACCTTACATAGGTAATCAATGTTCCAACAAGAGTAACAGCTTGTACTTCTACCCTGATCGACCAGATCTACACTATGCGCCCTGATTAATGTACCATGTCTCTCTATTAGTGATCACTATCCCATGTGTGCAATTCGTAAGCAACATAGCGCAAAGAAAAACAATTCATACTCCTATATATGCAATACCGATGCTACAAAAACTTTGTTGAGAATGAATTTCTCTCTGAAATGTCTCAAAATATTAGTTCATTAACCTTCTCTAAAACATACAGGGATTATGATTTGTCTATCAGGAACCACTGGTTCATATCTATCCTAAATAAACATCCTCCCATACTAATCAGAAGAATTAAACGATGAAAACAACCAGAATGGTATACTAGTGAAATCGCTGAGGCGCAACGTAAACTAAACTACTATCATGAACATAAAGAGTTCACCAATTATCGTTTATCGCGGAACAAAGCCATATCCCTCATTGTGACACATGAACTCCCCTTTTTCAAAGAAGCCATTGTCTCAGATTCTGATTGCAAATCCATCTGGAATCACTTGAAAGAAGTAACTTCTACGAAACCAGTCCTTTTAAGTTCATGTGAAATTATTATTAAAAGCACTAGTTACACTGATGATCACGATATTGCAAACTAACTGAACCTCTTTTTTTTCTATTTCCCAAACATTTGACAGATCTAATTTGACAGAGCCTAACATAGACACAATCACTGCCTTCGTGAATGAAAGGGTACCCAATTATGTTAGTTTGAATATCCCTCTGATTACATTAACTGATACTATTGATATTATCAGTAAAAAAGACACAAACAAATCGGCGGGTCTAGATGGAATTCACCCCAAAATTATGAAAGTGTCGACTTTGTCAATCTCTGAGTCATTAAAAGAAGCAATTATCAGTAGTATCACTTCTTGTAAATTTCCCATATTTTGAAATAGCTGAAGTACTCGCAATTCATAAGGGAAATAAAAAGAATAACTTATATAACTATCGACCAATATATGTTCTATCCGTAATTTCAAAAACGATTGAAAAACATGTCAGTAAGCATCTTTCCGGATATCTTAACAGGTACCAACTCCTATGTAATTCACAATTAGATTTCCGACAAAAACATTCATATCAAACTGCACTGACAAAACTTATAGACTAGGGCTACTAGCGATCGAATCCGGCGAACTTACTGGCGCAGTCTTCATTATTTGTAAATAGATATTCGAATTGGTCGACCATTCGGTGCTCATTAAAAAACTATCGGCTTACATGGTTCACATTATATCTCACTAACAGACCCCAAGTTGTTTGTATGGGTAAATATACTTCCGATTCAAGTCATATTTTAAGTGGTGTTCCACAAGGCTCTAAATTATGGCCTCTTCTTTTTCTACTCTTTATCAATGACTTAGCATTGTATGTAGTGCACTCAAACACTGATCTTTCGCTGACGATTACTGCATACATCTGGTAAATCTCTTAACCCCTCTGAAAACAAACTTCAAATTAACATACAAAATTTATCAGATTGGTGTCAACAAAACAGAATGCATATTAATGCATCTAAAATGAAATGTATGACAATCGGAACAAGGCAGCCTCTAACCACTAACATGGATTTACTTCTAGCTCAAAATGGCTTAGAAGTGTCCAGTGTTAAAAACCAAAAAGTTATTTATATCTACATTGATCAACACCTCAGCTGGAATTCACATATCGAACACACACCTATGTGAAATGGTCGTCAAAAGAATAATTCTCTTACAATTACTGTCGAAATTTCTACCTCATCAGTCGCTTGTATTTTTTTTTCGGGATATATAGTACCACTAATAGACTACAGTTGTACCATATGGGGAAACACGTCCAATTATAATCTACCCAAAAATGACAAACTCCAGAAAATGGCCGCGCGCATAATTTTGAAACTTCCTATTACGACTTCCTCGAATGTTTTGTTTTCACGTCTAAAATGGCAGCCGTACAAAAACGTATTCTTTTTTAAAGGAACCGTGACATATAAGTCTCTAAACGATGTTTATCCAGATTATATCTGTAACCTTTGCGAAGATCATCAAATACTGAGCGTAATGTCCGATAAACAACTAATACTAAAATCCAGATTCCGAGGTAGAAAACCAACCATTTCAAAAGTTCTTTTACTGTGTCAGCACCTACCTTTTGGAATTCCTTACCCCTGAGGATATGTAATTCAAATTACCTTTCTTCGTTTAAAATCGCATTAAAGAAATTTTCTCTTGACCGGCTAGAATGATATATTGATGCCTCCCAATACAGAATTTTTGTCATTGTATCCAGAGATAATCTGTGTGTGGTTTATTCTATATCTATATGACTTCTGACATGTTGAAATGAATATACCTGTGAATAGTATAGTGTTGACACATGCACCTGTTTATTACTATAGTTATATATATATTAATTCATTTGAAATATGTGTGAGTGCTTGTGCAAGCATACCTGAGTGTGTTTAAGTGATTTTTTATAACATAACCTGTTAAAAGATTGAAGACCACATGGCAGATGGGTTTTTCATTACCAAAGTGTTATCCTCGTTAAATAAAGATTATTATTATTATTATTATTATTATTATTATTATTATAAATAGGAAATAGCAGCTATTCATGTACGCGATTTAATAATTGCAGCGAAGGTGAGAATCAGCAAATTATATTGGTGCATTAATATTATCTTCATTAAACAGCACATTTGCAAGTGTATATGAGTGTGTGTGTGTATGTGTTCCACAGAGTGAGTGTGTACACGTGTGTGTACGCGCGCATGTGTGTGTATTTTTGTTAAGGGGATGTTTTATCGCTCCATTGGAAACAAATGATACTGCACTGGCGTGTAACTCAATCATGCTTCCTCGCTATAATTTACTTCTATGAAAAAAATATAACCATTCTAAACACCCTAACCCATCCTCATTTGGACCATCTAGCTTATTTCTGCGAGACAAAAATATATTTTTCGGATGTATATTGGCGTTGTAATTTGCATAAAAAGAATACATTTTATTCGCGCAAAATTTCTTCGCAAAAAAAGAAACCAGAATCTATTCGAACCACCTCGGTATTTTCACAATTGGATTAACCGTAGGATTGAGAGAGAAGATGCGAATGAAAACAATAGTTTCATGCATTCACAACTTCTCGGTCAATATTTGTTTAGGAAATAACATAGATGGTCCGAATGGCAGCTAATGGCACTTATCGGCAAACGTTCGATGTATGATCCGTATCATTGACCAAGAAGTTGCAAATGCCCTATCCGTAAAGCCGCAGCAAGGGGCAGTACCTCCCAAAGCGACAAGGGAGTTAAACAAGAAAAGAAATGCTAAATAAACCGTTCAGCGCTCCCCCGTCTCTCTTTCTCCCCCCTCTCTCTCTCTCTCTCTCTCTCTCTCTCTCTCTCTCTCTCTCTCTCTCTCTCTCTCTCTCTCACACACACACACATGCATATATATATATATATATATATATATATATATATATATATATATATATATATACACTTACAATAATATGTAACTGCAAATACTTATTAGTATTCACCCATAATTTCCAGTAATACAGACAACTTACAATGACGATGAATTAGACTATCTTAATGTTCCTATGATGGTGACGAAACATTACTCTTATTTTTCTGTTAAATAACTTCAATCTCCTTGACTAATCTAATGATAGAAAAACTAAATACACTACATTACTAAAATAAATCGTTGGTATAAAATTGATTAATTTCGCCAATAAAACAATTCCCAAGAATACAACTGAGAACCGTTGACCCCTAATGCAAAAGACTTTATAATGAATAAGAAAATATCGCCATATTGAATAAACATTTGGAATAATATCACCAACAATTTTTTTTATCAGTTTTGCTAAATATTAACGGAAAAGAGAGCTTTAACTTCTTTCCCTTGCGCATCTATGTATACACTGTAGTACACAAACAGAACACGTCATTATATTTGGAACGTTGATGCACGCCATTTGATGTTTTCCGCTGTATGTGAAGTTATCATCATTTTGCATTAAAACACAGTAAAGGCTAATACCCATGTCAAAGATAAAACTGTTCTATGAAGTTCCCATGCAGTAGATACATTTGGAAAAATATCATGAATATCTGACATAAGGTCAATTATAGTCGAAGGCGAACTTAGTCCTCTTTTGTCGCTCTTTAAGGGGTGTGATGTTGCTGCTTTATTGATGTGAACTCCGAAATACGTGGACATTTTCATAAATAATTATGCACACGTTTCCAATATTCACTTCAATTTAAGCTGCTGCGAAGATTATTTCACCTGTAAATGTTAACTGAACAAAAATATATGAAAAAAAACAACAACAAAAAAAAACAAAAACAAACAAACAAAAAAATACATAGTTTTGTTACAAATAGCCCGTATTTGTAGTGGGTTTTCGACTTTAATGCTCGGGAGATACATTCAAGCGGAGCATCTATTGTAGAACTTATATATAGTAAGTTAGATAGATGGTCTCGCCCTCCTCGTGTTTAATTTTCAGGGTGAGCTCAGAATATGCTCCTCCTATTTACCAGCAACAGACCAAAAGATAAACACTGTGAATTGATACGATAAACATGATAAAAACTTAACATACTGGTTCTTAAATTTAAATGATTTTTTCAGTGATATATACATGATATTCTTTTTCCAATAGGGTCAAAATCGCAATTCTCGAGAAACGACATGTTTAACTTTTAGTATGAGTCTCTCTTCCACTTCGGAAGGGAAGGGGGAAGAACACAGACTTTGTGTGTATTCACTTAGGATTATTTCCCCTTGACATATACTCCTGCAATACCAAGGTTATATGTAACGCATATTTCCGAGATAAATTGCTTTTTATTCTAACGCACATCTTGTGATTCTGCAGTCAAAGTAAAATGCATCTATACATTAAGTCAAAATATGATATAAGTCAATATAAATAACAAAGTAGAATTGTCAAAGAATCATGCTTCAAGAAAATATTATTTGAAATTCGATTTAGTCATTTAGTACAATTCAAGTGAAGCCGACCATCTCCGGTGGACAGCATTTGTTACAGCGCGGCAAGTCACTGAGCTTGGTCACTATCGCTCCCTAGTGAAATATATTTTCTACTAGTAAACCCTAGATACTTGAATTCTATCATATTTGATTCGTTTCCATCATAGACTGAGACATAAACCCTGTCATATGTATCCATATATCACTAGTAAACAACGTGATCTATATTTTCAGTGTCTTTTAACTTAATATGTCATGTCATGATAATCAATCAATCAGTGGTAATAAGATAAAGACAATTTACCACCACTTAAACAAATGAATAAAGACACAGGTCTCGTCTTTCTTATTGGTACTAAAACATGACCTAATGCTTCACCGTTTATTTTTTAGAAAAAAAATTTCTCTCCCTAATTTGGCATAATTTATTTGGCATAAAATGTTAATGTATCAAGCGTGACCGATATTTGTATTTTAACAACATTGGAGAGCAAGTTGTGTAATGTACTCCTACCTCTCTTTAGTACAAGACTCATTTATGAACCATTCTATATATCATTGACATTTCTTTCAGTAACAGGCTTCATGACAGAGGATATGATGCCTCGGGTACCATTTTCTGGCGTCTTTTTCTGTGTTGTCATTGCCGTTCAAACTGGACTTGCTTTCGGTATTTATCCAATACATTTATAACGCCGTGATAACAACATCTAGTCATTTTACAATCTCAATCTCGTCAGACTTCTTGGCCACAAATGTGACCCTGCCTTTTCATACACATGTATGTGTACCAAGTTCAAATAATCTTCATTTAAGTCTAAGCATATGCTTACAACATATAATACACCAACTACCAATTATTTAAAAGAATAATTTAAATAACATTAGGGATCGTTCATGCAACAAGACAAATTATACATATATATTGCAGGCAATCAATAAAGTATGTTCAACCTTTAGTCACAGGTGACTTAAGAGAGAATATACAAATTACAACAATTCATGCAAATCAATGCAGTTATGCACAAAATTGCACACGACTTAACAAAGTACATAAAAGCATGCATATGTACACTATGTTTTGTATTGGGGCATGGATCTAACCTACCTACATATATACATACTGAAAACATTCATACGTACATTTATATAATATATATATATATATATATATATATATATATATATATATATATATAGATATATATATATATTTCTTTTTAAGTTATTTGTTTCTTCTGTCTTCATTTGAGGTTATATATTTAAGTATTACTCGTCTTTTATTTTTTGTTTAGTTATATGGCTTTAATTTATTTAATTTCGATTGATTTATTTTATCTATCAATTTATTTAACTTTATTTCCGTATTTGATATGTACAAACAAGCAAATAATGCAATACAGGTAGGACTACTGAAACAACGAAAAAAAAAATAAAAGAAATTATGTACCAGAAAAAAGATAACAAAGTATCCAAACTTCGTTTCACAAATCAAAATGGCTGCTTTGTGCAAAACTGTATATATTTGCTGTTCTTTCCTTCTTTCGTTGTTCTCTTTTTTATTTTTTAGAAGGTATTCGTTTATGTTTTTTCCTCAGCGATCTGTGTTTTTTATCATTTAAATTTTTCTTCATTTGAAGTTATTTGTTTTATGTATTCATTTATTACATATTAGATGTCGATATATATATATATATATATATATATATATATATATATATATATATATATATATATATATATATTTCTTTCATTGTCTCCTAATTTAGTAATGCCTGCATTTGCTGTCGTTCTTCATTGTTCGAAGATATTATTATTATTAAATATCAGGTCGACCTCTAATGTACAGTGGTATTGTCGAGATCGAACGCGTGCCCGTCCTGATCAACAAGGGTGAAATGAAGGTGCGTCAACCGGGGATTGTGGCATGGAAGATACATGGGCGCTTTCATTCAGGGAGAACCCAAACAATATGTAACCCTGCGACGCGATACTTGATGAACCTGAACGGTAACTGCCACTGATGGCTTCACATGTTATATTAACCTGCACCGTGGTGGTGATCCTGACAATGTCTGGCGCTACATTGTATTGCACGCGCATGATTCGTTTGTCTGCGGGACTCTCATTAATATCTTCTGGCCAACCAAGAACTGTTCTCAGCGACGACTGTGTGATGTCAAACTTATACTGTGGAGATTCGATCGAGATGGCAGAGCTAAGTGTGGGCTCGTGTTCGCGTATATAGATTTTAGAGTCTTTGCCGGTCACCAACGAAATCCTCCGTCAGTTTTCTTCTTTGACTAAGTCAATGTCGTACGCCCCCGTGGAAAGTCCAATAATATTCCAGGTACCTTCTCAATCGCCCTCTCCAGAGTTATTATCGGGGAGGTCCCCGAACGGCTGCGATAGAATATTAGGCCAACAATAATACACGCACAGCGATGCTAGTGTGATCTCGTGTGCTAGATTCTCCAGTGGTGATTGGCGTCGGAAAAACCACGTATAATTCTGGCTTTGTTGACTAGATCGTGATAATCGAGGTGACGCTCGGGGTTATATTTGCAACGACACGATGCATCGCGGCAATAAAGCGCCACGGAACTCATCATCGATGTCTTCAATGATTTGATGCATTAACGAGCGAAACGTCGCCGGGTGCATGATGTCGTGGTTGATCAACCGCTGGCAAATCAATGCGGCCTCATTGATGACTTCTGGCACAATATTGCCGGCGCGAACTGACTCCACGAGTGTTTCCAGACTATCCACGTGTTCACTGATCTGTTGCGGGTCCAGAGACACACATTTGAATACTGCAGGTTTGAACACTGCATGTTTACATCCGCTTCCCCGACCAAGACCTTTTTCCACGTTTGAGCTCAGCATCCTCCACTGGGGAGTAATATTCTTTATCATCCACTGGAGGCAAGTCCCTCTTAGCAGGAATAATCTTCTCGAGACACCGAACCTCGTATAATTTACGGAGAAAATTAATCCAGTGTCGGTTGATCCTTTCTTCACCTATGACTCCATACATGCAAACAATCTTCTGAAAATCATTCGCCATATCATTTTTACTGTAGAGTCTTTTACGTCACATCAACTCCCGAAATACCCATCCGGATTATATAGTATTTAAAGTCTTTTTGATTGGATACATCAGCGGCCAACTTTATTGGATTCCTAAAGATCATCTGCCGTGCAGGTTAGTTAAATTTTTGAATTGGTGTTTAAATTCTGATTGGTACTCGGGTAGTTGATCTTGTGGAACACGCACAAATGTCTCTCAAACAACCTCTTGCATTTCCTCTAAGTCTTTATGCATTTTGAACACTTGTACTGATGACTAAAGCGGTTTCTTACGTGACTTTCTTGATATCTTCGTCGCGTAATGCCGTTTTGACAATCGGACCCGGTTCCTTTTCTGTTTTCATCATCTTGGCAGTGGTTTTCTCAACTTCTTCACCTCCTATGCGGTTTTGCGTGTGGGTTTGATCAGCGGTGCAAACGTTTGGTCAAGCCAGATTGAAGCATATATTTGACACGTGCGCGGGCACCTATATAATTGTGGAGAAGTTCCAGGTGTTCGCTGGCAGCTTTGCCGCGTTGGTGAGCAACCTATGCTATTGCCTCACTGGCGGATTTCATCATTGTATATGCTTATCGTCTCTGTTAAATTCCTTTAAACTTTTGTGTCCAAACCCGCACGATACTAGCGCAGTTCAACACTGAAATCGATCGTGAGGAAACCATGCGTGCGCCTCAACCCCACGAAATATCATCAACATGTTGCAGTTGTTCAGGATCACTTTGGGCACCTGTGCATATTTTTGTGTAACATAGATCACGTCTATGTTTTTATGTCGGCCCCGAGAAAATATTCTTGCAGGTTCGTCTTGCCGGACAAGCATCACATCTTCATACACGACAACATTATTCGCGCCCAGATCAAGGTCGTCAACTGCGGCGGCTTCATCGATCGTGGAAAAGAACTCAAGGGTCAACGACGAAGACGTCTTTGACGAGGCTGTGAAATCCCCGAGTATACCATAACACAGGTACAATTATTGCGGGCCTGAAACATGGCTAGACATACGACTGGACTTTAATAACCGACCAGCGCCTTGAAAAGAACCTGTAAACCGCGTCGATGCCGCATGTCACCGACATGATCTCGCGTATAACACATCAAGCTATGTACGTGCGCGTCAACGCGCCGACGTGGATCTGATCCATGACTTGAACGCGATCAATACTACACTCGGAGAAAGAATCGCCAGACTGATCATCAAAGGAGGTAAGAAGGCCAAGATTGCACGTGGTGGTCGTTAGCGAGCCACGTGGAGACGGACACATTCCACTGATTGGACGATTGAGTTGAATCAGTTTCTCGTCCCTATCCTCAATGTACTCAACAAAGTGCACTTTTCCTCTACAATGCTTACGCTTTTGTTAGAGAACAAATGCTATCGGATGCAAGCCTGACTCTGAACATATTATGTTGTGATAGGATGCAAGCTCGATACTACGTTTAGTCAAAACTATGAAAATATTATGTTCTAATACATGGTCCCGTAGATAAACATAATATAAGACAAGGTTTGCAACTCGACAAATTGCAGTTGCACACATAGCCCTTGATTTATTAGTGGTATTCGCATCTGCAGTGACGCCTTTTAGTAATCTAGGTGCCATTTAAATGTCGAGAAACCTTCCTTTTCAACGAGGTAACACACATTTGTATGGGTTAGATATGGGAGAAGTTGGGAGATAGAGAGTCAAAATTGTTTGATTTTCGTCTTCTACACAGTGTTATGTCAGTCTAATTAAAATCAAGATCTACTTATAATAAATATATGTGATTATTCGGAACACATCATTACTAACGTAAGATCTTCCTAACACAAAATTCAACGCTTATCTGATAGGTTATTGAAAATAAGTGGACCGGGAATCAGAAAGGTCACCAGAACATAAACTTGTATTGGCGTTTGTCAAATCTCCGTCATGTTTGAGATCTCGATTGTAATCAGATTGGTGTTGCGCTTGCCCCAGATCACCGGCGTTTTCAAGAATTCGCAGCTTTATTAATACATTGTCACGCCAAAGTAAAAGCGCCAGTAGACATTTATATAAGCATTCAATATCTTTTCAGAAGAAAAAATACTGGGAACTTGCATTTGAAAGAATTCCAACCGTCTCAATTTCTACCAACTTTAGTATTGAATGATCCATTTGAATCAAACCTTTATTCTAGAGAGCTCCTCACCGGTGCCATGAAAGGGGGTGGGGGTGGGTGGGTGGGTTGCTGATTGATCAAAAGAATTGGAACGTTTCTAGGTCATAACCCTTATTAAGTTTCGACCAATTAGTTATTGTCTAGGCATAATATGCTTTATATATTACAACGGCATGAATTGTGTGAAAATTGGTGGAAATAGGTTGAGACACTTGCAATACTTATTTTGAACGTAAGTTAGAAACTTTTTTCTTGTGGAAAATAAGTTTATACTTATAGAAATATGCTAGTGTTTTCTACTTGGTATGACAATGTATCGATAAGGCTTTAGTATTGAGAATACCGTTGACCTGGGGCAAGTGTAACTTTGTCGGACCAGACGAAAAATCAGAACATTTTGACATTCTATGTCTCTAGTCTGACTCATAAAGATGTGTGATAGCTCGTTGAAAGGTAACTTTCTTCAAATCAGAATGACTCCTAAATCACTGAAAAGTATCATTGTAAATGCCAATACCATTAATAAATCGAGGGCAAGGTAGAAACTGCAGTATTCTATGTTCACTTTTTAGCCCGTTTTACTATAAATTCAAACTTGTACCGAGTACATGCATAAAAATAAAAATTTGCTCGCGCGTTGCTTGCCAAACAAGCGTTGTGGCAGATTGACTTACCCGCACCAAGGCAAATTTCCTGTGGGTGGTTGGATGTGAGGACCCCCAACGAGGTTCACCAGGCGGATATCTTGTTACTTCTGCATGATCGGGTACGTGAGGGTACATACAACTATGCACTAACCGTCGTCGATGTTGCAAGCAGATATAAGGAAGCCAAGCCGTACACGTCCAAAGATTCAACAAGTGTCGCAGACTCATTGAAACGTATCAACGCACGTGAAACATTAACATGGCCGCGGCTTCTGCAGGTGGCTCCAGGTAAAGAATTTTTCGGAGCCGATCTCAGACCAAATCGACATTCCGGGGCAACCAATGCACTTCCATCTGGCGCTGGAACCTTCAGTTCTCACGAACAAACGAGCAGCAAAGCTTCCAAGTAGGGCATTTGTGCGAGAGTAATTACAAGTCATTCCAGCGAATACGCAATTACCGCAAATATTTATTTTGGGATCTGCGCGTGCACGTACGTGTAAGTAGAAATTCCATCAGGGAAAAATCAGCGCTTGATATTCAGCGGGGACCAACTTTCCTTGTTGGAACGATATACACCCCTGTGATGTTTGCGCGACCGAACAAGTTTTGCCGCATGTGCGAATTCACGTCGTTGCCGAAGATACTCCACATACATGTTATGTTTGAGATCTTTTGCGACTATAACCGGATAAAATCCTTTTGACTTCTTAATATTTTTGCCAGTTCCAACCGCAATCGGGTACATTTTGGATCTCAGTCCTGCGAATTCCTCGATGCGCTTGCCTGGGCATTCATACTTGAACTGCCCCACAACTTTCTATTTGGCGGATGGTCCTTAGGGTACTCATTGGTGTCAAATTCGTTTACCAGCGACGCCTCACCCATGTCCGCGTTGACATCATTAGTTGTAATATGCATCAACAACGAACCCGTATCAGTGTACAACATTTTAATCTTGTACATTAATAATTTGGATAAGTCCAGCACAGAAACGCCAACATAGATTGGTTTTGTCAGCTTTGGTCCCGATTTTTTACTGTGGACGGCAATGAGTACATTATCGAAGAATTTGCGTGACTCGAACGCCGGGTCCGCTACCATCCTGTTCATTTTGTCTTGCTTGCTATCGCACACAAGGTCGATGCGGATTCGCTTCCGCAGGTTCTCCATAGTTTTACCGAACTAGAAATTGTTCATGGTTTTGAAAAAGTCTTTCTCGTACTCGTTAGTTGTGACAGTTCTCAGGTTGGTGTACATTTGTATATACAGCGCCATCCAAGCGCGCACACACTGATATGGTGACAGCCACTCGTGGGGCACTGACTACGTTTCTAGGGCCAGCAGATAATCATTGTGGGTGTTGTGCAGCTCGTCTGGATGCTTCAAGTCAACTTCGAAGAAGTATCCATGGTCGCTGTTGCTGTCGTACCAGTGTATGTGCGCGTGTATGTTTACATCCGCGGGATCGATGCATGTGAACTCACCTAGAGGCATAGGTTAAATCATCGCCCATACTTACAGGTTGTTGGAAATTAATACATAATGTAACCGTTTGAAATAGCCGGGTCATATCCGTCCACGAGCGGATTGTTCGCGCGTGCGTAACGGTGACTCTCCACGGGAATATCGCCGCGAATACCACTTTCGATATACAGATCTTGATCGATGCCAGTGAATAGTTCCAACACAGTCTTGGTTTTAGATAGCAACGTATCCCAGGCTATTGTCAGGGATGAGAAGTAATGTGCTGGGTCAAGCTTGTAAACGCGCATTGATGTGTCTCGAAAGGTCTGGAAGACATCCGCGAACAGCAACACATCCGTAGGCTGATACAGATCGTGATAGTCGCCAAGGTTTTGACAACCAAACATGGATCTGACGTTTTTCGCATTCTTGTAATTGTTGGCGGAAATACCTTCGTGAGACAGTGATGAATGAAAGGCCTCAATTGGCGGCAACTGAGTTTAGGAAAACTTCTCCGCGTCGCTCATGTACTCGTATGTGCAAACTCCTTTGCGGATAAGCAAACCGAACATTTCTGGCTTGGCAGGGGAAGCAACACCGTATTGGCGAGTAATCTTAAATTGATAGTTGGATCCCGCCGCAAGGTTGCTCTCGAGTTTGTCTAAACTGGAATTCAGGAACTGCAGCGAATCAATGAATTGCAATTGTACCAGTCTGAACGTCATATATTTTTCCATATTGTTTGGGATAAAGCTTATTGTTGCATTCGATGCCACTTGCATTATGATATAGATCACTACGGGAATTTTCATTTTGCTTTGGTAAATTTGCAGTTGCAGGTTGCATGCACTGTGTGCGGCTCCTCCTTACGCGCCATTGATTTGACTGTGATGTAATGTGACAGTGATCACGCACTGTGGAGACACCGGAGGTATCAGAGCCGTCGGTATCAAAGGGACCATTAAAGATCCACCAATTAGTGGCCGCAGAAAACTCATGAATGTTATCACGTCCGCGGGCTAGGCAAACTGTTGTCAGATCCATTTCGCGGTAACCACGAGCGATTTCATAAACACCTCAACCGAATCCATTCCACGGTGTACCATTGGCGGCTCAGTTGTTGCATCACATCTGACAACAGCGTAGCAAAAAGCCGCATGAGACGTGTTGAGCAACTTGCGTCGTATTTGAATTAACCCCTGGGTTTGTGTCAGGAAGTGAGAGCCGCTGAGATATCAGAGATGTCCACGTTTGCCATGTTGCTAAACAACAACAGATGAACATTAAACCGTACATGCGTGGATGCTGTGGATATACGAATCGGCTGAAAGGTTTTTGTTCCAAACGAATACATCAACAACGATATCAGGGTTGAGTCTTTCAAACTTACTGATATCAGTAACCTGTACAGGAAATGGAATGTTACCAAACTTGAGTTCGCCCAGGTGTTGTTTGTATTTTCCAGGCTTGTCTGTATGATCGCTCGCAGGATGCAGCGCGAATAAGATCGCCCATTCGAAACACTGTTTATCACTGTTTTTGACATTTATTGCTGCCTGTGGTGTTGGTATCTAACTGGATCCTAGAAAAGGTTTGTACTTGGAAATATAAAGAAAAACTTCCAAGCATCTGGAAACCATCCTGAACCTCCTCGGGAGTATTTTTCATACTTATCGAACTTCTTTTCATAACCTTTATCGCTTTCTTCATTGATGATCTCCGTGTCTCTATAGTTTACCATTACACAGGCATCACTGTGAAAACAAGGCTGTGATGTTATAGATGACGGATAGCCTCCTTTGGTTAAATAACCACCTTGAGAACAATATCCACCTTGAATCCGGACGGTAGCGCCGTTTCACCCACGTGCAGTAATGTTTATATGATTTCCGGACACATGCTCAAGAGAAGCTTCACAGCGTCTCTGCTTGGTTTGTACACGCTTGGGATGATTGCCCGGTAATCTTGAAGATCACGAGAGTGCTTGTGTGACTTGAATTCTGGAACTTTTGTTTTTGAGGACCATACACACAGCCTCTTCAGCAATAGTACGTGCGATACTGTGGCGGTCTTGTTCATCAATGACCGCAAGTGCACTTTCGGCCCGCGTGACCTATGAAGGAATCATAATATGCAACTGTGCTGCTGTTGCACGAAGCTGTCTCACAGCTGGACGCGGCTCATCTGGAGGAAGTCCTAATAACGCAAGTACGTCTGCGTTTCTTGATAATACTTCGCAAAAGATCCACGTGGACGGCAAAACTGATTCGTGACTTGACTCTTATATACATTTATTGCTTGGTCTAGTATTCGGGCCAACACGTAACGCGAGCAAGTGTGATTTACAGTATTCGTGATGACATGTTCCGTTGCCAAGTTCTCGTTTTCCATCTTTACATCGATTGCGTCACAATGACATTAAACTTCTTATATATATGCGAAAACTTTAGTCTTTAATTGAAATCCTGATTGCTTGATTCTGTCTGTATACTCTTTGTCTTATTTCCTTTGGTATATATATATATATAAACACTTCATAATGCAGAGGATAGTACTCGATTTTATGCCCACCAATCGTACGATACCTTTTGCATCCAAGATGGTGATTTTTAATCTCACATCACGATCTGCTAAATAAACAGGCTCATTTTCCTGATCCCGACCAAAAATATGTGAGGACTCAGCACGGATAAAATTTCCTCCAAGCTGCGATCAATACAAATTACTCGTAATCTTCACTCATACAATTTTACACCAACCTAATCACTATTCTTTTACTAATGTATCCAATAATGTCAAACGTTTTATTCCACTTGTACGTATATTCTATGCTTTGCATTCTTTCATATTTGACAATATCTTTGTTAAACGTATCACATAGGGCCAGCGGCCTTGCTTCTACCTCGTTGTAGATTTCTTCGTATTTTTTCTCAAGGTTAGTGAGCGTGGATGTCATCTGTATATTAATGCTGAAGGTATTTCTCTAATTATGGTGATCTTTGTTGTCTTCGCTGTCTTCGTTGGTCGTTTTAATGTCTTCGCTGTCTTCACTAGTCATTTAAATGTCTTCGCCGGGTGGCTCCGTCAACGTCAGCGATTTAAAGTTTTCTTGAACAATATTATACAAAGACTTTTCACGCGTTTTGTTATAATCTTCTCCGAGTTTTCGCTGTGCTCGGTCCAACTCGATCCCTAAGCTGGCGGATTTATCAAGGTGCTCTGGAATCGTCTTTGACAAATTATATACCATCTTTTGCACCTCTCTGACGAATTGATATGAAATATTCAGGCTAAACAGCAACTTGTTCTTTTCTGTGGCGGCACAAACGCACCATTGTAATTTAATTCCCCCATTTGCCGCAGACGTGAATTCTTTCATAATTTTATATTTATCAAACTGTGTGGTTTCTAATGACATTCTTTAATAGTGAATCACTCAGGTATTGCCTGTGTATATTGATCTGTCTGCGAGCTCACAGTACTGCGGCTCCAAACCCATGACAATGCAAAGCTTCCCCTGGATTCACGTGGGCTACAATCACATATGCACACGTGTGCAAACAATCTTCAGTGGATTAAATTTTTGAGGAATCACGAAGGGGTTTCTGGACTAGGAACCAGAACTAGTCTGACGGTCGCAAATCCCTATTTTCATACTGCCTCCTTTGATATGAATCCATCTTCTAAATGCACAAATTCTGAGACGCTGATGCATTTCAGACTTGTATTGTGCAAATTGAGCTTTTTTAATGCGTTATGCATTTTGAAAAGTACACAAAAATGTTTCATATCTCTTCGTTATGTATTCCAAAATGCGTTCTCACATACTATGAGACAAAAAGGGACAATTTCAAAAAGCCCGCAGAAAATATATTTTTCAAATTCTGATGTTGTATTTACCAATATAAATATAGCATCGTTGCAATTGCATATGTAATCCAGCCAAAACAATAGACGTAACCATGAATAACCTTTCTAAAAGTTGTTCTTTTGTGAGTACTGTGAATGAAGCAACGTAGTTTTCAAAAAATATCTTTGAAAAATATTTATGATCAAGACAAAAGTTATAATAGGAAAGAAATTGGAAGGTAGATTGTTTCAAATTGACTGTTCCAAGCAAGTTTTGTGCTCGGTAGTTACCTACATCTTTAATAACATGTATTGTTTGAATTCAGCGCTATGTTTCTGTTGTAAACTGTCAACCCGGAAAAATACTAGAGAGTGATTAGCTTTAAGTTGTGCAGAAAATTATGCAAGTACATAGTTTCTTTAAGTTTTATTTCTCTGTCTTTAATTGTTTGTTTTGTATGCCAGTTCTTAACTTATTGTAGGAGTTATTATTGGAAGATATGACATAACGTGAATATTCCACATTTTCGTGTTAGTTATGAACACAGTGGACTACGATTTACAGCAACCGCTAAGTTTCCATCCTATACAATGTTTGCCGTCGACAATACTGTTCTTTGAAAACAGTAAGAAATGCACAATGTAAATCATGGTGCAAATCTTCTTATGAATTTTCAGCTTTGTCATGGAAGAACGTCTCGACGAATATCATCTCGTGTGAGCATGATGATGTCCAGCTGATATGGGAATACGAGCTCGACCCTGGGGAGTATGTCAAGGCCAAAACTTGGTTCACTGGAGTGGACAAGACGGCGAAAAGAATAGCCTACTGGAAAGACACAGATAGCCTAATAGTAGATCCCACATACACAGATAGAGTCACAATGACTGGACATGATTCGTTCCTTCTAAGAGATGTAACAACCAGTGACGAGGGAATGTATACTTTAATTGCCAACTTTCCACTCAGTTCAAAGCCGGATCCAAGGTTAACTCTGAACCTCACTATTTACAGTTAGTATATTATGATCGTATGTATGACGTCATTTACCTGAAAAAAGTCTAATCAAGATGCTTATGAAATGAATTGTGCATGTATTTTTTCTTCCATAATGATACCATATTTCACCTTCAACTAATTGTGCATCATTATAGAACCATTTTGTGTCTTTTATTTATACTTATATTTGATGGTATGGATATATTGGTATGGTTATCAGCAGTATTTACAGGACACTGTATAATACAACAACCAACGCGACTGAAAATGCAAAGGAGCCTTTACGTTATACTCTAACTTACTGTTCTACCGGACAACAAACATGTACCTATTTAGAGTAAATTAAATACAACATATACCCAGAAATCCTTACAAAATGTATATTTTCTAAATCGTCCATCAAATAGTTCTAGATTGTAACACAAAAAGACAAAACAAAATCTGGCATAATTCAATTCACTGAAAAGAAAATCTGCTTTGTAAATGCAGCAGACCCTATATGTGGAATGAAACGATGCATTTCTCAACATTTTTATTTACTTTGCAGTGGATGTGCACAGTACTTTGGGCTATACACAATATTAAAAAGGCAATATATATATATATATTATGAGGTCTGGGTACGAGTGAAATTATATGGAATATTTGGTAGCAATAGTATGGATATGGATCGTCATAACTGAGTTTCCTGACCCATTTATTAAGTCTGGATGAGAAATGAATCTCAAAAGAAACATTTTACTAAACGACGATCACAACTAAGTCCTATCCAGTCATGAAGATGATTAATCCTTCCCCATCTGTGAACTACGTTAGTACAAGTGATACCATTCAATACTGCGCTAAAGACGACTGTCACCCTAATAACGTATGTAATCATGGCTAAAAGTATAAATGACCAACTGATCGGTTGTTGCTGAACACGGCCTTAGTAAGATGCACGTCTTACAGAGTAATGTCACCCCATTGCAAGCAACGTGCATGAAGATATTATATACACCAACAATAAACGGAAATGCGATGCAAGACATGAAAAACTAATCATAAATGGATTGATACCACTTGCTATAGGGCAAATGATTTGAAGTATGCAAAATATGTGCATAAATACTTTCATAGAGTACATTTCCTTTTATGGTTTGTGTCCCATTAATATTTTAGAATGCTGGCGAAATAACAAAAAATGTGTATGAAACCCCTTAGTTTAAAATGGCATATATTACTTTTAAAGGTATTGGCCAATGAAGGACTGGGTTTTAAAGGGACAACGCCGATGACACAGACTTTCCATTTATACAACTGCTAGTTTCTAGTTTTTGTCAATAAACGTTAATGCTTTTATTTTATAATAGCACACTAATGCTAAACGTGTACAAAAGATAAATGCACAGCATACAAAAGATAAATGCACATCATCTGTGTCAAAGTTTATTTTCCCTTTTCTGTAAAGATACTGAAGGTCTTTGAAGAGACAACTCCTGTTTTCTTTACGCTGGTCTCTTTCCATGATTTGAAGCACTTTAAATTCGAGCGAAAGGAACAATAGCATCGGACTTTGTTTCAACTATGGCTAGTAATATTCTAATTTTATTTTACTAGTTTCATAAACGTTAGCCTATATTAGCTATATTATATGAAAACATTTAGTCTTCATTTTTCATTCACTGATAAATTATGTAAATGTTTTAATAACAAAGATTTGACATAACCATTTAATGTTTCATTTTCTCTATATCAGTTTAATATGAAATCAATAGTAGAATGTTCAGAAGTAAATTTTTCTGGTGTTTTCAATAATGTAATGTGTTGTTCTTGAAATATAGCGACATAGCTTCTCCGGCCTTTAGCTTTCATTAAGAAAGTTATATTGATTTTATTATGAGAGCCAATATATTGATTTCCTTATATAGTGATAAAAACTTGCATCTAATTTACATACTCATTACTTGTTATATGAATAAATATAGTTTAAAATTCAACTAGTAAAATCTGGAAATCATTAATTGGTTTCCATTTAGTAAGTGAGTTAAATTGATGTTAAAAGAGCTTTAAATTGCATAAAAATATTCCCATACAAATGTAAAGATCTCTCTTTGTGCGTCAGTTTTCCCTTCGACTATCATGATATGTTTATGCTTTTCCCCAAACATGGAATATGTAGACATGTTTCAAGACCATCAAATGTCTCATATACAGCGAGGAACAGTCATAGAGTGCCTGCCCAATGCAATTCAAAACACGAATATTTTCCTCCCAAAACATCATCCGTGTTTACCAATAGACACGGGATGAACATAGGGAAAATCAAGCATAAAGTATACACGATATACCCTGTGCAACGAATGTAATTTATGTTTAATTTTATGTTATCATTGGTAATAACATACACACCTTTGTCATGCGATCGCATTTTTAAAGCAAATATTTTCGACCGGAAGACATAATGTCATGATTTTCTCATGACATTTTGTTTTACATTTTCTGCTTTCTTGTTCAACAACTACTTTTACTGCACTTGAAAGATATGCGCCAGTGACCCTGCACTGATGTGTGTATCCAAAATCAAGGACTCGTCTGTTTCCTCTAGTTAAAAAGGAGTTCGCAGGTAATATTGACAAATAGAAAAATCTCAGCGTTACATGTATTATTTATTAAATAAATCACGGATTGTTAGAATATATTTACAAGAGTTTATGTGTCAGTATGTGTACATTTATGACCACAATATAGTTCAGTCGTCGGTGATCTTTTTATTTCACTCGAAGGAGGAGCAGAAGAGGAACTGCGAAGGTAGATGCAAGAAAAGAGGAGGAAAGGGCACTAGTAGTTGTTGCAACCTCAACGTGAACAGAAGAACTTTAGAATTTGAATGTGTTTTTGTTTTTATCTCATTTTTACGATTGTTGTCCTCGCTATTCTTTTTGTATTTATTTCTCTTGTTTATTGTTTACATTTACAATATCTCAGGACTTTTGAATGACTTAATAGGTAACTATATTTTATTTACAGTTGCTCCGTTAAAGGGAGAATGTAGCTGTATACTTGATATTAATGCCAGCCATGAGGAACTGCATGCCTTTTTACACTCTGAGCAAGGATGTGGAAAACCATCACCGATACTGACCTGGAAGGTCTCCAGAAATAAAACGGTAAATTCTCGTCCAAAGCAAAGGTAATTTAGCAGAATGCCCATTTTAGAACATATTAATAACTGTATGTCTGTAAAATTATTCGTCGAACTAATAATGGATACTTCATTAAATGTACATGCTATTTCTTTAGATACGACAAGGCATTTTAATATTCTTCTTAGGGTAATATGCTTCAATTCAAAAGATTTTATATTTTGTCATTATATGGAAATTATGGGGACCCCAAAGAACTAATACATGGTCAATGGATTTACGTATTTGTTATTTAAGACAATTTAATATTCTCAATCTATGTCATCTAAACAACAATATGCTTTTCACTGGATATTAAATAGTTTGAATTGTTTTGGATGATGGTATGTCTAGTTAGTGTACATTTTCTAGCTTGTCTCAGTGTTTTCCTATCAATTAGCAGAATAATTGTGGCAGATACCCCACAACTATTTGGCATATGTTGTTCTGCAATTGGGTGATTATTGTGCATGTACGCTAGGAGACTTATGGCGCATATTTTATGGAAGTAGTATTTGTTAATCCTCGCGATTATTTATGAATGAAACATGAGTAGTACTCATACTAGTCGGTGTTACTCAAATATTTACTTCCTCATTTATAGCTTGCTCAAGAGATGGGAAATGGTACAAGCTACAGAAACAATTTTGGTAACAAACACTTATGATAAATGTAACATGTTGGACTCAAATCACTCTAGATTTCCTTCCAGCATAATAATCCATTCTTGCTGTACAACTTGTATGCAGTTTGATATCTAATTGTTGTGGTCAATATTTAGATAGTATTGCGTTTTTGTTAGTGGTATGGTGAATCATAGCGTTCTGTGTAAATTGCTTTCTGATCTTAGAATGCTTCGCTCTCCCAATAATTAGAAACTAGTATCCTTTATACCGCTTACAAAATGGTCGGAGATTACTAGTTCCTCTTTATATCTTAATTGTAATTATGCTTATGTTCTATTCAATCTTATGAAATTTCAATGTAGATCAGAAGAAAAGAAAAAAAATAGAATGCCTGTGTAGCATTGACCCTGTGATATATTCTCAATATGCAAGATTCTTTTATTTGGTCTTTTGACTAAATTACTTTTTTCCAACTTCTCCATGCACTACATTGAGCATGAAACTACTTTAAGACATAATTTCTTCATAATATTGTCTCTAAGCATTCATATCACATATACCCGTGGATCAACGCCACCACTCGGTATTTTGTGCAATGTAATTTTAAAAGTCTTTGTGAATACTACAGTACATCGCGTGATCCAACGTGTCCTTTAAAATAATAACTGTGCTAGTATGGAGTTAGAGAGCTGAACCCAAAGAGATGTCCTTGTTGAAAGTGTAATCTTTCTTTTAAATTAGGTGAGGAATGACCAACTGATTCTTGGGACAAATGACAAAGGCGGACTGTATAAAGTTTGCTTAGTGGGACCAGCTGTTGACAGGTGTTTTAACGGTGACAATGAAACTCTCTGTAAATCTTACATAGTTCACACAGAAAGAGGTAAGCATATACAGTTTCTTTGTTCTTTTTAATTGGGTTGCTTGTGTATGAAAAGGTCAAATGTGGCTTATATCATTCTGTCTATTTTCTTCTACAAGTCAAAATTTGGGAAGTAATATTTTTGCTTCCAAAAATAAAGTTAGTTAAAATGAAGTTGTATGCACATAAGAAGCCAAATGCAATAAAATACTTTATTGTTAGCTACTTAGAACGTTAGATTACAAAGAACAATCAATACTAATAATTATGTTTCATCTATGAAGCTGAGTATGACAACTAGTCATGGGCAGAAAGCTTTCGATAGAGATTGTGTTCCACCTGACGGTATCTATGTTTGAGAACATCAAGGAGTAAAAATGCGTAAATTTGAGATTACGCAAAATATGAATATATCAGCTTCAGACTAAGCATAGTTGGTCATTTTTATCCAATTATCCAATTTCGAATGCATTCAAAGCAGGAAAGGTACGACCGTGCCTCTACATCAAAATCAGGAAGAGTTTTGTCCCAACCTATCTAACTTTAACCCGAATCTAAAACATTCACAAATCAATAAACTAGTTTTACTTATTGTTATAATAACTGTAATGTTGTCTAATTGGTATATATCTGCAGTGTGCGAATGGATGTTTTGACAAAAATTCTTAACATTAAATATTTGTTGGAAAATGAGATCCTATATTTAAGATTGCAAAGAACTATGTCGAGAATGTTTGTCATAACTTGAAAAATAGATTGCTTTTTTAGTCTTGATTCTGGTATATTAAGGAATTAACCATTCACTTTGGTGCGGCATGTCAATCAAATAAGGCATAACAAACATTCCAGTGAACCGCTACCTAATCCAGGCACCGAGGTAAATGTAAATCTTTTTTTGTTGTTGTTGAACATACATAGGTTTGTCCACCTGAGTCAGTTATTACCCAACGGTGGTTGAACAACCTGTAAAATTTCAAATCTTTACAATCAAATGCTTTTCGCCGAGTTTCAAAAGAATGTTACGCCATGCATATATTGTGTCAGTTGGCCTGAATATTTAAAGAAGAACATGCTGAATTTCAATAAATAGATTTTCAATTTAGTGGAAGGAGCCTTCTCCTCAAATACGAGAGGTCCATTCAGGGAGAATACACATTACTTTACATTGATGTCATTGATTATTAGCATTCAATACTACAATTTTCGACGAATTAAATTGATGTTGAGTGAAAACACTGCCATATTAAAATTTAAATATTTGGCACATAAGATTATTTGCTGGTAGTATCAAACCTACTAGAGGAGGATTATAATGGCAGTTTTCAAGACGTTTTTGACTACCATGATTTATAATCATCGGTTAAATAAATTCAGTTAAAAGAAGTTTTAAGTACCACTTCCTACACCTATAATGGTTGCAAATATTTTTTCAGTATTCCAAATAACTGAAGTAAATATTCCACCTCCGATGGGAGAATTGATCGGTATACCAGTGGCAGTAATAATAACGATTTTAGCCGTTGTCATGGCAATTCTCTTTTGTAGACGATTAAAGAAAGGCAGAATTGAGCAGAAACGTAAGAATGTCATTTAGTGTTATCTCTTCTCTTTCTTTATAACAATGCTAAATTTAATAAAAAATGATTTTCTAATTCTAAAAAACGAGGACAAGCATAGTCAACGGTAAGATTATGTATACTCATTTATAGTTTAAAGTTGAATTGCATAATTTTCTCGAATTTAGACTATTTAATATGTATATTTGACCATTTCATTCCTCGTATGTGCTAGAAGTAACAGAATGCTGCAAATATAAGTCAGATATTAATAGCATTACCTTAGTAGGAAAAATGTATCATAAACCAAGCTTAAGTGTTGAGATCACCATTATCTGAAGTCGACAGACGCACAATTAGAATTGTTTGGCTTAAATTATCATTGGCAGATATTACAAGTATATGTTTTATTTTCCAATAACATGCATCACCCTTAAAGGGAATGTTTGCCATGAGTAAATCTTTAGTTTCATTTTATAAATTAAAGTATCTAATATGTCATCAATAAATGAAAACCAATTTAGATTCAACAAGGCTTGTTTTATTGGCCCATAGATGTTGATCTATTTCATTCTAATCTTTTCATGCCTCGTCATTGTGCTCAGATTTTGACTATTATGTTACTGATATGAACTAAAGAAATATTAACCGTTCCAGTCTCTAGTCTCTCTTTCATCTAAATATTGATATTTGTTTTATACGATGGAAAAATGTTATCATCCGTTCAGTTGTAAGCAGAATGAGAATTGAAATTGCCATAAAACTTTACCTAATGTTGAACATCACCAATTTCCATTTTTTTTTATCCACACATGACAACCCCCACCCCCACCATACACAAAAGAGAGAGATAGAGAGAGAGAGAGAGAGAGAGAGAAAGAGAGAGAGAGAGAAAGAGAGAGAGAGAGAAAATATAATAAAATTGATAAAAAACCATAATGATATATATTAGAATCTTTGTTAATGTTTATGTTTTTGTATCATTGAACTATTGTATCGTTTTCTTCCGATGTCTGATGAGTGGTTCAAGATACCGTTCGCTGCTTTCTACAAAAAGTCAATGCTGAAAAGAATACAACATTATTTTATACAATATTGTACACTCTAGCCTTTAATGTCTTCTAGTCAAATTAGCTGCGTATAATTATCTAAATCCTTCCTTTAAGAATATTAAAGTTTACAATCCTTGTGTGAAACTGATATTTTCTTTTCGTATAGTAAAAGTTTAAAGCATTTTCAAGAACAGCACTTACTTTTTAAAATAGTTTTTAATTCGTTAGATTGGTTACATCATAGCTTTTTTACCGCTATTGTGACGAGTCACTTGAAGATACCGATTAAATGATATTTTAAAACCTATTTTAATACCATCATACCGGTAAAATTTAGAGTTTAGGGGATATTTTTAGAGGTGAACTAGTATATTTTAGAGTGTAAAGTTGTATTGTTAGTTAGTTTCCAATTTTAAGGGTCAATTGCCATTTAGAAGGGGGAAACCTTTTTCTAGAACGGCGAAACGCTATTTGTAAGTTTGACCCTTTTCGTACACAGGATTAGCACGTATTATAACTATCTTCTTTATATTTTCTTATAGAAGACGTTGCCCTTCTTTAGGCAGTTCTACGTGAGTATATATTTGTGTTATTGTTAATTTTAAAAAATCTTTGACAGTCGCAAGACAAAAATATGTGCCTACAGAAGTGCGTCGATATATATGTTTTTCAAGTCGGAAGACTAGACTTGTACTTACAAATATTACGTTTGGGTCTTCTTTTTATAATACCTCTCCATTTGGAATAAAAGAGACTTTTCATTGAAATCATGTATGGAATGAATTTATTGAAAGCCGATTGATTTAGGAGCGCTTCAATAGTAGATTAATAAGTTAGCTTTCCTTGTCGTTAGGCCTTTAATTGAAAGATGAATAGAAAATAATCGTGGTGGGACTAAATTGTTCGGATTTATAATGGAAAATAATTCGCATGTATTACTGTACGTCAATTGTAAGCTTTTGGATGGACAGTTGAAATGCACACGACAATTTTCATTTTTAAAACTCGTCGGATATCCCTTCACTTAGGAAGTCATGAAATAGTCATAAAGAGATATTGGCGATGCATTTCTGTAATCCATTTGCTCAATATCAGTTAAGCAACTGGGTATGTTCCATTTAGCAGTCTTTTTTTATTGGTGTATATTCTGTTTTCTACAATCATATTATGGTTATGAAAAGCAAGGATCTTAAACCTTGAAGCTGTCTGTAACCTCATCTAATCAGTGATGTTTGGTATGATTTTCTCCCAGCTTATGCGGTGAAATGTTAGATGATTATATAATAGACATGACACATAGGAGCCTTTTAAAGGTATTTATTTGCATAGTGATTTAAAGTGACCAACTGAGATCTATGAGGGATCTACACAGGAGCCTGATATTGATATCAATATATACACAAATGTTTTCCAAAGAAATTAACAACCTCGGAAAAGGATCCTATTTCAGGGAGAAGTAGGGTGTAGAAAGAAGACATGGTTTAATACACTCACACAAGAGTGGCGAAAAGCTCATGCTCCAAACAATCATGATTTGAATGAAATTTCTGCATTTGGCAATGATAATATAGCATTTCTACATAGGTATGGCCTTCTTTTCAATATATTCCTGAGCACGTTTCAAACGTTTAGAGACATCAATGGTTTGCATACGTATCTACATATTTCGATGCTTGATCAATTTAACTTTGATATTTAAGAAGGTTTCGTCTGATGAAGGTCTAGAACATGCATTTGTTATCGTGACATCGACTACTATGAAATGGCATAGGAACTACAAAGACACTTCAGTTCACCGGACCATTTATGTAAAAGGTCTGGTAAGGCCTAAATGAATAAGCGTGCACAAAATATACTAAGGAATGATGGATTTCTACAAACAATGATTGATGAGTTTTTCAGATCACTCTAATGAAATGGTCTAGACGTATTTACGACAGAGACTTAGTAAGAAATTTTAAGCCGGATCACCATGTTATACCGGACTGGAAAGACTGTACAATAATTACATGACTATGCACACAATTCCTATATGATATGGTGAGATAGCGATAAAGCTTGACAGCGTAGTCTCAATGACGTATGCCACGAACCAGGAGTCAGTTTAAATTGACATGAGATAATGCTAAAGGTACTAATTAAGATGACAAGCGGATGCGCTTCATCGAATATTGTCAAATTTGTACCAGCGCAAATTTTGGAAAGAAATTAAATAAGATATTTAATGTTGGCAAACTTCATCGATGGAAACATTGACCACAATAATATCATCCGTATGTGGAGATATCATTCGGAAATACTGCTCAATAGTGTTCATAGCGGTTCAAATAAAACTAATTTGTTTTGTCAGCGTGCAATTCCATTTCGATTTTTTCAAAAACATGTATGATACTGATGGTGTGTTAGACTCCGGAAGGAATTTCTATATCCAGGGTCAGATTTTTCACATGCAGAGAACCTGAAATGTTCAGAGTAAAGGCCTAATCTACTTTTCATGATATAATTAACTGCATGTTTTCTACGAATTTGTTCCAGACGAATTAGCAAAAGTAAACTGCTCGTTGTTAGAAAGTAATGTAGGCAGTATTGTGGAAAAAATGTATTATAGACCTATTGATTTCACAATAATTATTTTTAAAGTATATACACATATTATACTACAAAGATGCATAATTGCGATTTCAGCCAACCAATTTTCGTTTAAGAAATATCACTCCACATACATGTGCCAATGTGCATTTAAGGATTTTAAGAACTGCTGTATAATGTTTGGTAGTCCGTTTTGCTTGCTTTTTAGATGCCAGTAAAGTGGTTAATGGATTAATTTATTGGACATGTTTTAAAGATAAAGCTGACAGTCAGATATATAACATTGTATTGTTCATACACTAATTAACTAGTATGACAAGGAGTTATACTGTGTGCATTCACGTTGAACACTATTTGAGTGATCATGTAACCATTAGTGTTAGACAATGAAATGTTATTTTGCATTTCCTTGTTAGCATATGCATGGACTATTTGAATTAAAAGATGACTCAACGTCAGGTAGAAATATCATTGTCCCCATGCGGGCTTGTCTTTAACAGCTCAAGTTTTTCTGGGGATGCCATTGGTAAATCCTTTAGCATTCGGTTTAACGAAGTTGTTATAAAAAGAGTACGCAAGGAATTTGCAATTGAAAATGATGTTATATAAAATATACATGAATCACTAGTATGCATAGTGTCCAAACCGACATACTTTAAATTACGATTTCCTTTGAAAGAATGCATGTATGGCAAGTCCCTTTAGTATCTAAATATTGATAATTATTTGGGTAATGTTGTTAAATGAAATGCATCTGCTGCTGATGATATGATGATGATATATATATATATATATATATATATATATATATATATATATATATATATATATATAATAAGTTTTGTGTACTAAGTAAACATGTTTCTTCTCAAATGATTACTTTGCTTTGTACATGTCCTGTTACAAATATTCAAATCACACATTGTAATATGTATTTTTCACGCATAGGTTCAAGGTGGAGAAAATTAATAGGAAAGCTAGTGATTGGTTTTCATTACTTTTTACGCTAGTTATTAAGCTTGATAGATGAAATCATTTTTAATAACAATATTTTAGCTTCGAAGAACTATTGCAAACATGTGTTTTCTGTGCAGAGAATAATATCAAGTAGTAAAATGGTATACAAGAGTCCCTTTACGATAATGATATACATATAATTTCACGCAGCATAACAAACCTGAGCATAATACTCTATAACCATTGTATATAGCATTTGTATGGTTTGATCTTAAAGCTTTTTCTTTTGCCCAAGTAGATAATTGCTTGTACAAAATACTCAAATACTTACCAGACATGCATTTTATCTATATATTGACACTGTACTTTGCAATAAAGACTTCCTTTGCCCTTCTCTTTTTGTACATCAATTTATTTTTAATCTTAGATTTTCCTTTTCAGCATCGCCTTCTTTCAATGGCAGACAAGTATTATACCTCTTTTTTAGTCAAAGCTGAATTTTCGCCAAAATCAACATGAAACTTAAACCGAGTTTTCCAGGAATCCGGCACAATCATTAAAGCATACCAATCGCAACTTCCTTGTTAGATCACCGTCAATATTTGGTACAATAATGTTCATCATTCGACAGAAAACATTCCATTGCGTATAGGTAGATATTGTATCATCGACCTTTGAGGGAGCGCACACTTAAAACTACTTGCAGGAAATTTTATCTCAGCTCATGTCGACAACAACATTATGGTTTACGTTGTACATGAACAACGGGCACAGGCTGATTCACATTATTACTATACTAGAATGAGAGACTAATTGCATATTTTTACCATGACAACCGATGAACAACAATTTAAATAGACTGATTTAAATTTGAGACCTGGATGTGTCAAAATATTGTTGGCAGTTTATAGTAAAATCTGCCATGGGTAATATTTAGGGCAACATATGTAGTCTTGCCATCATCGTGGCAAATTGTTGGGCAGATTGAATACAAACCACATATGGTATAGGCCGACAAGAATGACATGTTCGTTTGTCCTGTCATTAGCATACTGATTTGGGCCTAGTCCACCTAAGAACTAAATGTAATGGTTTGCATGCATTGGGTATGATATATGCGTATGTGATAATACCACGCAGGCAAGATACATACGCTGCAATGCCTATGTTTCTACTGAACAACGAACATTGCATCGAAAGGTCAAGCGGATACCTTAATCTTCTCTGCCAATACAAAAACACTGCCAATGGATGCAAACAGCGAACCTAATATTTCTTGGGGGATGGAAGAATTTTAACTAGTTCTAGATGTTCCAAAGGGGGCTGGTAATTAGGAAGAGTTTAAGTTGGGAAATGATCTGGTCATCATTATACAAGTTAGACTTTGCGTGATCTTCCATACTGAACATAGAGGTCGACAAGAATGATCACCTGTCAATTTCAGCAATCATTACCAAGTTATCTGGACTTAGTCCACCTGAGAAATGGGTATGCTATTGTCCATATTTTGTGTATTGTTTTGTATGATGTTTATATAATATTATAAATATTTTAGGAAATTATAAATGTTTCTTGACTTTAATATTTGCTCCAACTTTAATGTTGTGTATAAGGTTTGCATGTTTAGCTATTGTCCATGAATTAGGTTGCTTACTTAGCATTTGAGTTCAAGGACGGTTTTGATAAACAAGTTGTTTACTCAATTTGATTCCAGGGTTGATATTGTTTACATATTACACCAGAATTTCCTTTAGAATTATGTGTTAAAGTCACATACACCATATAATGTTCTAGAACATTCTGTCTTGTGACTTATCTTTATATATACCATATTTAGCTGGCAGTTTTTAGTTTAGACATTACCATTAGTCTGTAAAGAATCATTACAGTTGAGAAAAATCATTCCAAATTCAGAGAGCAACTATTTAAAATATCCATTGGATTATAAAAGAGCTCAAAGACGTGTTGATTTTGGATTTTGAATTGACGATTTTGAGATTTATGTGAATTCATTCAAAGATATTCTGGATTTCTTCATTTTGTCACATCAGAACATTAAAGACCACTGGCACATCAGAACATTAAAGAATATTGGCACCACAGCACATTCAAGGATACAGTAATTCACTCGGCTCGGAACATTCTATATTTTAGGACTTGTGATTAATACATTATGGATTATTTTTGGAATTTAATTCACATTATTGTAAGTGCCTTTTGACTTTCATTATAATTATCGAGAAATAAATTGCTTGCTGATTTTTACTTGATTTATTGGTTTTACTTTCTTTCAGTTACATTTTTCTTAGACCGTACAGTCGTAATAGTATACTAAATATGAACAAGACGATTCCCTTAAATTTCTCCTGCCTATTATAGATTACCTGAATTACTTTCCCTGTCCTCTGCCCCTTAGTATTCCAAATGTGTTCTTTCTTTTTTAAACAAATAATGAATTCAATATAGCACAGACCTCAAGCTTTTAGGAAAGCTAATGCTGCTACTATTTTGGACATAATTTATTTGCATAGCAGGCATATGAAAATAAAAATGTTTGCATTATTTCTATATCATATTATGACATCTCCTTCCAAAAATGAATTTATTTTCAAACAAACATACATTTTGTATTCTGGAAACTCACAGCTTTTTAAATGTGTGTGTGGGTGTGTGTGTGTGTGTGTTTGTTTGTTTGTTTGTACTATCTGCTTTTAATGAGTCTGGTTTATTTTTATCAACCCTTTGTCTTCTTCCTTTCTTCCATGTCGTTCTTCTCTTTTCTCTCTTTTTACATGTTTTGCTACAAGCTTGATGCTTAAGTATTTTTTAAGGGTTTTGCTTCTTTTTCATTTATTCCTAGTTCAGCATCTCGTAATTTTATTTCTGTGAGTAATTTGTGCAAGAGAGATAGGTTTAGTTAATATTAGGAATTTATCAATCTTTATTGCATTAAAATAATACTTCATCTTTTTCGTCCGTCAATCCGGCTTCCTTTCGTCCGTCACGGTTTTGTTTCTGCTGTATAACTTTAAAGGAGATTGAGATAAATGGATCAACTTAAGGTTACTAGAGGATTATTGTCGCAAGCCACAGGAGACAATCCGCTGCGTTCCTTTATCAGCCGAGATGCCTGTGCGGAGATTTCGTCGTGTTTAATGAGTTCGTTTCAACAAACATGCGTCATCAACAAAACAATGTAACCAGATCCAACACATACATCCTGGTATTTTTTGTGTTTGAAAGAGAAACTTTGGGTCATTCAAACATCGTGAAAGGTCATGTTTGTCTCACAGTGGCGAGATGATTTTACTCGTGGTCGCAGTGATTGGTTAAGCAAGTTGATGCCTATTCTTGCCTAATGACGAATTCTCCGCATATGCAGCCACTGATGATAAAGGAGCTTAGCCAATTGTCTGACTAGAGGGTATGTTGTATAACACATGTTTTGCCATCTTTTCAAGGACAACGTCACTGACCGATGTTAGTCACTACTTTTTTCCTTTCTACTCTATTACTCTAGCACGCTTAGAAATAGAGCTACGAAGATTGGTACATTTACTTATGTCTTAGATACAACATTCGTGGTTATATTTTCACGGACAAGACCAAAGGCAAACATATTTGTTTTTATACTTTAATCTAATTTTGCCACTGTCTGAGAAAAAATGGATGAAACCATGTACACTTATGTATTCCTAAAAAATATTTCTGGACCACATTCTAATCTCTTGAACGTGCAGTGAGTAGAGCGGACATAAATACAATTCTGTGCACCACATAAGAAATGGTCAAGAGAGAAACTCTTAGTGTGTTAGTTATGCTATTATGAATTACATCAGGACTTACCAATTAGTCAATAAATACAATTTGATTAATCATACGACGAACAAGCTAGAAAAATGACAGAAAATCCTGTATACGTAAGTTAAAAAATAAAAAAAATTATATGGCTAATATGCTAGAAGCGTGACATAGGATCTGGTGTAAGCTCGCAAATTTCAATCCGAAAGCGTGGAAAACAATCTGCAATAAAAAATGTGTCCTTTCCGTGGGGGTTATAGTGTTTCATATACATGTATATATATATATATATGTATATATCTATATGTCTGTATGTGTGTGTGTCTGCCTGTGTACACAATGTTTAGATACTTAGATGAGCATTTTGCAAATATTTTTGATAAAAGTTAAATATGGTACATCTTTGGCATATCTAAACAATTAAGAGTGAAATATATATTGAAATTGGCAAACTGAAAAAGATCAAAATATTGAAATATATAATGGAAGTTTCTAATTTAAATAATGTAAATACAGGAATTTCAGGTGTTGCATAATGGCACAACGCAAGACAATAATGAAGTCGAAGGTTTTAAATAGTCCTGCGGGCTATCCAAATGTGTGTTCTGTGAACGAAGAACTTACAACTCGAGTTGAGATCTAATGTTATTAGTGAATGACAGTGATTTGTTGTGTGTTTTACGTAAGCCCTTTGAATTGTGTTACAAATCACTCCTTTCCATCTTCCCACTGATATCTTAAATTCTAGTCGTCACAAACACCACTTTTGGTATCTAGTCGGAAGAATTATAGCATCATCTACAAAAAAAAAAAAAAAAAAAAAAAAAAAAAAAAATAAAATAAACAAATTGTGTAGTCAGAAGTGAAAGTCAAATTAGTTCTGATGCTGCAAAATCCAAACGTAAGGTCCGAAACACATGCAAGCAATGACATTACATAAAGTACAACTGATCGTTTTATGGTATCAGGAAGGAAAAACATGAAAATGTCTATGATATTGTCAGGTAATTATTCGTACAGGATCTTCTGACAGATATATGTCGAGTCCATGAGATTTTTTATTCATATGCACATAGAGTTCCGTCCGAATAATCTTGACCAAAAACCAATAATTTTGTACGTTTTGCTTCATTTGCTGATCGATATATCTCGACGCATGGTGCGACGGCAGATCTCAATCTGTGCAGTTTGCAGTTGGCCTCGACCTGAAAGCGAAGATATACAGTATTTGAGGTAATAAGTGAGGAAAATACTAATTTGGCTTTGTTTTTGCCCTATATGAATTCATCTCTTTTTATTGCTTCTGGCTTTTGTTCTGCAGCTTGATGCTCAATATTGAAAAAAGCTTTTCTTTTGCATTATTTTATTTAAGTAAACTTTTAGTTTCATCCTAGTGTATATTTATATATGTATACTTTGAATTGTATACTAAGATTGTGTTTCCAGATTTGACCTGTTAATGGTTTCTTTCGCATTTAGTGTAATTCAAAAGATAAATGCAGCTATTTGACATTACTCTGTATTAAAAGGCAGTTTCATATGTGTTATGTTGCAAGTGAATAAAATTAAAGCCTAGTTTTAATAACTTCTTTGCTAAAGCAAATAACTAGTTAAAATCCTTCTTTTTTCTTTAAAAATCTTTTCGATTGGAAAGTTAACACACTTTTCTGTCAACTATAATCTCATTCAAAGGGGAGAAACTCTTTAAGGAATATTGCAAACCACTAAGTATAATTAGAAGCAGTCATTGCAACAAATCTTTGCAATACTACTTTAGAACAAAACTGTTTTTTTAAGTAATCGACAGTTCAGCAAAATAATACATCTGGGACAAACTTTCAACTGGACAGTTTTCCACAGCTATACAGATGGTGCAACTTTATCATTGTTCATCTACTTGTTTAGATCATCAAATATATTCCTTTGTTCTACCTTTATCATTTTTCCAACTATCTACAGCAAATCTCATATAGATTATGCAACGAATGTTTCCTTAAACTGTAAACCAAACCCATTTATACCAATACACCGCAGAGTGAAGGAATACAGGCGTGTACAGAGTACGAGGGAACAAGAACTGTACAAGCACCACCCACTTATTTCCTGCTTAAACTTGTGGAGTCTTAAAACTCAAGCGCTTTGTATTCAATGGAGAAAACAACAGCCAATTCAATAGAACTGCCATTGGTTCAAAGATGGCTGCCTCTTACGCTAATATTTTATGGGAATATTAAAGGGTCAACTTTTAGCATCGGTACGACTAACACCATACCAGCGGGTGCGTTTCGTGGATGGTATAGAAATGAAATGGCAACATAGAAGAGAAAATCTGGATGACTTTATATCAAAAGCAAGCAAGTTCCATCTATCAAAATATTTACGGCAGAAGTCTACAAATCAAACCACGTATTTTTGGGCATAACAACCAGAATTGTCAAAAACAAACGCCGCAAACATATACTCAAAGCCAACTGATAAATACCCGTTTATTTTCCCATTTAGCTGTCATACAAAATACTGCATTCAGAACATAACATATAGACAGGCACCGATGATACACATAATTTGCGCCGACAATGAAACATATCAAAAAAGGTGTGATGAGTTGTCTGAACAGGCTACTTTCTATTCTGATTAGTGGTTAGTGTTTACCCTGTCCTGGTATAGATTACAATTAACCTGTATAACAAATCAGTTGAAAGTGTCTTATTCACTGCATGACATAAACAAATATGGTACAGAATAGGAGGCATATCAAAGACAATCCTTTCAGCAAAGTAACTTATTTGTGCACACTGGAGATGCGAGGGGTGGGGTTAATGAAATTGCCCCCAGGAGCCAGGCAAAGGGGGGGGGGGTACCGTCTGGAGCTGAAATAATCATAGTATTCACCTCATGTTAGTGTAATAGGGGCAATTATATTTAGGAAGTGGAAGGAGGGAGGTTGGCAACTGACATAAAAACTGTACTCTGTGGCCAAGTATGGGCGCCAATAATTAACATTGCCCCCTCCCCCCCCCCGGCACTTCAGTAGGGGCACCACTAATGTGCATTGCCAACAAGAGCCTCGAACCCTCGCGCCGCCACTGTTTGTGCAATATTAAACTCAATAGTTGCAATCCTCTATTTCAGTCTAAATTGGATTTTTTACATGTTGAAATTAAGAAATGACTGCATGAATTTTTAAAACCAGACTGACTCAAGTTACAATGAAAATCAGCTTGTGCGATTTTTATATGGATATAATTTTTTAATAATCCTGACATTTAGCTGAACAAGAGTTACTGTCTTTTTTGCTCACAGTGCGTGTTCACTAAACATGTTGGTCATACTGAGTTTGAAGATAAATAGGAAAAGTAGCACCTACATTCATTTGAAGTTTAGTCTGAATCCAAAAGAACATGTATTCAAGACTGTTTTAATATCATTTACTTTAATTTAAATGACTGAATTTACAGTGTTTCCAGTGCAGCACGTTTGCGGGTTATGGGAGCTGGTAACAATACCATGGTAGACCCGCAACATTTTGAACAAGGAAGAAGAAATCAGTTAATAGCGTTATTATCGTCGATGAATATTCAAATTCAGTCCGAATACATGCCATAGATATTGGAATTGGAACATTTGGTATTCATTTCAGCTCTGTAGAATATTAACACTAGAAAGGATGATGATGAAATATGCATTTACAACCCATTCAGCATATATAAGGATTATTTAGGTAAATGACAGGCAGACGAGGATGAAATTGAGATGAGAATAAGTAATAAAACCATTCAGTCGTGCTGAATTCTGTACACAACCTCACTCCTGGCAGTGCTCCATAGCATCAGTGGGGTGTAAAGCACAACACTTTTACAAATATACAGATATCTGTCCTTCGACGTAATTATATATGTATTTTGAACCTTTGCAATGCATTTAGAATTAGAGAAAATACCACTCGAGTCTTGCAAATGTTTCCTTTAGACATCGATGTGAGCATGTTGGCATTGTAAGTATAATTACAAACTTGTTATATGTTGTGGGGTGTGGGGTGTTCTTTTCATCTCCCAATCAACTTTAGGGTAAAGGTCAAGGTCAATGTGACTTGATGGCTTTGTTTTAGTAGACAGCTTGAGCATATTATTGGTAAGATCATTGTTCCATTTAAGGGATTGGATGATAGCACCTTTTTAGGTTACATTTTGTTTTGTTTTAGTATAGATGCAACATCTTCAGGAGGACAGCTGTGTCATTTTGTGAATGATGCTGCAGGAAGCACACAGTCATGCAATGCACAAATAAAGTTGAAAGTGAACACCTCTTACTCAAGGCTTTGTATCTTTGCAACCAAATATATTGACAGTGGTGAAGAGATTAGATACGACTATGGGAATGGAAAGAACATGTACTGGCGGAATAAGGTAGCACGTTCATATGCTGCGTGATATATAGAAGGTCACTTCTTCGTATATTCATTTTGTCTCTGTACAATATCGCGCGATGCAGTTGTGGCATTTTAATGAAATTTTGTATTCAAGTTTATAACCACACGACCTAATATAAGTTTGCTGGCCATTGTCCTCCCATTGTTCTTGAATATATGGCTTTGTTCAACTTGCAAGCACATAAGAACATGGGCGCAGTAATTCCGTTTGAGAAAATTGTTCTTTGCAACTTCTTCTGTGTACATGTTGTTGTTCTTTTTTTGCTGGTTTATACACTCAGTGAATTAAATGGTCATCTTTGTGTACCCCATATTTATGTCTAAACCTGAAATTGCATAAATCAGGGTTTCTGCTCAGCATCTGCTCATCTGGTTAATGTTGTACAATGAAATCCCTCAAAACCAAACTTCTTTATATCGAAATCCCATCAAGATTGAAATTTATATTGGGTCAATGGGAGGTGTCAATACTTGGTTACGTTTTTAGGTCAAAGTTCATTCAACTGTAATAATTTCCAAACCCTTTGAAGGATTGCTTTCTATTAGGAATTAAGCTTCAATAGGCAGTAGCCATTTAGATGCTGATCCCTTTAAAGGATTGCTTTTATATTTGGACTGTAGTTTTACTAGGCAGCAACCATTCAAATGCCCATACAACTTGGGCCTAAGAGTTATGCATCAGTGGTAAAAACTTGAAAGCTGTTAAGAATATTACCCCTGTAACCATGTGTACATTGATGGGTATGATAATTTGTCTTCCCACTTGCATCTGTCAAAGGACTCTGGGTCAATCCTCTGGGGTAAAGGACCAACCCATGGGTTATAAATTTCAACTATTAATGACTCGCACCCTTTAACCATATACATGTATACAACTGATGGGTATGAGATGAGTTCGTATCTGCATTGGTAGAACAAGATGAAGGTCGTTTATAATATTTGTTAAGTTTGGGGTTAAAGTTTTTTCTATGAAAAGTCTCATGGCTCCTGTTGCTTCTGAGCAGGCAAGGCACCTTATTTGACAGAATTCTTGTTAAATAAAATTATCTGGTATAATTTAGTTTCAAATAATCTCCAAACTAAGTTACACTTTTGAGTTACAATAGCGCACACTGAAATCTCATTAATACAACATAATATATCTTAAGTTGGCGACGTTAGATAATTGTGGTAAGCACATTTTATCAACATAATAGCAACATTAAAAAGACATAACACTGACATTAGTTTATCTGTTTACAGGAACGTACACATGTAAGGAGCGGGAGGTTCCTAAAAACACTGAACATCAATATCTGATGAAGCATCCAACAGATGCTCAACGCAAAGAGATGGTTGACGAAAATTCAGATGATGACTGTAGTACCATAATCAGTGGTGTGGGATTCTCTTACCAACCTGGAGTTATAATTCATACCACAACTACTTATGAATTCAAAAACCAGAAATGGGACAAAAGCATGCTTGCAGTTTCTGTGGTAAATTTGTGAAGAAAATTGCACGACGGTTTGAAGCATGTCATTCAGAACAACTGGAGGTTGCAAGCATACTTTCACTTCCAACGAATTCAGAGGAGCGCAGACGAGGTTGAAACGTGCTGAGCAATGAAGGTAACTTTAAACTTAGACGTATATAAAAAATTCAAGGAGGCAGAGCATCAGAAAAATATTGCATCACCAAATCTTCGGAGAGTTTCATGAGAAAAAGAAGAAGTGCCGCGAAAGAAGGGAAACAATTGCTTCCCATTCATAAAAATGTGACAGAAACATTTTACTCTAATGTAGTGAACTGCATGAAAAATGGTAATATATAAAAAATAATACAAAAGGACCTTCTCATAATTAGCTATGGCCAAAGCCTATAGAATATAGAATAAAAAGGAGATTGAGGAGCAGACAGCATATTTTGTTTCACGGGGAACTTTGTCGATTTTTGAAAGAGGTAAAGGAAATAACAGGTGTTAGAACGTTAGAAGAATGTTTTGATTCATGACATTTTGACTCAGTCACTAAGAGTGTGAAAAAAGGCAGAATATAGTGAAAAACTAATGCATATAGAAAACCAAGTGTTGCTTTAAAACTATGATATTCTCTGAAGAAATGTGCCCAAATAATTCGAAGCGAGGAGCTGAAAGAGAAAAATCAGCTAAAAATGGACAATAAAAATACATTTATCCAGTTGTATCTGCCATCAAATATGACTCATTTAAAATATAAACCCTTTAATCAACTTCTTGTTAAAACTTGCTAAACAGAATTTGATCAACAAATGATGCCGGTCCACCTTTACAAAATGGCCACAGTTACAAAAAATAGAATAAACCATCTTCGTTAACAATTGATAGTTTTAACTTTTTCTCAAGAATTACTTATCGATGTTCAGCTAAACGTATAACAGAACATCCTGGCATAATTGCCTTTAAAGTTTATACAAAATAATGACGCCAATCGGCCATTAAGTATGGATGTCATTACTAGAAATAGAAAAGCTTTTAAATGACTTCTCCTAAAATAATGAACACAATTGGATCATATTGGACAGAAAGCATCATGAAGACCTTTCAAAAATAAAAATATAAAAACTGTAAAAATTTTCTTTAACCCCAATGAATAGAATTTGACCTAACCTGATAGAAAACATTCTGGGATGAATACCTTTCATATGTGTGTAATGATGCTGATCTACAAGCAAATATGGTCACCAATAATACAAACAGAAAAACCTTTGAACTACTTCTCTAAAATTGCTATACAGAATTTGACCAAACTTGCTAGAAGGCATCCTGGTATGAATACCTTTCCATTTTATACAAATTATACCGTTCTGCCGTGACACGTGGTCGCTATTACTAAAAATAGAAAAACCTTTTAATGGCTTCTCAAAATCCACTGAACAGATTTTGACCAAATTTGACAGAAAGCATCCTGGCATAGAAGGCTTTAAAGCTTGTACAGTTTATACTGATCCACCGTCAAAAATAGTCACTGTTAAAAAAAATGGACAAACTTTATTTATTTACAAAAACCTCTCAACAGAAATATGATACAAATTTATACAAATGCTGCATATCTACCATCATATGTGGCCATCATTGTTAAAATATAAAAACTTTCAACAGGTTTTGAAAAACTGCTTGGACAAATGTTGCTGATGGCACATGAAGATAAAAACCCAGATAAACATTGAAACAGCTTTATTCACAACAATTGTAATTAACAACATTGGAAGAAATTTTAACGGAAAGCACCCTACTGATGCAAATTTCTTGGCCAGCTGCGGTTGTATAATATCAACCAGGTGAGTGATCTCAGGCCCACCTAAGCCTTTTGCTTGATTGTTCTTGTTGAATCCGACCTGAATGTCACACCCCAGTTTCAAGTATGTATTTATGTGACCCCATTTTCAATTGTGTGTTTCTTTGATCCCACTTTATTGCTTGTATGCTTATATCTGATACCCCGATTTCATTTATCTGTTTATGTAACCCCACTTTCAAATATGTGTGTCTGAGACTTCGCTTTCAAGCTTGTGTACATATATATTTATTACCATTGTCTGTATTATAAACCGTTACCTACTTTAATCTATATTTAAAAGTCCAGCCCGTGTCAGCGGCCTCATTATGTCCTTGAGAACAGCACTTAGCTTCCATTTCCTCGGCATGATGTAGCCAATAATGTGCTAAAGACAACAAAAACAAACAAAACTATACTTGAAACACAACATCACCACAAGACTGCTTTTCATTTTAACACATAATTGGTGTTATGATAGGGTTTTGTATTTATACGTGTAATTTCACTCGGAATAATACTGATTATTTGCATGCAATGTCTTAATGTATTTTATTTTTGAAAATGATGTGAACCATTTTTAATGGTCACATAATTTCAAATCTTCTTTTTTAAAAAACTGTTTATGTTGAAATTAGATTTGAATTACTCTGATAATAATTGAATTGTTGTGTTTCTGGGACCCCAGTTTCAAATCTGTGTTTTTAGAACCTCAATTTCAAACTTGTATACATGTATCTGAACTCCAATTTCAGTTATGTGTACATGTACATTTTTTACCATTGCCTAAACAAATACCTAGTTTAAGTTTTATTTTAAACATAACATCGTTACAAAGATTACCTTTCAAGTTATCAACACGGGGCATGTCGTCAGATAGAGTTTTTGAATTATCTTTATTTTTCAGAAATATCTCCAGTTTCAGCATCAAAACTTGGATCAATGATACATCTTAAGGTTTTAATTCTAATTCGTAATTTCTTTTGCACTCCATTTTGCCAATGAAAAAATTCTGTGTATTAATTATAAAATCATAGGTTTTTTCTACCTTTGAAAGAATACAATATATTTGATTAGTTGATATATATGCAATGTATTATTCTAGAACACCGTTATCCACCTTGCCTTGTTATGACTTGAACAACACTGACTTTGACATGAATTATGAACTCTTAACTTAATGAAAAGAGACTTTGTTATAGGCGATAAAAAATGGTACAGTGATGTCATCAAAACCATCCTATACATGTACATAACAGTCTGTATCAGCAGAAAACTTGAATGCAAAAAGCTGCAAAATTTAGAGTTAAGGTAGATTATAAACAAACCAGCTTAGCAGGCACCTAGCTGTTTTAAACATGGACTTAGTGTATTTCTAGTGGGCAAAAATAAAACATACTGCTCTGTAGCTATTATTATGTCATGCTCCTTTGTGTCAAGGAATTCTATAATACATTTAAAAATGTGTGAACCTTTCCAAATTATTGCAAAGCTAATTTTATTAAGTAGTGCCCTCGGTTTTTTGAGAGCCTTTTGTATCTAAGTAAAATCGTGCATGTACATAATCTGGATAAATTGTTATAATGGGTAACCTTAAAATATACATGTAAATGCAGACAGCCTATTAGCTTTACTGCTTGGAGACAAACATTGCTTATGCTATATAAGCATCCTCTAGCATCCATCTCTCCGTTAGACCATATTTGTTATTGCCACTCCTCCTAAACCACTTAATAACTTTGTATAACACTTTTGTCAGACAATTACACTAAAGTCTGGTTGGTCTTAAATGAATATTGGGTCTGTCACACATCCAACATGGCTGCCATAATGCAATGTGTTCATGAAAATATAATTGCTACTGTCATAAAAGAATGATCAACATGAGGTTTTCATTATGTAGCTGGTCCTAAATGAAAGTGGTGCATTCCCAGCTTCCAATATGACTGCCATGGCAGCCATATTGAAAATCTTGTTACCCTTCTACAGAATCAAGGGTCTAATCAGTTTTGGGGTTTTCACTACAACGTTTATTGCATCGTGTAGTTAGCGACGGTAGCTTAGTTTATAGAGCACTGTACTTGTACTCCAAGGGTAATACAAGGGTCATGGGATAGATACCCACACAGACTAACCCAGGCTAACCTCAGTCTAAGTAAAATAGATGTCGATCTGGGACTATTGTTATTGTAAGTATTAACACAATTTATTTTATTGTTACTTTATGTAAAGGACAAATTATAAACTGATTGATGTGCAGCTTAATTCTGAAATGTCAAAATGTAGAGGATATCAAAGACATCAAAATTATAATTATAGTATGCAAAAGTGAAGGCATAGTTTGGGATCTGAACTTGTACTTGAAGGGGTACCTAATTACTGACTTTGCTTAAAGAAACATTTATTGATTTTACTTGACATGTTAATATTAGTGTGAGGAAAGTGTCATGCAACGATTAGACAAGGTTTGTGGGACAGTAAGATATTATCTATGGAGAAGGACTTTTAAATAGCTTTTTCAATTGTACTTTCTTGACTGTACTGGTCAATATGAAATGGTATTCATTATACTTAATTAACAATTAGTTATGCAGGGGTGAAATCTGTAATGATCGTCTTGTTACTGTATTAGTCATTGTTATCTCACCTGGAAATAAGGCCAAGTGAGCTCATATTATAGCAATTCATTCATCGTTTGTCTCTTGTCTTGAATCGTGGCCATCAACTCTTGCTTGTTACCTCTCTGGAGTCCATGTTTCTGATTCGATATCAATCTAACTTGGAATATTGGTTTATCTTGGATGAGCTCAATAACAGGCAACACCCATGCATTTTAATGAGATGATCTGGCAGTTGATTGGTGAGGTTTGTTACCACTCTGCAATCCAGATTTCAGATCCAATTTTGATCAAACTTGGAATATAGGCTTGTATCATTGAGGTCTAAAAACCAGTTTGATAATGAGTGAGATCTGCACATATTAACGAAGTCATCATGCATCTGATTGGCTAAGCTTGTAACCACTCTTGAGGCCACATTTCTAATCCAATTTTGATGAAACTTGGAAAATGTGCTTATATCACCAAGATCTCAGACGAGTTTGATAATGAGCGAGATCCACACATACTATTTAGATGATCTTGCATCTGATTGGCTGAGCGAGTTGCACCACTTGAAGTCATATTTCTGATCTGACTTTGATCAGATTTGAAATATTGACTTGTATCATAAAGATCATGGATGGGTTCGATATTGAGTAAGGTATATGCATATTAAAGAGGTGATCTTGTATTTGATTGGCTGACCTTGTTAGCACTCTGGAGGCCAAATGTCTGATCCACGTTTGATCAAGAACTTGAAATATCTACTTATATCACCAAGATCTCGGACAATTTCAGCAAGATGCATATATTATTGAGGTGATTTTGCATCTGATTGGCCGAGCTTGTTGCCACTCTGGAAACCATGTTTATGATCTTATTTTGATCAAACTTGAAAAATCGGTTTATATCATCAAGATCTTGGATGGGTTTGATAATGAATAAGATTCACGCATATTAATGATGTAATCTTAGAACTGATTGGCTGAACTTGTTGCCACTCTGGGATCCTTATTTGTGACCCGATTTGATCAGACTCGGAATATATGCTTATATCATCAAGATCTTGGACTGTATCAATAATAAGCAAGATCCACGCATATTTACGAGGTGATTGTGCGTGTAATTGATTTAGCTTATTCTGGAGGCCATATGTTTTTATCAAAATTCAAACAATGGCTTATAGTGACAAGATCTTGCACAGTTTTTAAAGTGGGATCGACACATTAATGTCAGAGGTGTTCTTGCATTAAATTGGTTGATCTTGTTACTACTCTTGAATCCATTTTTTTGATGTGGTGGGTTTATTATCATCAATATCTTAATAAATTCAATTATGAACAAAAGACTGTGTATATTAATTATGTCTTTATCTTTTGAAAGAACTTTTATTTTAGAATATAGCAAAATAGGTTCAATCAACATGATAGCAATTTTGGAAGATAGTTTACATAGGAGTTGTTCTTACTATACTTCATAAATCTGCTTCGTGACATGGTTAAGTGTTAAGTTATGTAAACAAGGTGAGCGATAAGAGTACCACTTGAGCCTCTTGCTAAATCTTTATTGACATGTGACATCTTAATATCAAACACATAGTTAGTAAAGTGGCCTTGACGTGAGAATCATATTCACCAGCTTTAGGCAGCATAAGCGAGTCGATTGATAGATTATGAAATATATTAGTCCGAAATGTTTTTCTCCATATTTTCAGTTTTATGGTGCAATTGCAGTATAACGTTTTCAAATGTTTATTTTCAAATAATGAATTTGTGTAACAGAAATTGATTATAAGTTGTATATTATTCCTTTAAAATTAGTTTAAAACAATGAAGTATTATCATATGAGTTACAAATTGATGCATTATGTAGTATGTTATTAAAGGAGTAGATTTTAAAAAAAAATTCATAATCATCTATTCATACATCATAGAAATCTGCAGCTATTATTGCTGCAAGTAGGTTGTTAACTCTGCTCAGCAAAGGCCAGAGAGCTTATGCGAAAGTGTGTTGTCCATAAACTATATGTATTTGCTACTTCACTTTGCAATAAGTTGCATCATGGGAAGCATCTCCTCATGGTCTCATTGTGCATTCCACGGATTAAGCTCACCTGTGTGAAGGACAGAAGAGTTTATGTTATGTAGTATCCCTGGTATCAGAAGCATTAGAGGGGAGAACTCTCCGAGGGGAGAGTAGATTGCAGTGATATACTTTTGTTGCAATTATAACTTTGTTGTTTAAAGGTTAAGCTGAGTGTTATAATTTGTGTAACCTGGATTAGCTGCAGTTGTAGACATGATACCTCCAGGGAGCTTGGTCAAGGCGTGCCTTGCAACAGTCAAAACCTCACTAGAGAAAATATGATCACAGTGACTTATTTGTCTTGGTTAACCTGACCGTTATAGTTGCATGGCTGAACTTAAGCTGTATGCATGATATCTTGATGTAATCGGATCAGGAGGGTGTTCCTCACATTATTCAAAACCAACCCAGAGGAGAATAAGTCATATTTACCTACTCTTATAAAACCTATTTGTTGTTGACATGTTAAACTGGGTGTTAGTTTTTCATTTTTCTGGCATAACGTCAGTTGTGGGAATTATACTTCATGGAATTGACTTAGAAGCTCTTTTGCATCTTTCTAAACCACCCCAGGGGAGCATAGGTTATATGGACCTACTTGTTCTTACGCTGATTACTTTATTGTTTACCATGTAACCTGACTATTTGTTTAGTTTTCTGTGATAATTTAAGTTTTAGACATCATAGATTTAATCTGAGCGTTCCGTTTATCATTATCAACCATCCAAAGGGAAGGACAGTCACAATTAATCATTTTTCTTACATTAATTACTATCTTGTCAACATATTAAACCAGGTGTTTAAGTTTCCTGGAATAACTAAGGTTGTAGGCATGGAAACTTCTTGGAACTTGCCGAGAGTGTTTTATGGATAATGCTTAACATCATTCCACTTGTACATTTAGCCTTGCAGTTAATGTTTGTGCATTTGATGTAATACAATAAACTAGGTCAAAATACGATTTAGACTCCTTTTTCGATAATATCTTTGTTTTCTGCAAAACTTTGAAAATGTAGAAGTTTCTTATCTAATTAATGACGTTAATTTAGGTTCTATTGATATGTAACTCTTTTTGAGAATTTGACGCCAGTCGTCCTGAACCAATTTTGTTACTGACATTTTTCTGTCAGTTTGCAAACAAAAAAGATCAATGGAAAAGAGTCAAAAACTTATTTTGACAGTTTATTCATCTTGAATAGCAATTGTACCACCATCACTGCATGATTTACCCATCAGCGGAAGCAAATATTTTAAAGCTACCATACGTCTTCATATTCCCGGACATGTCCATATATATATATATATATATATATATATATATATATATATATATATATATATATATATATTACCGACCTGCCAACTGTTGGTCCAAGTTTGAGTATAAGAAACGGATATTGTGTCGAAGCGCGTATTGGGTCGAAGAAAGGATTGCGATCTAATGTTTCACGATCGATTTATTTTTTTTCTTCTCCTTTTTCAATCGGAAATATTTTGTTTAGAAACAATCCCACTGGCCTGAAAAACAATAATCAACTCTATTTCCAATAATTAAGCCCCAAATGTTCTAAAATGTTGCTTTCAAAGTTGAAGGGGCTATATGTGGCTAGTGTAAAAAGGATCATTATGTTCAAGGCCCAATTTGTGCGTTAATTTCGGTGAAAATAGGTTTATGTTTTTGTATAATATTGCTCATAAAGAACCACATTAATATTTGTTTTTAAATTAGCGTGTCTTCCGTATAAATATTCAGAAATTTAAAATATTTTAAAGTTATACACTTTTCAAGAGCCCAAATATTGCATATACATCTTTTTTTAGAGCTCCTTAGTGGCTAAAGTACAGTGAAGTCAGAGTAAAGATGGCGTCGTTTCGATTTGATTCACAATGTGTATTTCATGTTTGGTGGAATATGGTAAGTTAGTATACCTGTTACTTATCCTTTGTTGACGAAGAGTGACGTTTTTATTTTGCAGACTGGTGCCATAATGTTATCTTCACTGTATCTACCGATCATTTTGCATTTATTGTATTCGTACACATGTAGGCCACCAAACCAAAACAAAACCTGTTGAAGGCTGCTGTCCAAAGGTATTGTGCTCCATATGTGTATAATCTTCATCTTTAAAAAGTATGTTACCATTAGTAAGGTATCTGATACATGCACATATTACCTATTACGCCTTATTTGCCCAGTTATTTTTTTACATTTATGATTTTGGTCGTGGCTACTTATCCGCTACATGTATTAGTCCCACAATGTAAGAGGTAGGCCCTGATATATATATAACACTATGTAACATAATTTTTGTTCCTGAGTAGTAAGTGTTATTTCGTAATTACTTATGCCTAAAAAGTATAGAAAATGGCTATTATTCCCCACAAACTTTGCTTTTGTGACCAGGACAGTGATATTTTCAAATTTACCTATTTCCAATGAGAAAACGGGCGAATTTGTGTCTTTTCGTTCACATAAAGTCAGAAAAAAAACATATGAATAAAATTTAACATGTTTTTATACTAAAGTAATACAAAAATGACTACAAAAGATTTAGAAGTGAGTAGCTTTTCGAGATTTACCATTATACTGTAAATCACTTTCACGAATCAGCCCCCAAATGTAATCTCCCATCATGTTCTCGTTATACTGTCCTCGGTAGCGGCGTTCAAAGTCCAGTATATCCTGGTGGAAGCGCTCCCATGTTTTCCTTCAATTTATCAAGATGAGCATCAAGGATATGGACTTTGAGGGACATCCTACAGCCCATTGTGCAGTAGTTCTTCACCAGAGTCTCAACTAGCTCCACATTGTTTTCGGCCTTGTGATTGCCCAGGAAGCCCCTAACCACTGCGACAAAGATGTTCCAAGCCGCTTTCTCCTTACGAGTGAGTTTCTTTGGGAATTCATTGCACTCCAGGATCTTCTTTATCTGTGGTCCGACGAAGACACAGGCTTTGACCTTGGCCTCAGACAACTTAGGGAAGAAGTCTTGAAGGTACTTGAAGGCTGCCGACTCCTTATTTAGAGCTCTGACAAATTGTTTCATAAGGCCCAATTTGATGTGCAGTGGCATCAGCACCTTCCGGTGGTCCACCAGTGGCTCGCACTTGACGTTGTTCTT